>CM042437.1:10430049-10700049 GCA_023631565.1 Gymnocephalus cernua | reverse complement strand
GTGATGGACAAACTGTACATTACGTTGTATGCTGGAGAATGCTGCAGGTAATCAACCTAATACAGCCTACTTTGCAGCAGTGTCTGAAATTGTTATTTAGCGACTTCAACAGTAAAATCATCTCTCTTGGAATTATATTATATCAACCCTTATACATCTTAGATGAAGGAAATTCCCTCATCTGAAAGTGATTACATATGAAATTTGAGTCTGTAAGAAGCATGTAGGTTTTTCACTGTAAGTGTGAACTCTAAATAATGCCAATTGAATTCAACTGAGCCTCTTTATCCAGAGTAAACAAGGACCCTCTGAAGGAGATTCTGAAGCTTATAGTTACAGGCAGCATCATCTTTTTTACCCACCAGACTGTACTAAATAAAAAATAATGAGGGACTTTAGCATGTAAATGAATGTTAATTGAAGAGCACAGTCACAGGGAGAGTTTTGGGGGAGGAAGAAAAGACTGCATTCTTGAGTGAGGTGGGAAAATAATGTATGTTTTTAAATATGCACAAATGTATTTATTCTAAACCGACCGTAACCATTTAGAGCAGAGCCAGGATCGAATGGCGTCGAAGCTTAAAGCGCCTCCTCCGATGCTGCGGAGCGTACGGTGTGTTCCTGCGTACGATGTTGTTAGTGGTGACACATACCTAAAAGATAATACAATAAATGTCATACTATCAGCAACAAGGGACACCTGCACATAGACAAAACTGTAAGGATAATACATATTTTTCAAATTTCAAAAACATGCATTCTGCAAAGGTGAAGTGAGCAACAACATTATCATTAATAAAAATCCTAAAACCTCATGATGTTAGTTCCATGCTCGACACATCTGGTCTAAGCATAGCTGTGAAAGACACATACATGGGGTAGCCCAGCGGCTGGTCGCAGGATGAGTTCACCATGTTCCTCAGCGCCTGCTTCGAGTTCTGGATGCTGCCGCGTTCTGGGTTTCGGTTCCGTAAAAACACCAACTCCTGCTGCTGGCCTGCCCACAGACCTCGCACGCACTCCTTATTGATCTGCAGAGAGACATCAGATCATCCTCCATCGGCAAAAAGAAACAATGGCAATGGCATTACCTGGTCTTTGGCACAGCTTATGATAACATGTACGAAAATTGAAGAGGTACTATGCTGTATAACCTGGAACCAAATAGAACCATTATGTTATTTGCTTTTTTAGCTTCATCCAAAAGAGAGGATGTTTTAGTTTCATCATCCTTCCATCACTGAAAAGCTAAATCTTTGCAGAGGATTAGATGGAAATGAGTGCACTTAACAAAGTAACTGCAGAGTCAAAAGAAAAGAAAAAAAGACTGCTCAACAACCCTATTTAAACCCACACAGATAAAAATGTACTTAAAGGAATAGCTTGACAGTTTGGGAATTGAAGCTTAGCATACGTTCAGCCAGTTCATCATTTCCAGCGCCCAGGTCTGAACTCACCAGAGCTCGCTTCTCGTTTCATTCATCCAGATCTCAGCCATTCAGTCATTACCATCACCACCAGTGTCTAGACTGGTGCCCCGATGGTACCAGTCTAAACACTGGTATACACCATCGGGGGTATCCCATACTACTCACGGCTTCTCGACCCCCTTTCAAATATGATGACGTAGGTGGATTTTGGACACAGCCGGGTTAGCTGTTTCCAATCTTTGTGCTAACCTAAGTTATCTGGCTGCTGGAAGTAGCTTCATATTTAGTGAGAGACATGTGAGAGGTATTGATTTCCCAAAATGTCGGACTACTCCTTTAATGTTGAACAGTATAAAGTACTGAGAGTTAAGTGGAAATTTGAGCACTTGGCACTGCAGAGTCAAACATATTGATTAAGCACTGTTGTGGTCATTTTGTGCAATGGGTTAATAAAAACTTTGCAAGTCTGCACTTTACAGGAGACACACCCTGCTTCACATTCATTCAGATCTTGTCCTGCGACTCAGTCACTGTTCAGACCTACTATCTTGAGACAGTCAGCTGAAATGGGTTGCAGTTTCACATCACAAAGCACACTTGTGATCATATTTAATGTTTGTGTTCATATTTGTGCTCAGCCATACAGATAGAAAAGTGATTGTTGACGGTTGTTTGCGTACTACACCTCTCTGATGAATTTCAAAACCTTGTCTTATGTCTTTATACACACTAAAAAAGCTGTCTGGCATTTCTCACCCTCTCACATTATCCATTCACTTTGCGTAACATTGTCTGACTCTTTTCACATCACCGACACCCTCTTACCTTGATGACCTTGAAGCTGAGGTGGCGTTTGTACAGCATGATGATCTTATACTCGTCCGTGCCGTCATCGATCATGTGTCTCAGTGTAAGCAGTGTGTCGCGGCTGGATAGCACTGCCTTACGCCAAGCGGGGTCGCTCTCGTGGCAGATGACCAGGCTGCTGCGGTAGTTTGTGATGGCTTCGTACAAGATAGAGGCCTCCTCGGTCTCCTCCAGACAGGTGAAGTGATCCTAAAATGGCAGGAAAGGCATGATGAAGCACTGTACAATTACAATCAGACATCAGGGAAAATGTCTACTCCAGGGATGATAAATGGCCATCGTGAAGATATTATTAGAAAAGAAAAAAAATAGTTTTAAATGATGCACAAATGTCTGAGTAGAATTAGTAAAAACAGGTTGACAAGCCCAGGGATACAGCAGCAGCTATTTGAAAGCACAGTACACGTTACCTGATGCAGTTTGAGGCTCATTCTGACTGCAGGAGCCACCACCTTCTGCAGGAGGTCAAGATCAGCAAAAACCCACTCGTCTTTGGTGGCGATGCGGAAGTCGCCTTTAAACAGGGTGTTGAAACCGTACAGAAATGATTCCAGACTTTGTTGTGGAAGGCAGAGGTTTGTGGGGAAAATAGAGATAAAAAGATGGAGAGAGAGAGAGAGAGAGAGAGAGAGAGAAGGAGGAGGAGGAGATGGGGATTATGAAACTATGAAATATTTTTAGACTATAAACCACACAAAGACAAAAAGTAATGAGTGCAGTGACAGAAATCTGTTTCAATTATGTGTATGGTTAAATGTTTGGCTGCTAATGCCCCCCTCTGGTGTATCTGTCAAACTGCAGGTAAATATCTACCGCTACTGATATATTACTCATAATTTTTCAGCACAATTACCAGTAAACTTGTACAATTATGTGTAATTCATGCATTTATCTGAAAACATGAAAGCAACATACAAACTAGTTCTGATCCTTGATGCTGAAAAAAACGCCTAATGCTAGATTTTACTGTAATTTTAGATTAACTGACTGTATTGCATTTTCATTGTATGCATTGCCATATTATGCTCAGGCTCCATTGTTTCCATTGAAGGAATTTCTGCATAAAACATACATGTCGAGACACAATGTAAGCGTCCCCCACACGAGTCAATTCAGATAGTAGTTACAGGGAATGTATTAATCTATTTGTGTTGCTCTTTGACTTGAACAAAGTTTACCTGTTGGACATGTTGTGTGATGCCGTTCCGAGGGATCTCCTCCCCAGGACGGAGAGAGCGTAACACAGAGTCACCAAAGGTGAGTCTTCATCACTGTCCACAGCCTGGACAAAAACACAAAAAAGGGCAAACATGACAAGACTGGCATAAAGGACAAAGATAAAAAATAAACATACATACATTCGGCCCAAATGTTGTGTTGCTGTTTTTTGTTGTTGCTGGTTTTCTATGAGAGTAAACTGAGTTTTTTAGGTTTTGGACTCTTGGTAAGAGAAAACTAGCTATTTGAATACGTCAACTTAGGCTCTGGGAGATTTTGATTTTTCACTATTTTCTGATTTTTTTAAAGACTAAACTATAAATCCGTCAAGTGAGAAAAAAACTGCTGTTACACTGGCTGCTCTAACCCATAATGAAGTTTGACAGAATAATCTTTAAGTGATGTACCGTCTCCATCTTCCCAGCACAGTGCTGGATCCACTCCAGGTAGACGTTGCAGAAGCTGGCACGCGTCACCCCCTGCAGACAATGCACGTAGTCTTCATCAATCTTCACACTAAAGACCTGAGGGTCGCGCTCAATGTGGTGCCACTTAGTGTAGGACAGCAGCGCCTCCTCTACAGTGGCATCTTTGAGCCAGGTGGACAATTTGGGAGAGTGGACCAGGTAGTAGATAATACTCTGAGAGGGAAGGACAAGACAACAGCAAAATACTAAACACAGGGAAAGCACAAGAGAAAGAAATGGCTTGTTTGTTGTAGCTGCTGACCACATCTGGAGTTACTATTGGCAAGCAGCCATTTGTAGTAATGATTAATGCATAAGATACTGGTTGATCAATTTAACAGTTTAACCTTTTGTCAGGTAAATATTCAAGGGCACGTTGAGACAAGTGGAATATTCCATTTTCAGTCCGCCAGTGAAGAGAGGGTGAATCAGAAGTTGATTTTCTGTTTAACCTTTATGTAACCAGAAGAGTCTTATTGAGATTAAGAATCTCTTTTTCAAATGAGACCTGACCTAGACATGCAGCAGCCTACATAAAACACATAGTTACAGACAGAAAATACAAGAAGCTTACAAACAAGCAAAGGCAATTTACCTTTCGAAAAGACCAACCAGTTCAATTTAAAAACATTAACATCTAAATCAAACTGCCTCTAATTCTTTCATTTTTGATTTCAAAGCGTTTAGCGGGATTCATTCAAATGCCTTATTAAAGCTGTACTACTGTAGGTACCTTTCAATACCAGTGACTCAGTATAATCAGTGTACTAAAATAGCAGCTTAAATACACAGAAAAAAAATATAACAGGATCTCAGCAGATCACATGAAGTATGCTCGGATGTTCTGCTCGGATGTTCTGACATGCTTAAAATCTGTACAGTAATAATGATCCCCGGTTTCTCTGGGCTGAGTGATCAGTTGTTGCAGTTTAGTTTTGGTGTGAAAATGTGTCTTTGCATCTACAAAAAACTTGGTTAGAAAACAGACAAAATACATCTTTCCACCTTCAAATGAGCCGATTTCATGATCTAGGCTATATTACCACTAGCATGTATACTAGTCTGCCACCAACAGCTGCAGCCATTTAAAAAACCCAAATATAGAAATAGTGGAATGCTAAAATAGAAGAGATAGTAGAACTTATTTATAAATATTGTGTAAAAAGTAAAATATCGACACTCTCATACCAATAATACTGTATAGAGCAATATCTGTCGCAAAGATTAGAAGCCACGTCATCATTTTCACACTGGACATACTGGCATAATCATGAGATGTTTACTAATACATTCATTTACAGATGGAATTCAGTAGTAATGTTTTGTGGAAATAGACAAAATAAGACATGCTCCAGAACTTTCCTCTGAGTAACTACTTTGTTTTAATTTCGACAACAAAATTGTGTATCAAGATTCAAAACATTGAAAACAAAAGTACAATGTTTAATATACAGTACCTATGATGGACAAATGATAAATATCAATATGCTGCCCAGTTACCTAGTAAAGAGGCAAAGCTTTTTTGCAAACTACAGTCATATAATTGCACAACAACTTCTACACAAATGAAACGTACCTTCAGGTAGTAGGTGATGAGTAGTTTTCGGAGATCGTACACTTGTAGCATTGTGGCGGCATTGTTCTCACTGATGCTGTAACCCTCCAGCAGGTACTTGGTGGCCGTCACCTCCCAGGCCAGCCAGCGCAGGTTGAAGGCCGCATTGCACGACAGCAGGTGGGGCAAGTGACCTGGCTCGCAGCAGCAGCACGCATCATCTTCCTCCACGCCCTCTGTGATGGCCTCCACCTCTCTCTGCTGGCAGTATGTACCTGGGATTGAGAGAGAAGGAGGTAAGACAGCGAGCTAACTTGTCATTCATTCAGAGAGACAGACCAAGAATGGAAGGGAGGTATGAAGGAGGTCAAACTGTACCTCTGAACTCCAGACCCCTCAGCTGAAAAGTGACCAACCCGTTGCCAATCTCGATAAGGTGGACCAGGGCATTGAGGTAGTCAGAAGCCAGAATGAAACAGTCTCCGGCGCTGTAGTTGCCCCATCGGCCCAGCATAAGGTCGCCACAAAGGGAGTGCTGCAGTGAGCGAGTCAGGTACTCGTAAAAAATGGAGTTTAGGTTGCTATCATCACACCCTGTGAGAGGAAGAGGGTGCAAAAAAGGAGACAACATTTGGCTGCAAATCATAATAAGAACAACAAAACCTAAACCTAATTTATTCGACAGCTTCAAAATTGATCTTTCAGATATGACTTTGAGAGGACAGAAATAAAAAAAAAAAATAGATGCAACCTGTAAGCCTAGTTAAAAGGAAGTCACCTGTCTCTTTATCCACTTGGGACACCAGTCTGCTGTTAGAGTTGTCAATACGCTTTGTGCTGCAAGAGATGGGAGACAAGAAACAGTTAAAACTATGTAGACTGTTAAGCCCAAACATAAGTCAAAAGGTATAATTTATGATATAGTAACAAAGCTTTCACATGTTTAAATCATGTAAAATAGAAAAAAGCAGCTCCCTCAAAACAGGTGGAGAACAGTTGATCTAGACAATATATCTTCTTGGAATCATTTGTGGACTGTATTACCACTGTAAAGTTTCTCAGAAAGAATTACTCTTCTTGAAGATCTTAAACTATTCAATGCAATATACAGATCACTGTAGTTGTAAAACCTCTACAGCCATCAGACAAATGTGTAACTAAATATTTTAAAACTGAACTATTCTAGGGTCTCACTTGTTGTCCTTGTGTTATTCTTTTGTTTTAATGTTGTCTTGGTGTTTGGCTGAAGTTCACATTATCGACCTACACAACTACTGCAGAAACACCTAGATCTCAATCCAGCAGAGATGATGCTGTCAGTGATTGTAATGTCGCGAGACAGACAAAGATTTAGACAAAGTCTAAATATAATCACAGGCTGCTTCATGTCAAATCACTTTGAGTATTTTTGGAGTGTTCTCTGCAAGCTGAAGTACAAACAGTCTCTCACATCAATAAGTAAAAGGGAACAGAGGGGTTATGTTGTGTAAGCTTGAGTGAGACAGAGAGAGAGAGTGAGACAGAGAGAGAGAGAGGAGGAGGGTGTCTATCTGCTAATCTGCCTAGCTCAGCTCAAAAGGTTGGGATTGATTTCTCCTTTAGTATCAAAAATGTGTATGTTATTGTTAAACCTCATACAGTACATTATATAAAAATAAGTCATTAGCCAATTCCTCAATACTTTCCGACTTCCCTACCCTGTTTGTGGCTCTCAGCGCCAAGCCCATTCATTTCTACTGAAACTTTTTAAAAACAAATATCACACATCATATCATCACAAATATATGTTTTTACTTTTATAATGGATGAGTAAGTTATTCAAACAGGATGAAATAGTGCATTTGTTTGGGACTATTTCCAGCCACGGATTAATACACACATTTGGTCCGCTAGTGAGTATTCACAGCAGCAGGATGTTGTATTTGAGATTGAATCAAAATAAACTACAGCGCCCACGTTCATGGAAATGAAGGAGCATGTCACACAGTGCAACAGTGGCGTTGATGTGTTTTTAATAGTTTGGGAGGTCCGGACACCTCCAGGCTATTTGGGAAACTCAGTCCTCACTCACTCTGTCAAAGCCTTACTTGTAGTTTCGCTCCCAGAACTTAATGGGCCGCGGATAGGAGGAAATGAAGATGGCACTTCCCAGGAAGGGAGCCAGTGGGGTGTAGAAAACGGTGGTGAGCAGAGTCTGGAGCAGCAGCATGGCAGAGTCTGAACACACACACACACACACCAGTAAAGGAAAGAAAAGCAGGTACTGATGCACTCAGACACACATACAGGTCTTAGAGAAAGGATACGAGGCACAGCAAATGGCTGAGCAAAGGCATGGAAAGCGCTGCCCCAGGCGATCTGCCAGGGAGCGATGTAAACCAGAATGAAATGGAGCTTCAGCAACAGCTCACGCATCTGGACAGAAACATAAACAACACACAGTCAGTCCCCTATGAACAGACCTCAAAAGAACATCGGTAGTGTTAAAGGCATACTGAGTTAATGGGATCTATTATAGTTCCTTCCACATCACTATAAATGTTAATAAGCCCTCTGTGCAACTGCCGGGATAGAAAATACATTTATTCTACTATGTACAGTATGTCAGTGGCACATACAGACAAAACACAAAACAAATGGCAGCTCAGTTGAAAATGTCATATTTCATGTTTTCCGACAGTAACATTTCAGTTCACCTCTTTGTAAAATAAAAAGACTTTGGTAGGCGCCCATATATAGAGGTTTACTCCTCAACGCAGCGGGCCCGGGTTCGACTCCCAAAATTTAAGTTGCAGAGACTGAGACATTCTGACAAACTGCCAAAAATGCAGACACACACTCACGCACACACACACACACACACACACACACACACACACACACACACACACACACACACACACACACACACACACACACACTCACACACCCTCTCACCTTGTGAAAAACAATAGACATAATGAAGAAATCCAGCAGGAAGCTCTCAGAGGCGTGTGGACAGTCAAAGTGGAAAAAGACGAGTGTGAAGAGCAGGGTAAGGAATTGGAAGCTGGGGTCACAGAAGGATGAACGCAGGAGTTTCAGTCCAGCGACTGTCGTCAGGAGAACGTCACAGCTGGAGGCAGCACAAACAACACTTTAGGCCGGAGACAGACTGGATGCGTGGCGTGAGCGTGGCGTGAGCGTGGCGTGAGCGTGGCGTGAGCGTGGCGTGAGCGTGGCGTGAGCGTGGCGTTTTTGTTGCGTGTCAGCTGCGTGTCAGCTGCGTGGATTTTTCTATGTCTCACACACCAGAAACGTGTCTGTCGCGGCGCTGCTGCTGCTGAGCCTTGTCTGTACACATGTATGTTTCCCATTGATTTACTGCACTCAAGCAGTAGTATACTTCATGTTAAACATAAATATCTACTGATTTGATTACAGCAAAGACGTCAGCAGTGTTGACGGCAAAATAGGCTACAGTATTGACATTTAAAAATCGATAAATTTTTCTTTTTAATTTTACATTTATATCTGCATTTATGTCAAAACCTAGAGACTTTCAAACATCAACATGTCATTTATTAATATGTATTTGTGTGAAAATGACATATGAGCATCTTTTCCTATTCTATTTTGCCTGGAAACGCTTCCAACACGCTTGCGTGGCGCGTGAAAAATAGGCGTTGGTTCTATTTCTAGCAGGCAAGCGTTTTCGGCGCGGCTCGAGTCGTGCGTGAGACGTGCGTGTCACGCAGGCAGTTTGCAAGCTCTAACATGTTAACATGGGAGCCGAAATAAAAACGGACACGCCACGCAGCTAACACGCTCACACGACACATCCAGTCTGTGGCCGGCCTTAGAAACTGGCAGAACGGCGGGACTCAGAGTAAAAGTTGCAATTACAAATATGGCTGCTACTTCAGCACCACGGACAGCGCCGTGTTTTTATAGATTCTAACTTGCACAAACCTCAGTCAGATAAAGGATCAATTAGTCATACAGATCATATCACTCCCGTATTAGCTTCTCTGCATTGGCTCCCTGTAAAATCCAGGATTGAATTTAAAATCCTCCTCCTGACCTACAAAGCTCTAAATGGTCAAGCACCATCGTATCTCAAAGAGCTCATAGTACCTTACTGTCCCACTAGAGCACTGCGCTCCCAGAATGCTGAGTTACTAGTGGTTCCTAGAGTCTCTAAAAGTAGAATGGGAGCCAGAGCCTTCAGCTATCAGGCTCCTCTCCTGTGGAACCAGCTCCCAGTCTGGGTCCGGGAGGCAGATACTGTCACCACATTTAAGAGTAAACTTAAAACTCTCCTCTTTGATAAAGCTTATGGTTAGGGAGTGAGGAGTTGTAGTATCTGCCAAGCCCGGCCCACCTGCTTCTCTGTCCTAGAAATGCTTGTTACTAACCTAGCTCTGGGGAGCTTGCTCCCCGGAGTCTTTCTGTTTCTTTTTCACCCAGGATGAAATCCTGGGATTAGGATGGCACCAAAATCTTGGTTCCAGCTGTTGCCGTGGTTCTGCTGAGAAATACCCTGCTATGCCGTGCTGCTCCCTGCACTACTACACCCACTTTTTCTAAACACTGTTTATTTACTATACTGTGATGCACCCCAACGGCCAGCAGACACCTCCTACCAAGAGCCTGGGTCTGTCCGAGGTTTCTTCCTAAAAGGGAGTTTTTCCTTGCCACTGTTGCACTAGTGCTTGCTCTTGGGGGGACTTGTTGGGTTTTTTGTAAATTATAGTGTGGTCTAGACCTACTCTATCTGTAAAGTGTCTTGAGATAACTCCTGTTATGATTTGATACTATAAATAAAATTGAAATTGAATTGAATTGAATTGAACATATTCAACTAAACAGCCCCTCTGTCCCTGTACTGTCTCTGCTAAAAGGGGAAAGAGATGGGGGGGCGGGGGGCCATGCATTTTGGATTTGGGGCATGCACTTGCATTTTTTGCTAAAATGGTATCCCCTTCCTCATGCCGCCTGAAATCTCCTACTGGCTGTTTGTGTCCACTCACTGGATTCCCAGCTTCTTGCGGTGACTGAGGGCGAAGCCATCATTAGTGAGGGCGCTCAGCACAATGGCGGGGAACACCACGTACTTCTCAAAGCACAGGAGCCCCACGTACAGTCGCTCAAACCACATCAGCACAGCGTCCTCTGTAACACAAGCAAGAATAGCAAAATACTACAAGCAGATCAGAATCACAGCTTTCTAGAGTACATAGAGACATAGTTCAGGGTTTCTACAAGCATGTTTGTTTGCTATTTAATCACTACTCTGTAAGAAAAGTTACACTGATACCTTATAATATTGATGACAAGATGGCCATTTTTAAAGAAAAGCCTCATCCTATTTACTTCTGCCAAGGAATCTATGTTTTATACATTTGTTTGTTTGTTTGTCTATTAGTAAACAGAATATTTCAATTACTGAAAACATTCAGTGAGATTGGAAATTTTGAATTATGCTAAATGTGATGTTGATGATCAAATAATACATTTCGATAACTGCATGGCCTTGGCATTAGTGTGTGCCCTCTGGTTGTTTTTTCTGGAATGATCCAGGTAATTACATACTTTAATATTACCAGACAACTCTGGTCTATATACAGTAGGTATGCTGACCTCTGGGTTCAAACTGGTGGTACTCCTTGGTCTTGAGAACCGGATGAGAAATCCACAACCAAGGGTGATGCTTCCTCAGCTGGGGGATCAGGTAGTGGGTTACAAACCCCACCGTCCCCGCCAGAGCGTACAGCACGATGGTCACAAAAGGCTGGATACAAGTTGGTGTGTATCAAAAGAAACATGATTCAAATGAATAATTATACAAAACACTTGAGTTGGTATTCCTGCAAACTGAAACAAGCATCAAAAGTACAAGACAGAAATAATCAGCGGGATAGAGGGAGGAAACAATCGAGGATCTCACCTTGAGAGACAGAAACACAGTACTCGCAGTGATGGCGAAGGTTAGGATATAGGCAACAGAGCACACGACTACATCCGACAGCAGAATCTCCTTCTGCAGGGCACAAGAGGGAGGGAAAGCTGCAATCTTTAATCATCCACCCTGAATGAAAACACTTTCGTTAATCAGACACATTTAGGTGTGAGATTATTTCTGTCTAATCGTTCTGAGCCTTCAATTTTTAGAGATCAAAGACGCAGCAGCTCAAGAAGACTTAGCTTCACAATCTCCATTAATACTGTAAAAGGCGGCAGGAGGCTTGTTTTATTCTGATGCATAATTCCCTGTATTCACACGCAATGATCGACAGAAAACATTGTTTTATTATCTTGCCTGCAACACTGAGTTTAAAACATGCTGCCCTCTCATACACAGTATGTATGAATCCCACAACTCAGGTGCATAGTGTTCATGAGTATTGATCTGCTGATGATAGTTGTTGTGAGCTGACATGAGCTAAATATTTCCTCTGGGCTGCTGCAATTCAAAACAATAAAATGCTCAGAGTAGTCAAATCAACACTGGAAAAGCTGAATAACTTGAACCTTTACTCATCATCTTCCACTACCAACATAATTTACAGAACAAAACCACATTATATCAGTTTATTTCTACATAATCATATTTAGTTACCATAGAGTTCTGCAGTTTCTCTGGCAGTGGGTCTTTACTTTCCGTATCTTCCTCCTCCTCCTCCTCTCCCTCACTCTCCACTAAAGTGGGCATTATCTTTGACTTGACCAGAGATCTGTAAATACAAATGTTAAAATGAGAAATTCTTGATGAGATGAGAGTCAGCTTTGGGCGAAATCAAAAAATCTAATGGACCTAACCTATCTTTAATTTACAGGTTATTGAGAATGATGTGCATGGCAACCAGGCCCAGTGTGTGCATGCAAACAAACACAGACACACAGACACACAGACACACACACACACAAACAAACTGATACTCACAGCAGTATGGTGGGGTCGCTGCTCTGTCGGCTGAGGTGGTAGGAAAAGACCACCAAAAGGCCACAGAAACCAGAGAACAGAGCTGGGGTGTGCTGCTCATCCCACGGCTCCTGTAACCACACACACATATACACACATACACCGTTGTGAATCGTACCATCATGCACCTTCAAAGTCAGAGTCTGCTGCTTTTACATTTTCTGTTTAAAAGCTTCTTCCCTTTTGAAGGATGAAAGACTTTGTATTTTGCTGCAGCTCTACTTAGTTCCATCAACGAAACTGCCTGGTCACATAGTATTTATAACTGAACTCACTGTCTTCTTTTATTTTTATATTTCATCTCCTACATATGCTCTGTTTTGTTTGATATCCAGTTGATTTTGTACCTTGAGAGCTCCGAAGCAGAAACCGTAGAGCAGAGACAGAGCGATCAGACTGCGTAGGATGCTGTAGACTGCAGAGATGAGACTCGTAGCAGCTGAGACACACAAGGATGAAAATATATGCACTTGTATTACACAATGAGTCACAAAGCTAATCATGTACTGTAGTCTTAGTTTTATGGTTTTTAAAGCACTAAGACGATTCACCTTTACTAAAGGGGCCTGAAAATGTATTTGCAACACTGAATGCAAATTACACAGATTACACACGGAGGCATCAAACCAGAGCCTTACAGTTTACAATGAAAACACAACTTTTAAATTTACATTCTTTGAGGATCTGGATTCAAGAACACAAGCATTACTGAAATCAATTGATTAGAAAGTTTCACCAACCTGTCCCTCCAAAAAAGTGCATGTCAATCTGCTCCAGCAGGTAGGTGGTGAAGGTGTTGATCTGAGGGAAAAGGCCCACTAGGAAGGTGATTGGGAAGCAGTAGGTGAAACCTGTTTTATGCATAAAACAAAAGACATTATGTAAATAATGTTTTGAACAGGAAATAAAACAAATAATTGTACTGCTTGTCTCTCCTGGTGCATTTCATTTATCCCTACCCACTAGCAGGTCACGTAAGAAGCCCAGTGCATCATGGCAGACGATGGTGACTCCATACAGGTTGGAGACAGGCAGGTCTTTCCTCCTCAGCATTTGCTCCAGCAGCCAGATCAGAGCACAGAAGATGCAGAAGTAGGCTGCTCGGCTGTAGGCCACCAGCTGGTTTTGACCCTGGAGGCACACACATGAACAAGCACAGGTTAGGATGATATTAACTGCTAGACACTGCAAGATAATACCAACATCTGATGTAATCACGATTACAAACACAAATGTAACACAAAGTTGGGTCATATTAGGTTGAATGCCCATATGTCTTGCACTTTTATGTTTTTTTACAGTAACATGAGTCAGCTCCAAAGAGTAATATCCTCTGCAGCCACATTGCTGGTGCATCAGTCAAAACACAGCAAAATTATTAATATGGAAAAGGGAACTGTTTTCCAATTCATAACATGATATGCCAACATACAGCAGTCACAAGTTAAAACTAACCAACCAACTGGAAAATGTATGCATATAAGTTTCCCAAATATTGGCAATTGTAATGCAACCAAATATGCTGTTTTTTTAGAAGTTTGTTTTGTCTTTACTCTACTACTACTTTAATATTTCCTCTGAGATTTAGTAAGAAAATAACATTGAACTCACATGTGTTGGTGAAGCTGCATCTGGTTGAACACTCTGGAAAACAAAACCACCGAAGCAAATATTTAATCACCATTCGTAAATTAACATGAAAACAGTATTGTTTTATCTCAAAAGAGAGGAAGTGAGAAGGGGCAAATAGGAACTGGCAAGTCTGAGGTCAGTTTAACTTTTAATCTATATTATAGGTTGCATGTTGAGCTTACACATCATTCATTCCTCAATGCAAGTTGGTTTTATTATAGTGAAATGGTTTTCCATACCATCACACACTTTGGTCCAACAGTAAAGAATCAGATAAACTACTTAAAGCAATGGTTAGATGGCATGGCTTGTACTGAGATTTTGTATTTTCCTTACCTTCAGTAGGGAATACTGGCAGCTGGCAATAACCAGGCAGAACTGGAAGACCCAGAAGTCTTTGAAGCAGCCGTGGTTGAGGAGCAAAAAACCCAGGAAAGAAACCAGAAAGGCCATGAAGACTGCAACTAGATTCTCCAGAACGTCCTGGTTTCTATAAAAAAAACATCACATACATTACAGAGATATACACAGGTTACAGTGATGCATTCAGCAGCTTACTAGACATACAGTATATCCTCATTGAGAAGCATCATTCCTGCACAAAATTAATGACAAACTGAATTACTGTTAACTGACGATTAAACTGAAAAGACATAAAACTGATTGATCAAACTGGAAAAGAAATGTCACAAGAAATGACTAAATTGACCAACAATTAAGTGATATTGATGGAAGGGGCTGTGCTGTAAGATACACATACAGTAACTGTTATTCTTGTCTCTCTAAAATCTAAATACTATTTTCAGAGTGTGAATTTCCTAGCTGAAAAATGATTACGAGGTTGGATTTCCAGACTTCCAATCAGTGGAATGAGTTTGAAGGCAGGTTTTTTTTGTTTATTACCTGTCCAAAAGGGCAAGCAGCGTGAGTCGGTCATATAAAATGTTGATCCACTTCCCAGGCAACAGTTTGAGTTTGTAATAAATCTTCCTGGTCGGTTTCTCCTGAGTGGACGTCTCTGAAGACTCATCCAAAGAGTCCTCTTCCTGATGCACACAAACACAAATAATTTATACCCACATGAATTCAGCTACAATAATAACAGGATGCAAGTTATGTTTTCTAACTACATAATTATGTAGGAATTACCATGGAAGGAAATTCAAAACACAGTTAGGATTATTGTAAGGAGACAGAACAACATATGTTCCACGGTGTGTACACACACACACACACACACACACACACACACACACACACACACACACACACACACACACACACACACACACACACACACAGACACACTGGTGCGGTAATGATTCAGCAGAGAGTGTGTGTTGTTTCAGCTTCAACTGATCCAGACAGTGTATGTCCCCCCTGCTGGTCTGCATCCAGCAGTGATGTACACTAATTCAGGAGTGATCATTTGTTTATAACAGGAGCAATGACTCATATTTTTTCTGTCCCACTGTTTGACAGAGAGAAAACACGAATCCAGTTTGCCAGTTTTTTTGATTATCATTTATGTCACTCTCTGGGGACTTGGCCAATTAACTCAACTGTTAAGGAGTACAAATGCAAATTGAAAAAGGAATCAGCATTTTAATTTCCTTGTTTTAAACCTGTATTTTCTTTGACTGTACTGCCAGTGTTGCTGTTTATGTAGAATTAATCTATGTTTGATCTATTTATTGATTGTTTGTTTATTGGCAATTGTGTAAAGTTATTATTTATGAATCTTTTTTTTCTTTGACAATTTTATTTCATATATTATTTAATGGATTCATTTGTTAAGTCTTTCATTAATTCATAATGTGTTTAATGTGGAGTTTTTTGTTTTTTTAAACAAACAGTTTCACTATTTTTCATCAAGACACATCATCACTCACACGAGACAGATTTGCAAAACTGATTTTTGGAAGAATTTGAAACATACATAGTTTACATCTATGTTTCCTAACAGCCTTCTTGTTGGCTGCATTTCTTGGCACGACATGCAATAGCATGAAACCATCGGGAGAACTGGGCATCATGTCACCCGCATGCGTGCATGTGACGTGGGTTCTTCTGTGCGCGCACAAAATACAAACAAAACAATGACCTGCTCGGAAAAAACATGGCTCCATAGCACTTTTATGGACTGCTAGTGGTCAAAAGCCCACAGGCTACTTTTAAATAACAACTTTACAACCATTTGAAAGACCCCCGACATCATAGTCATAGTTTCATAAACAAGTCCTGTCTTTAGTCTCAGCAAATCAGGTTAAGTAAATCATTGGTATGAAGAACAAAAAAAGGAAAAGTGAAAGCAGATGGAAACCTGGAATATCTCGGGGTGCGTCCTTCGTGGCCGAAGCCTGTGTGCGGGGATGATGCGTCGCTGGAATGGGCAGTCAGTGTGACTGCCCCCCATGCCGTCCTGGCACTCTGAGTTGGAAGAAGTTGACAGTAGGTCACTGAAGACACACACAAAGACACACACACACACACACACACAAAAAATCAGACTGATGTTAATCTGTTGAATAAACCTGATTACGTAGGCAGTGATAGTTTAGAAGGAGATGGAAAAATGAAGATGAAGTTAAGTACAGGGAAGCAGTGGAAGAGAACATGCAGGTAGACAGAGCAGGAAAAGCAAAAACAGGATGAAAAAGCTGTAGAAAAAGAGCATGTGTTGTTGGTAGAGGGGGAAGCAGTACCACATATTGCCAGTGATGAGCTCTGCTCCTAGCGGCAGATTAAGAGCTCTCTCTGCATACAGCTTACGAGGCCTGTCTCCTGTTGAGAAAAACATACATATATAAAACTTGTCAGACTAACTGATAACCAGCTGATGAGTAGCTAAATCTGTTATGTGGGATTTTTTTTTTTAGCACTACAGACAGGCATCCGAGACGGAACAGCTAAACATCAGAACATCTTGGAGCCATTCCAGAAGAATGTAATTTAATCTGAATTTGAACTGTTTTAAATGTGGAACCATCAGCTGCTGGTAGAGCCTTACACACATAATGTGTATGTTTTCAAAAGATCAAAATATTTTCAGACCATCCCAGCACAAAAAGACCCCTAAAACTGATCAGAGACCACGTGCATGTGACTCGTTTTAGTTTGTCTCTGGCACAAAAACACATTACATTTCCAGGAACTAATGGAAAGATTATGTAAACACTACAAACATAAATGTTAACTATTCAAGGGTGGCTGCTTACTGTGTACAGTATGGAAGGTGTAGGCATCTTCTTTGTTGGTAGCCTCTGGTCTGCAGATGACCTGCAACATGGAGCTCTCTGACTGAGAGGTTTGCGAAGGCAGGGAGTCATAGTCTGGATCCTTCTCTCTGTCTGTCTGTGGACTGTAGACAGAAAACACAATCAACTGGAGATCCTGGGTGGATGAGTGAATTCAGCTGTGTGCATATTTATATTGAAGCATGTGGGTGTACAGGCATGTGTACCTGTCAGGAGACACTATTGGGATTTGTGTGGGTGTTATAGCCTGTAGTGTGTCGGTAAGCAGACTGGTTGGTGGTTTGGGTCTCTCTGGTTTGTTGTCTGTGTTGGTCTCTGTTATCGTCTCATCTTGTCTGGAAGTCATACTCAGATTCTCTGCAAGCAGATCCAATGGAAATAATTTTATTAAAATATCAGAAATTTGTTTTTATAAAGGTAAATGTAAAGCCAGCTAGGCTTTCAGCTCTGGGGGAGGAGGGTTCGGGCAGTGCCCCCATAATATTAAGCCAACCCCCCACTGGCCCCCCTAACTGCGGCAAATATTTTCATACATTTTTAACCCAACCTTCATCCCCAAAGAGGGGATATTATTCATGTGCAGTGATAGATAAAATGCACTAAAAGAGCATACTATGTTTATTGTTATATGTGTATCGTTAGTATTTTGTAGAACCAAACCTATGGATGGTTGATGGTCTGTACCATTTGTGCTTAATATATTCGGTACCCCCCAAATCGCATGTGGCCCCAGTCTGGCCCCTCTATTTGAAATGGTCTAGATCCGCCACTGTCTACAGTAGATCAGTATAGTATTAGTATAAATCTTTAAACTTATATAGCTGATAGGACCATGCACCAAGAGCAACAGTAGGAATTTATTGCAGCTCGTAACACAATGCTGACATTGCACTCATGTGTGCACTTATATATAAACATCTACATTAACTATGACATTATTAAACATGTAGATAAAGGAGGTGGAGGTAAAGGAACAAACCCTCATGCCGAGATTCACCTTCCTCTGCAGCTCCCATGTCCTCTTTGCGTTCTGGCCCCTCATCTTCCTGTGTGCTGGCACCTCCCCCTCTGGTACTGAGGGACCCCAACAAGGAAACAAACTCCAAGAAGTTGGTTTCGTTGGGAATCTGGCCCTCCTTCGCTTCCAGATCTGACTTGGAACTGGTCATGGTGGTCTGATAAAGAGACAACGTTTGTATGTATGAATAGACAGATGGATGGAGATAGATAACTAAAAATAGAAACGGACCTAAAGTGCCAACATACTGTGTTATGTGAGCGGTCTGAAAGCATCACGGCATCTTTCCCACTGTCCATGCTCAGCCCGCGGATGTGAGTCCTTCCCCCGGGCCCGTAGCGGCCCAAAGCTGGCGGCAGACGCAGGAAACCCTGTGAATCCACGTTAGGATCCAGAGGATCTGTGTCATCGTGGTGGGAGTGGACATCAATACCTGATGAGCTGTTATCATTTGTCAGCTGCTGGCTCGGTGTGCTGTCATCAGTCAGCTGCAGACCAAGATGTTCCTGGTCTGGATCTGGACACTCCAGTGTGGTGGACTCAGAAGTGGTTGTTTCTCTACACAAGTGAAACTCTTCACTTTGGCTTGCTGTCTGTTGCTGTTTCGGGGTGAGGTCGTCCTCAGATCCAGCTGCTTCTTCACTCTCCTCCACCTCCTGCTTCTCCTTCTCCGGGGAGTCAAAGGTGATGACGGGGATCTTGATGTGACACTCTCCTGCATCCTTCTGAGCCTTGTAGGACACACACACATACACACACACACACACACACACACACACACACACACACACACACACACACACACACACACACACACACACACACACACACACACACACGTTATTCTCTAAATGTAACAACACATCAGACACAAACATGTCCATCATTTACAGTAAGTAACAATCTTACCATGAGCAGCAGTCATGGAGACATGAGTTTAAACATCAGGACAGGACGTTGACATCTGGATTTAGCAGTAGATTTAGACACTTGTTTTACTACAGGGATTTTATTCTGATAGCTATACATAAATATATCACACACATCACATAATCTTACATTTTGCACCAGCCACTTTACTGATTTCAGAACTTTGTAATTTAAATAAACCAAGCGTGAAGCTGCGTCAGATTTTAGAGGTAAAGACAGGGGCAAGAATAAAAAATATGCAATGTAGTCATTACATTACATGACCTGCTGGAGGGTCAGTCATTACAAACTCATGCTGTGCTACCGGACATTGTTCAAACCCACATAAATGTATTTCAAATTGTAGTGGAGATCCCAAAGTTTCCAAAGATACCAAATATGTCTGAGCAAATTTCATGGAAATGTGTATAACATGCATAACAGGCATCTGGAATATTTACATTTGATGAAATGATTCAACCATAAGAACACTGAGTCTTGGATTCAAATATTTGACTCAGTATAAACATCACATAGCATAAAGAGCTGGAACAGGCTGATACAGAACACATACATGTATGTGATACTGCTAGACTGTATAAGATGATTTCAACAGCTTTGAAGGGGAAACAAATGGGGAAAACTGGATGTTAAGGGGGTTAAAAGGGTTTCATGACGACTGATGTCCAAAATTATTCTTACCTGTGCATTCTCCAGAAGGCTCTGCTTGACATTCTCTTCCAGTTGAGCAGCAGTCTGAGGGTCACAGCTCATAGTGATGATGATCTTGACTGTGTCGCTGTCCTCCAGGTGAGCCAACACTGGCCCGGGGCCAGAGGTGTCTACCAGAACTACTTCAATCTCATCTGAACAGTATGTCTCCTCCACTGGCTCAGCCTGAGAGAAAAGAGCAATAGGTTTCTACACAATAATCACAATGCAATGATAGTTTCACTGCTTACAATTCAAACCTCTGTAACATAACGACTTACTCCTATTTCTATATCTGTGAGGCCTATCTGTGCAGGAAGTTCTGGGATGTCGATGGAATCATCCTGACGGTCCTGGGGAGTCTCCAGTGAGTTATTGTTGGCATCTGGGGGCTCTTTTTGTCCCTCACTCTCCTCCTCACTCTCATCTTCACTTCCCTTGGAGGGAGGCAAACCTTCATCAGCTGTTTCCCTGTTTTCCCCTGTCTCTTTATGCTCACAGTCTTCTTTTCTGTCCTGCTCTGAGTCTTTCTCTACTGTTCTGTCCTGCTCTGAGTCTTTCTCTGTTGTTCTTTCCTGCTCTCTGTCAGTTCCCGTCAAAGACCTCTGAATGTCCATTTCTTCTTTCACAGCCACAGTTTCAATTATTTCTGCATCCATCTTCCCTGTCCCAATCGCAGATCCAGGCCGCATCTCTTCCCTTTCAGCTCGGGACGGGGGCCTCTGCTGGGCCTGCAGCAGGGGGGCGGCCTGGTCTGGATTGGGGCTGGAGAGGTCATCTGGAGAAGGGCTCAGATGCAGGCCTCCCTCCACAAGCCTCTCATCTGCAGCGCTCTCACTCTGTCCTGGAATAAAATGAAATGCACATTCAAATTGTTAATTTAAAGTGTAATAATAATAAAACTGATCTAATCACAATATTCCAGCCATGGAAATATTATAGTATCTTATTTGGCTGCAGTGAGAACACAAAAAATAACACTATTGTCTTCAATAGTAGCTGGCTGCTAGTTCCGTGCTTGTCTGAGCATATTTACAACAACGATGTGGTTGCAGAAAAGGAAGTTGTCAATCCGCATTGTCTAAGGAGCCATCGAGTGCATTAGGGAAGAGGAACAGAGCTGGCTTCCAGGACAGATTGATTCTAACAACAGCACCCTTGTTCCCCCACATGGCATGCAAGGCCTCAATAGTGACAATAACTTATTTGATGATAACCAGGGTTTAAATGTTGTCTTTCTAGATTGTGTATACTTATCCCTTCATGTCATCATGCCATATTTTCAGTGGCATTTTTAGCATTCATTAGGAGGTAATCTTTCTAGAAACTGATAAAACCTGCTTTGTGTATCAATCATTTGTACCTTGATGTCAGGTTGATGGTAATATTTATGCAGGCTATAAGGAATGTCAGCAGCCAAACTGACTAAACAAATGGCAGTGGACATCAGCAACGTGTAACCTAATAATCAGACATGGGGGACTCGAGTCACATGACTTGACTCGAGTTAGACTCGAGTCGCAAATTTTAGGACTTGAGACTTGCTTGATAAACATTCATAAAAGACTCGACTTGACTTTGACTTGACATTCATGACTTGAGACTTGACTTAGACTTGAGTCAAATGACTTGAAATGACTTGATTTTCTGTTTAATAAATATATATTTTTTCCTCTCTGATATTGAGGAGGAGTTAACGTTACGATTTTAGTGCTGTTGCATGCGCGGGAGCCCGTTGTTATGGTGACGCGCCACACGGCGGCAGACCTGCAGTAAACGAGACTGGCTACGGCTGTTACTTAACGTCATGGATTCCTCTGCACCGAAAATAATAAAGTTTGGCTATAAGGATTACACGTCTGACCAGGCAAAGAAGAAACGGACGGCAGTTTGCAAGGTCTGGAGTACAAAAAACTCCGATGTCAACCACCACCACGGCGAATTTCATCAAACACTTCAAATCGGGAAAGATTCAGGTTCCAGTCCCCATATTCAGCTGAACCACTATTTGGACGCTTGTGATGAACAGAACTGCCTTCAGTTTTGGGCCATGAATAAGCACACCCTCCCCTCTTTGTTCAAGGTGGCGGTAAGAACGAATCCAACTAGGCACACTGTACATACACACAACTGCTCTCTCTCTCTCTCTCTCTCTCTCTCTCTCTCTCTCTCTCACACACACACACACACATGCAGACACACACGCAGTTGTGCAGATGAAGTATGTGAATGAAGCTAGGCACACATACACACACCACATGCACACATTCACTCACCAATATTAATAACTTTTCATTCACTCTCTCTCTCTCTCTCAAACACGCACACATTCACTCACAAATACACTGACAAATATTAACATATAGCCTACTATTCAATCTCTCCAAATTATGCAAAGGTGGTGAGATTCAGCTACTCTTAAAGAATGTTTTTTTCAAGAGAAGGAAAGGTTAAATGTGTTTCTGTCCCATAAAAGTGAGGCATGTTTGAAGAATATTATTTGACTTAGAAACCATTATACTTGAATTGTTTGAATGAATTTCATGATTTGATGTCATGTTTGAGGCATATTGATATTTTTGTTGGCCTAATATCAGTTTTAGGCTGTGCTTTTCTAAATCTTTATACATTTAAACTGTTCAGATATGTGTGGCTTGGACGCAATGTCTTTTGAATATTGAGTAGGAAAAAATGCAAATAAAACTCCAGCAGTTATAACCACTGTCTTTAGCTTGTTTAAAAATGGAAACTTTTGTATGACTTGACTTGACTTGCTTGACCCAAGCTATGACTTGACTTGACTTGCTTGACCAAAGCTATGACTTGACTTGACTTGCTTGACCAAAGCTATGACTTGACTTGACTTGCTTGATTGTCACACAAAATGACTTGGACTTGCTTGAGACTTGAAGGTTAAGACTTGAGACTTGCTTGTGACTTGCCCATGTGTGACTTACTCCCATCTCTGCTAATAATAATAATAATAATAATAATAATAATAATAATAATAATAAGTTTATTTGATATAGCACCTTTCACAGACAAAGTCACAAATGATAAACATACATGTTTGAAATCAGAATGTGGAGAAGAACTTGGCACCCTATGTCTGTTGACTCCATTGTTTCAAAATAAAACTGCACAAAACGTATTTCTCCCATAGTCAGTCAGAAGCCACTACATAGTATTATCATGTGTTTCTATTATCATTGCATTTCTGTTTGTATTTCTGAAGTCAATGCCTCTGATCTACTAATCCACCTCAGCTAATTTAAATCAATGGTGAACCTTACTACAGATCTGAGACTCATTCTTTCTTATTCCCTCATTTTAGCAAAACACATTAATACTCACATATCACAAGAAAACAAGTGTACAAAGCTTAAAATATTGCTACACAATTAATACTCTACATTTAGAGATTTGTAACATTCCACAATATCGTACAAATATGAGTGAAACATATACAGGTGAATTGGTGCATTGCCCCCCGATTTCCCCTCTACTTTGTAGTTATCATGTTCCTATGTTTTTCTCTTACTATTTGAATGTCATCGGATATCATTTAAGATCTTTTGACTTTAGTCTTTAGGCTTCGGTGTACAACCCCAAATCAGAAAAAGTTGGGACAGTATGAAAAACACAAATAAAAAAAGAAAGTAGTGATTTCTAAATGTACTTTGACTTGTATTTCATTGCAGACAATGTGAACACAAAATATTTCATGTTTTGTCTGGTTAACCTAATTTCATTTGTAAATATACATCCTTTCCTGTCATTCAGACCTGCAACACATTCCAAAAAAGGTTGGGACAGGAGCAATTTAGGGCTAGTAATCAGGTAAATTGGTTAAATAATGATGTGATTTGAAACAGGTGATGTCAACAGGTGATTGTAATTATGATTTGGTACAAAAGCAGCATCCAAGAAAGGTCTAGTCCTTTAGGAGCAAAGATGGGCCGAGGATCACCAGTTTGCCAAGAAATACGTCAGAAAATTATTGAAATGTTTAAAAACAATGTTCCTCAAAGAAAGATAGGAAGACATTTGCTTATTTCACCTTCAACAGTCCATCCATCCATCCATCCATCGTCGTCCGCTTATCCGTGGTCGGGTCGCGGGGGGAGCAGCTCCAGCAGGGAACCCCAAACCTCCCTTTCCCGAGCCACATTAACCAGCTCTGACTGGGGGATCCCGAGGCGTTCCCATGCCAGGTTGGAGATGTAATCCCTCCACCTAGTCCTGGGTCTTCCCCGAGGCCTCCTCCCAGCTGGACGTGCCTGGAACACCTCCCTAGGGAGGCGCCCAGGGGGCATCCTTACCAGATGCCCGAACCACCTCAACTGGCTCCTTTCGACGTGAAGGAGCAGCGACTGTACTCCGAGCTCCTCACGGATGACTGAGCTTCTCACCCTATCTCTAAGGGAGACGCCAGCCACCCTCCTGAGGAAACCCATTTCGGCCGCTTGTACCCTGGATCTCGTTCTTTCGGTCATGACCCAACCTTCATGACCATAGGTGAGGGTAGGAACGAAAACTGACCGGTAGATCGAGAGCTTTGCCTTCTGGCTCAGCTCTCTTTTCGTCACAACGGTGCGATAAACAGAATGTAATACCGCCCACGCTGCGCCGATTCTCCGACCAATCTCCAGCTCCATTGTCCCCTCACTCGCGAACAAGACCCCAAGGTACTTAAACTCCTTCACTTGGGGTAAGGACTCATTCCCTACCTGGAGAAGGCACTCCATCGGTTTCCTGCTGAGAACCATGGCCTCAGATTTAGAGGTGCTGATCCTCATCCCAGCCGCTTCACACTCGGCTGCAAACCGATCCAGTGAGTGCTGAAGGTCACAGGCCGATGATGCCATCAGGACCACATCATCTGCAAAGAGCAGCGATGAGATCCCCAGCCCACCGAACTGCAACCCCTCCATACCACGACTACGCCTCGATATCCTATCCATAAATACTACGAACAGGATTGGTGACAAAGCGCAGCCCTGGCGGAGGCCAACCCTCACCTGGAACGTGTCTGACTTACTGCCGAGTGCAACAGTGCATAACATAATTAAAAGATTCAAGGAATGAGGAGGAATTTCAGTGCGTAAAGGACAAGGGCGCAAGCCTAAGCTGAACAACCGTGATCTCCGAGCCCTCAGGCGGCACTGCATCAAGAATCGTCATTCATCTATAAGCGATATCACCACATGGGCTCAGGACTACTTAGGCAAACCTTTGTCAAGTACCACAATACGTAGTTACAGCCACAAATGCCAGACTGTTACCAGCAACAAGTCCAAAAGCCAGGGTCTGTCATGGTATGGGGTTGTGTCAGTGCCCTTGGCAAAGGTAACTTGCACTTTGAGATTGAGATTTTGGAGCACAATATGCTGCCTTCAAGAAGACATCTTTTCCAGAGACGTCCATGCATTTCAACAAGATAATGCAAAACCACATTCTGCACACATTACAAAGTCCTGGCTGCGGAGGAAGAGGATACGGGTACTTGACTGGCCTGCCTGCAGTCCCGACCTGTCTCCAATAGAGAATGTGTGGCGCATTTTGAAGCGCAAAATGCGACAACGAAGACCCCGTACTGTTGCCCACCTTAAGATTTGTTTGCAGCAAGAATGGGACAAAATTACACCTGAAACACTTCATCACTTGGTGTCTTCAGTCCCTATACGTCTTTTAAGTGTTGTGAAAAGGAATGGCAACATTATAAAGTGGTAAATGCTTTACTGTTCCAACTTTTTTTGAAATGTGTTGCGAGAACCAAAATAGGAATTTAGTTTTTTTGAAGAAAAAAACAATAAAAATCATGAGGAACACATTAAATGATGTGCTTTTGTATTGTCTGCAATGAAATACAAGTCAAAGTACATTTAGAAATCACTGCTTTCTTTTTTTATTTGTGTTTTCCACGCTGTCCCAACTTTTTCTGATTTGGGGTTGTAGAGCCTTCAGCTCTTTTGCCTCCCACCTTTGGAACTCTCTCCCACAAGACATTCGCAATATTGACTCTCTCTCCACCTTCAAATCCCATCTTAAAACACACCTTTTAAACTGGCATATTCGGTCTGATTCTGTAATGGCTATAACCACATTGAGTTTTGCACTGGTAAAGATTTCATATCTAGTTATTGTATTAACTCATTATTGTATGTTCCCGTTTAGTTTTATTGTATGATGTCTTGATCAATTGCTGCTTGTTTTTAACTGTGCCTGTTAACTGTCCTTGAGTGCTTTACAAGGTGCCTATAAATAAATGCATTATTTATATTTCGCTAAACCAAACAACAGGTGAATCATTGTTATCTGTATGTTAGACAAGATACATAAAAATATGTACATTTACCCATTTCAGCCAAACAAACCCAGACTGTGAATCAGATAATGCCTCTTTACCATTTCTATATAATGTAACAACCCATGCTGCCTTCCAAAGCAAAGTGGTTTTACTTCACAGGAAATACAATTAGGTCACTTCATTTTTTTTAAATGGAGCATACACTAAAATTGTGCGTAACAGCACCTTGAGATGGGCGACAAATTAAAGGAAGTGTCTTAGTAAGGTGTTGAGCCACCATGAGAAGCCAGAACTTCACTGCTCCTTGAGCAGTAATGCAAAGGGAAAGAGTTTTTAGATACGGCCTGACTGATGAATTAGCAGAAATACGGAGACCTGCCACATTAAGAAGCCACAGCATCTCAGCTCTGCTACAGATCACCTCGTAGCTTTTTACGGAAGCATCTGCAATTTGTATGTTACTCCGCTCATTTATTCAGATTTCTCCTTCAATAGTTACCCATCTGTATCTCAGTCAAACCCAGAGAAAGATCAGCATCACCTTCCACAGTCTTTCCCTCGTCTGACTTCAAACAGTCCTGTATATGGAGGAGAATTCAGAAACACATGAATAACATTAGAACATAATGTAGGTCAACACAGTATTTTCTGTATTGTACATTCATATTCTCAGGTGTTTGTCTTGTAATCGCCACTCACCACCCCAATCAGTCCCGGGTCGGTTTCAGTCTGTTTCACTGTCACCTGGATCACCGGACTGGTACGTTTCCGACCCAACATCGTCATGGCAACACTGTCAGGAACTGTACTGCTCTTTCTATTAGACAAAAACAAGAGACGGGGGGGATAAATTAAATAACGAAGCTAAAGAGGCAGCAGGATAGGTAGTCTATGGAAGTCCATACATCAATATGACACTAATCCTGAGACCTTCATTACCAGCCTCTCATGTTTTGAATACTAAAATCCACTAATGTATAGGGATGAGGAAGCAGTAAAAAAATACTTCTATCTGGATTTGCAGTTTTATCTCTCCACAGGAAGAGAAATTATAAGAAATAAAGTCATGTAGTGAACAGGAAGTAATGAATTTTCTTTTATTAGTCTCTGTGAAGATCAAGTGTGTCAGAGCGGAGTGAAGATCACTGACCTCCCCTCATTAGCTCGCTCATTCACCAAAGGTGTACTGAGACTTTAAAATGAAGTAGAAAGAGTCTATATCTCTCTCTGAGACACTAGATCACAAAACCGATCTGATCTCAAAGAAAGAGAAGACTGACATAATAGGAAAAAAAGACACATACAGAGAGAGAAATAGGAGATTTGTAAATTGTAAAAAGAGAAATGTCAAGCTTGACAAGACACTCAGTTATACTTAGTAATAGTGGCATTATTATTATAAAAGGAGATCTCGGGCCTAAATGTACAATTTCATGTTAATAATTAAGTTGTATCATTAGGGATTTAGCCCTGTGGCCTAGATTTTGTAATGACTAGCCTGGCAGTGGAGCAGCTTGAGGCACAAGCAGCAAAAATGTTTGTTGAATGTACTGTATGTATGCTGTATGTCTCTCTGAATGGCCTCCAATACATCTGTAAAGGTGAGACCACATTGGAAATGTTTCAGCTACTTCAGATGGATCCCCCTGACTGTAGTTTCAGGATAATATGTGTGTATGTGTGGGTTTACCTGATACTGGCAGGCAGGCAGGAGTCTGAGGCATTACTTTTCTTCTCTGGAGCCTTGCTGAGGTCAGAGAGGCTGCTGCGGACCACTGCCTCGCCCTCGTCGAACATCAGGTGCAGCCGATAGTTGGCCAGCTTGATGAGGATGAAGAAGACGGTAATGGAGGTGCAGTAGATGCTTAAAGCCATGGTGGTAGGGGGTAGGGCCTGTGGAGAGGAGAGGAGCTTCATCGTCAGTTTAACATCTCCAAGTCTCCTGCCTCCACTAGACCTGTTTGATTTCTCATCTTACTGTAAGTAGGTGAAATTCTGCAAAATGTAAAGCTTATTTACAGCCACAAAGTTCCCCGAGTGTAGGATATTGCAGGCTCAGTGAATCACAAGAACTATTTTGAATAAACTTGAAATTTGAAACATCTCGCACAGAAAGCTTGTGTTGATTTTGCAGAGGATGCAGTGTTTGTTTTTGTTTTTTTCAAACTGCCGTCAACAACATTTTAACATAGCTTTGGTGGCAAAGCTTTGAAACGTCTGAGCTTTTCCACTCACATCAGAATCTGTTACTTTGCCTCATTAACTCTCATTCGTCAGTTTGGGGTTATCAGAACCCAGCTACAACTTAAACCTGGTTTATTGTATTCAGACTGGAGAGCATGGATGAGGGGAGCAATCACATCACATAATCTGTGATATAATTGATCTAATCTGGATAAAACTGGTTATTGATAAACCTCGGTTCTATTGAGAACGTGAGACAGTTAAAGTTGTTTATTCACATACAATAACAGAAAAGCTGCCATTGATCTGCCATCATGCCATTGAGTGGTCACCCTTTCAGTACTGTGCATGGCTGTTGTTGCCATCATACATCATCTTTATCTTACCCAGCTAAGGCCAAGGTGTTTGACCTACTGTATAGCAGCAACTCTTCCCTTCATTCATTCATACCACCATTCTGCTGTGTGACTATTTTGAAACAGAGGCTTTCTTCCTCCAGATCTACTGTATCTCCACATAAGGTAGTAACAAAAAAACCCCGTCAGGATGTTATTACTGAGTATTGCAGCCTGCGTTGCACCTATAGGCTATTTCAAAGGCAATGACATGAAAATATTAGTGAACCACAGTTCCACGCCTCGTGGCTATCCCACTGCCACATCCAGGAGCAGCCATGCGTTCCGTCACTGCATGCAGGGAACATACTGCGACAAGGCTGTTTTATCTAGCCTAGTACTTCCCTCAGTAGCAACCAGACAATGAGGGATGTTAGACTCTTGCAGAGCCACTGCGTGTTTATCCAAGAAAGGATAAAAGCGCGCATGAAAAAAAAAACGTTACCTGGTACCGTGAGCACCTCACACCCCCTCCGCGGCCTTGAACGTCATGTTCCCTCATACAACTCACCAGGTGGAGAGACAGGGGCAACATCAGGAGAAATATCCACAGATAGAGGTGGCAGGAGTTGTTGAATTTGTTCTGGTCCGGGTCGTGGTACCAGCCCCCGGTCACAGATGCCCAGACTCCCTGACGCAGGGTCTGCACAACCTGGGAGACCATATCTCCTCCTCTCCGCTCAGGTTGGATGGACGGATGTTGCTGCTGCTGCTGCTGCTGCTGCTAGGCTACAATGAAATGATCTCTTCTAATGCATGCTACTGTCCCTACGCCTCCATGTTGGGGCGATACATGCAGCACGTCTGCTGAGCCTTCTCTTTCATGCCTCATCGGTCTTCCTCGTTGTTGTCCTCTCGTCCTCCTTTTTCCATCCCAATGTCGATTCGTCCATTTCTGCTGCCGCGGTCCTCATCTCGTCCTGTTCGTCTCTCTCCTTATCCCTCTCCTCTCTAGTTGCCTGGACAGATGCGCAGCTCTGACCGCCTCCCCTCCCCTCCGTTCCTACTCCTCCCCCTCTCCATCCTTTCCTATTATATGATTCGCACCCTCGTGTTTATCTGCGCGCACACACGCAGCCAGTCGGTTTTCAGGCAAAATCAGTCATACGTACACGTAAAAGCCACACATGTAGCCTACATATCGGCTATGTGTTTAATATGCAAGCATTTACGCACTTGTATTTATAGGCTAATATGTTTAGAGGTTATGTGAGTAGGCTACATGCAGGTTTAACTCAATACGCATAGGCTATCCGAATTCATTACGAAAACACATTATTTTAAATAGGCGATATTATTGCATTATTATTAGTAGTATAGGCTAGGCTAGTAGCCTATAGTAGGCCTAGTAGTAGTAGGCTAGTAGTAGTAGTAGTAGTAGCTAACTGCTACTACTAACCCTACAATTGTAGTAGCCTTAGTAGCTATAGGCCAGTAGTAGAAGATAGGCTATTTAGAATATAGGCCTAGGCCTATATTCTAAATAGCCTATCTAATAGCCTATCTTCTATAGCTATATAGGCTAGGCAAGGCTAGACTATAGGCCTAGGCTTATATGGAATTGTTAACTTTGTCTAACAGCATGACATATCTTCCTAATGGATGTAGGCTATAACGATCTTCTTGTAGGCTACATTTGTTCTTGTCACGCAGGACACCGGAGTCAAATTCCTTGTGTGCCTAAATAGACTAAGCTACTATTCAAAATATCAGTAGCCTATAGGCCTTTAGGCCTATATTTTCTTTCACTTTAAAATTACTTTCTTGTTCACATGGAGAGATGTGTGTGTGTGTGTGTGTGTGTGTGTGTGTGTTCTTATGTGGTCCACTATTCCCATAATTTCCCTAAAGGCGCGCTCTCTTCACACATTCCTATGGTAGCTCCTCCCTCCTCCCCCCTGCTGCTGCGTCAGTCACGTGTCATGTAATCCACCAATCAGAGGGCACCCAGCCAGCAGCGAGAGCAGTAGCAGCGTCCCCCAGCCACTGCATTCTGTGCTGGGTCCTACTTCGTCTGGCGACAGCGGCGATGGGGGGTTGTTTTGATAAAAGTTGACGGATTTATTCATATTTTTATTCCCGCATTGTTGCGTTGAAATCCAGGATGTTTGATGTGCTTTCAACCGTCGGCTTTCCTTCACGTCCCCGAAGGAGTAACAAACTTGGGAATAACCGATCTTAAAGCTGAGAGGAGTAACTTTTCCAACTGCCTTAACGTTACTAGTCAGTGGGCTGTCCTATGCTAAGCTAACCCGCTCGCCAATTCAGTTGAAATTTGTGTTAAAAGTCCACAAACGAACTTTACATTTCGGGATTCGGTGACTAGACGAGATTTACTGGTGACTTTATAAGAGAAACCTGTCGTTTGCAGCCTCCCTTGATCTGGTCGGACTGGACGGTGCAGGTGCACCTCTTGCGGCACCTGCGAAAACTTGGTTACTTAGCTAGCTCCATCGCTAGAGAGCTAACTTTAGCTTGTTCCCGTTAGCATTCAGCAAAAGCAGAGACTGTTGTGGACAAATGTATCTCTCATGGCAGAGATAATTTGAGATTTTAACATGAATTGTTAGTTTCAAACTTTATATTGCTAATTAACCGCTGCTATTAAAAAACATTCGGCTAACCGTAGCCAGCAACCTCGCTAGCAAGTTATTGAACCTCATAGCTACACTTTTACCGGAGTGGCGACGTGGATACAGGGTTGTGGACGCTCTCTCTCTCCCACAGGACTTTGGACACTGTTTGATCCCGCTGTGGGCTGCACATGGAATGTCCCTCTAGTCTCATCAGCTAGTCTCGTAGATGTGACAGCATGATGATTTCAAAAAGTTACATTTTACCGTTATAAAGTTTTGTTCTTAAAGCTCTGCACCCTATGGTGTCGCTACGGCCACCGAGAAATGGATGTCTCGCAGGCCGCTTTCCCAAACGGTGAAGGGCGGCCGGGCGGCTGTAGGACAGGGGAGCATGCATGGACAGACTCCCCCACAGCTCGGGCGTGGGCTCACTCTGCTCCACTGTGCCCGACTCGGTCCCTATGGACAGCCGCCTATGACTACGAGGCAAGCGGCGAGGATGAGCTCAGCCTCAGACGAGGGGACGTGGTGGAGGTGCTGTCCAAAGACGCAGCAATCTCCGGGGACGAGGGATGGTGGACGGGTAAAATCAACCACCGGGTCGGGATTTTCCCCTCAAACTATGTTACCTACCAGCCCGCTATTTACCGTCTCCCTGCTACGAGTGGGTCTGTGGGGGCACGAGAGGAAGTTCCGAGCTCGCCCGTCCAGATTCCCTTCAGTGAACTGGTACTAGAGGAGATCATAGGCGTGGGTGGATTTGGCAAAGTTTACCGGGGCACATGGAAAGATCAAGAAGTCGCCATGAAAGCGGCTCGGCAAGACCCAGACGAGGACATAACAGCCACCGCCGCCAGTGTTAAACAAGAAGCGAAACTTTTCTCCATGCTACAGCACCCCAACATTATTAAACTGGAAGGAGTGTGTTTGGAGGAACCCAACCTGTGCCTGGTTATGGAGTATGCCCGAGGCGGGACACTGAACCGGGCGTTGACCGGAAGGCGCATCCCTCCACACATCCTGGTCAACTGGGCCGTGCAGATTGCACGAGGGATGCTCTACCTACACGAGGAGGCCGTGGTACCCATTATCCATCGTGACCTGAAGTCTAGCAACAGTAAGCAAAGATTGAACTGTGTGCTTGTGTGTTTGAGACGGATACATTAAGATGAATAACCTAACTTTAGGAGAAAGTCCTCACGGGGAACCATCTACCTGTTGCACATGCACCCCATCCTCCTTTTAGTTATTTATAGTTATGTGTTGGTCGCAGTTCAGTTCTGCTTGAGTAATTGTGTTAAGTAACTATGTCTTCTTCTAAAGCAATTATATAGATAGTGATTGTTTAATATATTAATGACAAGGGACATTGGGGAATGTTTACCTCGTGCTTATAGGCTATAAGGAAAACATTTTTGTCAATACAGCCTAAGTTGAGGTTGCTGAAAACTCAGAATTCACATATATTTCACAACATCACTGGTGCAGCGCTGCCCTTTACTCAGGATGGATTTAAGGAGGTGTAAAAGGTCTGTGGGTGTATGAAGTGGTGGGGGATACCATCAAGAGGATGTGAAATAAAGAGTTTGCTCAGCTGGGCTGCCCCCCAACCCCCCTCATCCCAAAACATACACACACACACCTTCCCAGCCCCCTCTCCAATCCAAGTTGAAATGTTGTTCAAATAAAGTCAGTGATTTACCAAACACATAACCAGACACACTCAGTCAACACTGTCAGGCCATGTGCTTGACCAACCAGAGCTAATACCAGAGGACATAGGGCAAAAAGAAGTCAGACAGAGAACATATCAAGGTATGATAATAGAGAAAAGCATTCACTTCACAGGGTTTTTTTGTATTGCGGGAATTATCGCTTATTCATCAGGGAATGTCTGCATAGTTTCACAATTGCTGCAGGTGTTCATGTTTGGAAAAATAAATTAGATTCACACTCTTGAGTATTTGCAGGGCTTTCTTTTGATAGGGTCATGTAGTTGGAACTTGGTTTTGTGCTTGTTCCTCCATGGACTGGTAATTGACAACAAGCCAGCAAACTTTAGTTTCCCATGACTGAATAATGAATGGACAGGACTTGATGAGAAATAGCCTAGTCTGAGTCATATACCCACTGACACAGTCTACCCACTTCAACACAGGTGTGTTTATGTGTGTAATGTGACTCCAAACACTATTTCTCCCTTTGTGATCAGATACTTATCTACCTGGGGCCATGTGGGGAGCAGCTCTCCTATAATGATGTCTGTTTATCTCCAGCTGTGAGAGTCAATGTGTGAATGTAGAGACAAAACATGTGAAATGTACAGACCAGACTATCCACAATCACCTGATAAAGACATCTTGATTGGATTGTAAAATTCCCCTAGTGCTTTTTATATATATGTGTGTGTGTGTGTGTGTGTGTGTGTGTGTGTGTGTGTGTGTGTGTGTGTGTGTGTGTGTGTGTGTGTGTGTGTGTGTGTGTGTGGAAGGTCCTGCATAGATTGACCATGACATTTAGGCCTATATGCTGCACACATGACCTCTATGTACGTGGTTATAGTCTCATTTAATAAGAGGCAGGGATAGTGAAAGCATGACAAAAAGTCCCCACTTCATCAACCCTCACAACTAATTTTACAGTCCACTTATATTAGCAAGAAAATAGTCAAAGTAAATACAAAAACCTCCAGATCGAATACCAATAATATAGAATATCTGTAATACAGTATTTTTGCTTAAGAATAAAATGGATTCACTCTCTGAAATGACACTCACATAGTTGAATGTGGACAATCAGTCATTGTGTCCTTCTGATGTTGATTTTTCAAACAATTTTAAACAAAACTTTGAATGTATTTTATGTGCATATGATGCTCCTGATGTCGTGATGAACAGTGTTAGATGAGTCCGACCCTAAAAGTCGTCTTATTTAAGATGTCAGATTTGTGTTAATTATAGGGCAGATGGAGAGAGGGGATTTAGCTGCCATTTAGACAGTTTCAGCTAATCGGATGTTTGGTGAACATACACAAACAAACTCCCCCCAAACAGGGACTGTGCTGCGAACACAAGTCTTTGTGTTTGTCCTGCCACTTCACTGTGACATAGAGACAGCACAAGCTTTAAGTAAATAATTTAAAATTAAACTCACGGGAGACCATTCATAATCTGCTCATTGTAGTTATGGGCAGTGAAACCTGGGAACTCAACATTTTAGCTGAAAATTGTAGGCTAGTGGAATAAATATCACTTTTATCTGAATTCATTCTTGATTTTCCACTGCACCAACGATATGAGTCTAGGAAAGACATTGCATTCTTACTAGTTGCAAGTAGTTGATTATCCCAAGGTCAGAAGTCTGAACATTTGTATTCAATATACTGTCTTATCTAAATAAAGAGAGAATTAAAGAAGCTCTATGTGTTTGCTTTGAACCAGGGCAGTGAGTTCACAAAAGACTCTCCTACACACATACAGTATACACACCCTGTGGTGTGTTGGGTTGTTTTCCAAGTAAAAACCCAGAATAATGCAGTTTAGAGATGTTATTGCATCTGCTGGTGAGGGTCTGTTGTCTGCTTGTCTTGCGTTGTGTGTGCGTCTGTCAGTCTAAAAGGATAAAAGAAGTGAGAATTATCTAAACGGGGGGTAAAAAGAAAATGGATACATTGTAGTAAGTGGTTGTTAATCAGCAATCTGTCACTTTTGAAATAATGCGCAAAATGTCTGTTGGTGTGTCTGTGTGTCTTTTCTATTTTAGTATATATTGTCAAGTTGTTTCACTCTAGTATTTTTCCTAAACCAGGACACAGACAGGTACATAATTATGCAAGCACCTTCACTCAACTTCTCGGCTTTCCATTTATCAACTTGCAGTGTACACATGCTCCACGCAGACAAACACACAGCTATTTGATCAATGATTAGCCTGTAAAGTAATATGTTGGAAGTCAGCAAGATTTATCCAATCTCTTTTGTGTTTTTCAACCTAATCTGTAAAATCCCAGCCTGCAGGGAGGAATGTTGCTAATGAGGGATAAAAGCTTAACATACGTTTGCACAATGGACTGGTCAAGCAGCGGTTGCTAGGCTACTGTGGCCAGAAGAATGGCTAGGACTCGGAGGGTCTCAAAGCCCTCGTTTTGTTTTGTTCCGTTCATATTTAATCTCCCAGAGAGCAGCGGTACTCTTTTATTGCCACAAACTGAGGGGGTTTCCCTCCTTACTTCGTTATTTTTCTCCTTACTTACCTTCCTTCCCTTGTTCCTTTCTGCTCCCTCTTGCCCCTCTTGTTATTTTTCATGTCTACTTTTCAACCAACACAATTTTCAAACTTTATATGCTGTAGTTACTTTCTTATTTTAATATGAATCAACAAACTTCCTATTCTCATCAAAACCAACAAAATAATGTATCCTGTTGTTTTGTCTGTGTAGCTGCAGCCTGATATAGTATATATGCCTGTGTGCCATATAGCTCCATTGTCATCCAAAACTACTGTTTACTAATACTGCTGTATTGTTATATTGACATATTCATTCATTAAAATAAGTATGGGCACTATAGTTTGTTGTAAAATAACTAGCATTTGCAATTTCTGGAGTGTGGCTGCATGTAAGGCAAACATCACTGTGCATGCTCAGAGTTGGGGGTCCATGTTTACAATGCTTTGCTAATTTGACAAGCTGAGAGGAATACACTTGCAGTGTTCATTGTAATGAAGGAATATGTCCCCTAAGTACAATACCATGTCAGTTAGCATGAAGTTATATCAAACTCTGGCAATGCAGACAATACTTGTTAGTAGGATACATTTATTGTTCATTTTGGTTTTCTGATAACAGGTTTTAGGGAATTTGTTGTTTATCCCAATCTTCATTGCATCCTTTTATTGACCCTTCCATTTTTGCCATTTTACAACTTTGATTTTTACTCTCTCCCTCAAGCTATGAGTGGAAGTTTTCTTAGAGCAGTAGATAAGAGCCACAAATTACAGTGAAACCTGGCCCTGAACCAACCCACATAACCCACATTAACTTTTGAGTTTCACATCTTGGTGTGAGCGATAGCATGCTAGGAATGTGTGCTTGAACGGCAATGAAACTGATAGAGTTCAGTTTGGAGCATGTGCAACAGCACTCTCCCATTAGTCTTGTATGCTATTGTTAGACTTCATCATGCTGTACTGTGTTCCCCTTCCTCCTCCCTGTGTCTGTATTCACTGTCAGTGAATACAGACAATACAGTGCTAACCATCACACTATTTAAGGACCCTATTTTGATCTAGTAGTTGCAGCAACCAGGGCAAAATGCTAGGGCATGTGCAGATGCCAAGTGCACCTGTTATTTCCATCTTTACATGTGCATATAAATAGGTGGGTTTTGTGATGAATCATCTTCTCCACCAGTCACAACAGTCCCAATCATAATTGGCTGATGAAAATGGCCCACATGGGAAGGACAGTCCAGACTGGATTCTCCAAGTAGCCTAGCTAAATAATAAAGTTAAGGAAAGTGACCAATATGCCTATAATAATCCTGTTTACGTGATTGTCCACAAAGTTGTATACTTTTTTTTTTTCCTATAAGTTTTCTTTCTGGTTCACTTAAAACAGTCACACAGCCATGATTTTGCAAATATGCATTGAAAAGCTAGAAATTAGGGACGCACCTTGACATTTTCTGTCCTGATATAAAAATTATCAGTTCAATGCCAGTGCTAGCCAATTTGCATGCATCTTCCATTTAATTTTGCCTGTCCTGCTGCTGCTGCACCGTTAAGTATGAAAATACTAGTCGATAGACTATAACAGTCTTCTAAATTTGGGTTTCCCTGTGAACAACCCTAATTCTGTGGGATAAGCATTGCCAAAGACACCTCTTAAACCCTCTTTTTAATTACTGGGTCATAACGAGCTCACCACTGGAGAGAAAACAGTAGGTCAGAAAAACGTACAAGTAGATAATCATGTTTTCTGTAGTCTTGCTCTACTTCTGTATTAAGTCAAATCTAAGAAGAACAGTTACCAAAGCTTGACTAGGTGTTGAAGGGCAACTTTTCTCAGGCTTCCCACAATTACCCCTGGTGACACACAGACAGTTACTGCCTGTCTTTTCTCTGACGAGAGAATGGGCAGAGGGGAGAGAGGAGGAGTGGAGATGCTTTCACTGTGTTTTTTATGACCTCTCCCTGACTGCACCTATTGTTGCAGGGCAGGGTGAAAAGGAAAAGGGCCCACAACTGAGAAGAGCTGCCTTCCGAATCAACCAATCCCCTCTATAGGTCCCTAGCACATTGATGGATGCTTATACAGCAAAATGTAGTGGCGGTATTTGTCATGTTTTAATTAGCCTAGTTATGGGTTAATTCAAACTTAACCAGACACAAACTAGGAGAGGAAGAGGACAGACAAAGAGTAAGTGGCCCGGAGAGATGTGACCATGATAGATGGATTTAGTCAGCCATTAGCCCTGATCCTTTTCCCATCAACCAGTATGCCCGGGGGCACTCTCATTTCAACCGAGAGAGACAGACCAGTCGGGGAATGTTTAGCAGCCTTGTTTCTGCTTACTACAGGAAGCCCTCTCTTACTATCCTGCTTAGTCTGTTGGCACAGTTACGAAAATACTGCCACGTCAAGTTAGGAGGCTGCGCTCAGAATTTGTACAGCAACCATGTTGCATTAGTGCTTAGTTATGCCAAAGAAATGAAAGAAGCTTCTGAATTATTTCGTCTTGGCTGTGCGTTAGGGTTAGGTCAATATGTTGAAATTGCCCCGGCCACTGTCAGCTCAAAAGTAAAAACAAGAAGAAGAAAAGAAACATTAATTCTCAGAGTTAAGTGGCCTGTGTCTTCCAAAACTTTCTTTTCTTTTTCTTTTTTACCTTGAGGGGATGAAAGCAATGGGAAGAAGCGTGGGACCTGCTTTGAAGGCAGCAGCTGTGCCTCTGATCTTCCCCCTGTTCCATCATGGAAGATGGGTCTGCCTGAAGATCCACTGTTGGAAAAAGGCATTAAATGGGGGTTGGACTGAGGGTGGGGTCTGCCTTGGAGACATATCCATCTCCAATTGCTTTGTTGTACACTTCAAAACATTTTCTCCTCAAAATAGTAAGAAAATACAGACTGAGAAAAAATACAGAAAACATATGGTTTGAGTAATAGACTTTTCAGACATGACAGGTTTATAGGACAGTGATTGCAAAGTATCACAAGATATTTGTAATTGCAATTCACAAATGAAAAACAGACCATAAATCTGCATAATAGCTAACACAAGGCCACACGCATTGGCCCTCCTAAGTGCTTTTCCTTTTTTCATTTAGTATCTTTCCCAAATATTTGGGTGCTCTACTTAGGTTAAGGAGTACAGATGATTAGCTTTTTTTATAAATTGACAAGAAAGGTTGCTTTGTTGGTTGCTTTGTAAGTGACTCAAGTATACAGGCAAATTCAATTGTCATTTGATGCACATGTAATAATTGGGTTCTATTACCCCACCTCCACTTGTTCAACATATCCTATCCAAATAGGCCTTAGATTGTCTGTAGGAGCAAAACAATACTCAAGACAGACTAGCCACAGCCTGATTGTGTGCATTAGCACAGCTGTGAAGGCTTTACATGCTAACATTACCCTTAGCCTGAACACAGGCACTAGATTTATCTTTCTAATACAGGGTGGGGTTTGGCCTGGGGCTTGACTTTTAGGATTGTCCTAAATAGAAGTAACCCAGAGCATACTTTTCTGCATTTTGAATGTAATGTTGACTACAATTCCATATATTGTCACAAGACTACATTGCTGTAATTGTTTTCATTTGAGATATTGCACTTAAATATTTATTTGTGAATTTTGACACGTGTAGACATAGGTTACGGAAGTCTGAAACCACTGAGATGTTTTAAAGAGTAACTTAATTTCAATCAAACAAAATATTTCCCAGCTTTTTTCTTTAGATCAGGTAAGGTTTATATATGACAACAATAAAACTTGATATGGAGCATCTCGTTGAAAACCTGCTGAGGTCAACCTTTCTTAGAAAATTAGAATAGGGTGAAGAAGTCATGGGAGGTAGACTTCAAAGTTGGCTGGAGGTGAGCCATTGGTATAAGTGAAGAGGAGACCATGAGTCCTAACTTGGCTTCTTTCTTCCCAACTTCATTTTCCAGTTTAGTCTCTCCTTTACAAAGGAAATACAATGATCTTATGATTAGTTAATTAAGCCTGGTCCAATGTTATGGTATTGCTACTAACAACCATTAATTGAGAAATAATTGGCAGGTTAATCAATAATGTAAGTAGTTGTTAGTTCCAGCCCCAATTGCCTATTTCTTTATTGAATTGTCTTTTTTATTTATTGATAGTTTATTTCATTTGATATGCATTTACTTCAGTTTATTCTTTGATAAACTTACAGAGCCAAAAACAATAAATAGTGTCTAGATTTCCATGGACTGCACTGTATGCTTGGATAGATTTATACAATGAATGATGATGTGTGACACTTTATAAATCATTTGAGACAAGATAACCAGCAGTGGCTATGTAGTGTGGTTGTGTTATTAGCTTTGCTGCTAATATACTGCATTAGCCAAACAAAATGACTGGCTGTGGTTTAAAGGTGTTTTTGTAGCATCACGTCAGTATGGAGTCATATAGACAGGATTCAGGTCTTTTAACAGAAAGTTCTAGAGGGCTGACACTGAAGTATCAAGGCGCTACAAAGAAAGTATTTGGCATGATATTCTATAGGCCAAACTTACAGAGCCTGCTTGGAGGAATCTATGGAATCACTGAGAGAGGACTTGACAACAGGAAGTAGGAGTATATCATTGGTCTAGTGAAACCTGTTTGTAATGGAATTCCTATTGTTGCAGCCCGGGTAGAGGATCCCCTCTGTGCCTTAAGCTAGTAATGGCACCAATACCCCTGTTATTAGTGGAGACCCATAGGAATCACACTACAGTTAAAAAAAGCTCAAACAGCTTGAAGTCATTTCACCCTCTAAAATGTCTTCAACGTGTCTCAAATGTGACAAATGCCCAACAGCAATTTGTTTTTGATAGGAACTAGTTGTAAGTTCATGGGTTCCTGTGTTCATCACATGATAGCTGAAGTAAAATAGTTGATTTTCTGTTGTAGTAAAATGCAGTTGTGTCTGCAGTAGACAACGTTTGAAGTCATAAAGTGCTATATGTGTAAATGATGCATACATGAATACAAATTTGTGAGGATAGCAGAATATCAGAAATATTTTTTAACATTTTATTTGCAACATTAATGTTTACACCTCATGTTATATTAAATGTTAAACAGCATGCTGTAGATTTGTAAATATAATCTTAGGTTGGCATTATTCTAACTAATGCAAGTAAACACGTTCTATATATATAATAGGGCTGTCAATGGGTCAAAATATTTAATCGCGATTAATCACATGATTGTCCATAGTTTTATTAATTCATCACACATTTCTGTTCTAAATAGAAGGGATGTTTTTAAGATACGTTTTTAATGCTCTTATTCAAAACAATGACAAATACTGTCTAGAATATTCTCCAGAATAACCTCAAAGGTACTTATATATCCTGAAAGCATAATATGGCGAACTCAAGCCCATCAAGCAACAACAGATGGCCATATTGACCAGAATGTAACATTGCTTGGTAATACTAACACAATGTAGTCTCCCACTTAACACTTGTAAAGGTTAACTAAACATCCCATTTTTTTAAGCAGCTCAACACAAAATAATGGACTTTGTCCATTAACAGACACATTGGTACACTGGTTAGCTAAATGTAACAATGTAATTGTGTTTAACCTCACGTGGGAAAATAAAGGCTCATAAAGCATCCTCTTCTACTAAGTGGGATCAAAACAGGGTGATATAAAACATAATTAAAACAAACAATAAATAAAGTCTGAGAGAAACTGTGATGGCTTGGTGGAGGCTATGTGCGACGCAAGGCATATGCTCGAACGGGAGTTGCCTGGTCGCTGCAGTATGCAATATCAATGGCCAGGTTGCCGATTTCATGTTCAAAGTCACACTGTCTGGCTACTTGCAGAAAGTGCTCGGCGCACGTGTTGGCAAAATGCCTCTCCTTTATCTTTATGACAGTCAAAGCATGCAACCTAAGTTCCCTCTGTGGGTCAAAATAATGTGCTGGGATCCTGAGGTAACTGTAATGACTGAGAGAAATCTCCGGTGAGTGCAGCGGTGCTGCTTCCCTGAGGCCCAGATCACAGAAAGCGTGTGTGTTAAACACGCTAAGAAAAAGGAATTTGCGTTAACTTGTTAATATCGCGTTCATTTTGAAAATAGCATAAGAGATGTCACAATGCTGTGGGTATTATTGAAAATGAAGCCGTCTTTTGGGATCGTTGATTATGTAGTCGGATATGATGGATGTGAACGATGCAAGACTAGTCAATACACTGTATAGTGAGCCAGAATATGGCAGTAGCTGTGTGCAATAGTTTTGCTTGTGTTGTGTTGCACCCTGGACAGCAAGTAACTAATTTTCACTTTGGATTAATCTTGGTCTATAAAATGCCAGAAAATGGTTAAAAAAAAAAAAAAAAAAAAGAATGCCTATTACACGTTCCTAAACCAGAGTTGACGTCATCAAATTTCTCATTTTGTCTGACCAACAATCTTAAGACACCTAAAGGTGTATACTTTGTTATCACAGAAAACAAAGACAAACCAAAAATCCCCATAATTTAGTACCTGAAACTAGCAAATGCATTTTTGCTTGAAAAATTTACTTTGCTGAACGATTGCAACCAGTAGCTTAATTTGTAGTCGGTAGACTAACAAATTAAGTTGCTTCTTAACCACTCTTGAATTGTAACAGCACGATTTAATAAACCTTGAACAATTTAATTACATTTACATTAGCCTCAATAGAGTGCATGTATGAACATGTTCACTTGTGTGAATTAAAGCCTTATTTACCTTACACAGAAGAAGGATCCCAATCACTTCCACACAGTGAGTATATGTATTTATAGTTGGAAAAAGAGTACTGATATGATATCAGATCTATATGTGGTATCGGTATTGTACTGAAAAAGTGGAAAAGGTGCAATTGTACAATTAATGGCCAGTTATAGGAGTGGGCATAGCATACAATCGTCAGCTAAATGACATGTAATGTACATAAGAAGGAAAGTCAGCATATGTTTGTTTCAGTTTTCCTCATACACAGATTTTCAGTGTGGGGTGTGTTGAGTTTAATGCATCTGTCTCAAGGTCTCTTGTTTTCTGGCCACACTATCTGTTCTTGTAGTCAACAGCTATCGTCCCTTCCACCCCTCCTACACCTTTCAGGAGATCTTGGTACATTTGTTGTGTAATTAATCACAATGTATTCTTAGGACTGGAGATCAGTATGCTTAGGTAAGCCAACTTGGTCATAGATGGCTAAAAAAAATAGTGCATAAGTGTACGTGCATGTTTGTGCATGACTGATTGTTGAAAAGGTTTTAGTTTGGTACTGTGGAGGAGGAAGTCCAAGGTCATTGAGTGATAATATGGCACACACAGTTTAGCTACTTCATTCAAGCAATATGTACACACACACACATCACAGAGCCTCTGTTGAAAGCTGCAAATAGCATTTAAAGTCAGTAACTTTTTTCAAGTGTACATTTTGATACAGTAGGTGAATATACTGTTAATAATAATGTTATTCAAGACACTTTTTTCAGTACACCTTTTTTTCCCATGGGAATATTACCACTAAGTGTATATGTCAGCAATACAACAAAGTGTTTGTGTTTATCCTAACACCTAAATGCCTCTGTCAAACCACCTTAATGAACATTTAGACTCTCAAGCTTTAGTTTCCCTGCTGGCTTTGGCATTCTGTAGAATCAAGACAGCTGATATAATATGACATGTTCAAATTGACCTGCAGTGTTGGACTGCATGTAAATAGTGAAATGGAACCGTTTGTAATGGGAGGTGATCTTGGCAGAGGCAAAAACAAATGTTGAAAATAATACCAATAGGATGAAAAGGATCAAAGAGTCTGTTTTGGCTGTTGATACACCACTTCATGGAAAAAGGCTGCTTCTTGTTGTCAAAGAAATAACAAGAATGTTTGGCAGTTGGTGTATCAGCACACATAGAGTAGGTTTATTTCTGCTGAAAGGAAACTGGACAGTAGAAACATGTTACTACCACCCCAGTCGTCACCTGGTCGTGGATGGCACAGTTTTCAAAAAGCTTAATATAAATGCTCAACCTCTTGTTGACTCCTGTGTGTATTAAGGGATACGTGTGTACATATTAAACATATTGCAATATTCTGTGATATATTGCATTTTATTAACTTTTTTCCAACTTCAAATTTTTCCCAATTTCAAATTATGTCCACAAAAGGAAACTTTTTTCACATCTGTTTTAACTAAAAAGATACATTTCTCTGTTCATCTCACTTCAGTTTATTGCTGCAAAATGGGATTGTCAAGCAGACAAACTGACTAACACATATAATAAATACTTGGCATCTGTGTATCGATACATTACTGGCATGGAAAATATTGCTTTACTTTACTTGCTTTACTTATATTTGCTTTACTTCTCAGAAAATTACTTTTTTTTTGTTTAATGCTATTTTTGTGCATTTTACTTTATTTAACTTTAATTCAAGTTTCCCTTGGTTACAGTTCTGTATTTTTTTACTCAGATTTGTCCATTTTGCTTCAGCTTAAACAATTGATTAGTCGATAATAATGAATAAATAAATAAAATGTATCATTATTTTAAATGATTGTTAGTTGCTGCCCTACATTTTACTGCCTACACAGTATATGACTTCCATATTTTAGTATTATATTTTCTTAGTAATTAGGCAGTTTACTCTTTGATTTAGTTTTTTTTTACTTTTTGTGCAATTTCTTCATTTTATTGACTTGAGTATCAAACTTAATTTTGACTAAATTAAATTGATGTAACATGTATCTAACTGAGTTGAAACTGGTCTAAAATGATATACATCCATTTAAGAACATTTTTTGACGCAACAGGAACACTAATATTAAATGGGCGAATAAAAGTTGAATTTGCACGTCAGTGGGTTGTGGCCCCACTGTGGCAGGGATCTCAGGCCGGGTGTACTGTTACAGGCAGGTTTGGAGGGTTCCGGCTTTCTTTAATGTGGTAAACATTTTTAGGACCTCAGGACAGTTGCTTTGTGGCGCTGTCAACCTTCTGTTACTACAGTAATAAATGACCTGCATACCTCTGTTGGCCCTGTTGAATATCAACTATCATCTCCTCACCTGCACGGCCATATTTCTCTCTGTCCCCCGCTCTTTGTCTCTTCCTATCTCTTTCAGTTTTCTTTCTCCTTTCTTTCCTACCCCCCTCACATGTCACTTTCATCCCAATCCTGTCTTTCCACTTTTCCCTTTCTCTCAATCACTCATCGCTTATTATTCCCTCATATATCTTTTTTAACCTTCTTCTCTTGCCTTCATCCCACTCCCAGTCTCTTCCACGGCCCCTCTCTTAATGTATCCTTCTCTCTTTTCAGTTTTATTACTTGAAACAATTGAGAATGACGACATCGGGAGGAAGACCTTGAAGATCACAGATTTCGGCCTGGCCAGGGAGTGGCACAAAACAACAAAAATGTCAGCTGCAGGCACCTACTCCTGGATGGCCCCCGAGGTCATCAAGTCATCTCTCTTCTCCAAAGGCAGTGACGTCTGGAGGTATGACAAATAATCCCCAGACACGGACCCAGGAATAAAATATATACTCTATATATGTCCACTTATTTGTTTGACATTTTTACTCTTTGTTAAATACAACTACTTTTTTTTTTTTTTTTTTCTTTGTATGCGCGTCATACACCAGCTATGGTGTCTTGCTGTGGGAGCTGTTAACAGGGGAAGTACCATACCGTGGGATTGATGGCCTGGCTGTTGCTTACGGTGTGGCAGTCAATAAGTTAACTCTACCGATCCCCTCCACTTGCCCGGAACCCTTCGCCAAGCTCATGGAAGGTAAATATGTGACATAATAATAACACTGCAGAATCAATTTTTTTGTAAAGTAGATGGCAAGTTTTTATTTATTTTTAAATAAACCTCTTAGTCCCATAATGATCCAAAAATCTGAGTGTAGAGCTCTTATTTTCTCACTTATTATCAAAGATGGCCTCCATGCCTGTTGTCAATGATATTGTTTTGGAGTATGTGATTTCTGGCGACTGTGTTTATTAATGTGTCAATCTTTACATTGAAATGTGTGTGTCCAGAGTGCTGGGACCAGGACCCCCACGTGCGTCCCTCCTTCTCCTGCATCCTGGAGCAGCTGTCGGCCATCGAGGAGGCGGTGATGGCCACCATGCCCCAGGACTCCTTCCACAGCATGCAGGACGACTGGCGTGTGGAGATCCAGGAGATGTTTGATGAGCTCAGGACCAAAGAGAAGGTAAGGCAGAGTGACGTAACACAAACATCAATGTATGGAGCCACTGACATTACATCATAAACACACTATGAGGGCTGGCAGGTGGTTACAGGCATTGCAATTGATTGACTGAAAATGCATGTTTTATACCTTACTGACAACCACCTGACATACAGTATATGTGACAGACCTTCTATACTTGTTGTACTATTCTCTGCTCTTTTTAGTTATGAAACATGTTTAATAATCTGCTATTGAGATTTGGTATAACCATGCAGAATTGCTTGGGACAGCTTTTTACAAACTAAACTGCTTAATTGGTTACTTTCAGTGGAAAAGCTAATCGCGCTTTAACAAAACGAGTCATTAATGTTGATGTGCTTTAGCGTACTTCCCCTTGTTAAAACCTTAATCTGCTTCCTGTATTAATCTCCCATCGCTGGCTTAAAGAGGGGGGTTAATTAGTGTTTGTAGAAACAGCAGTATCAGCACACAGAGTTGGGTCAACGACTGGTGAACTGAATGGCACAGATATAAAAAATTATTTTTTTGTTTTAAGAGACTTCATTTCTGCCTTACATTTAATAAATGTTCTTTGTATTATATATGTATGTATTCTACCTGGTTCTAGTCTAATCAGTTATGCTAAACCACCTTTTTAGCATGCACCCTCGTTATGTAACTTCCAATTATCCAACTGAATCATATAAACGCTCAATTGATATAACTTATAACGCCTCTCCATGACTTAAAAACCCTATAAAGTTTGCCCTTATATGCAACGCTTTCATGAATCAAAATAAATAAATAGCTTTAAGCATTATCTAACATTTTCCCATCGTAAATTTCACAAGATTTCTTGTAGAATTAACTGCATCAGCAGAGTTCCTGTAAACGTCCCACAGTAATCTGTGTCTAGGTGGGTGGCTGAAGTGGCTTGACTGTAAAGCTGCTTTATGGAAGTCATCCAGTAAGGATTATTATTACTCAGCCGAGAGCAATTAAAGAGAAAATGGAGGGAACGAAGAAAGAGTAAGCCATGGGAGGAGACAAGACGGGTTCGCTTTGTAACACGGCCTGAAACGGCAGGCAGTAATCTCCTGAAACCGACTTGTTCTAGAAGGAATTATCTTATACACAGCTAACACACACACTCTTCTAGATGTTTGTCTGCAAGAGCTTTTCTCTTGTTATATGGGAATTATAACATGTATTTCTACCCGTTTGTCTTGCAATGCATTTTCTCTTCTGTCTTACAATAGAACTGCGTCTAAAACCTGAATGTTTAATGTGACCATGTGTAGACATTAGGAGGAATACAGTTTATTAGAAAGTTTGACAATTTGCACAAATGTGAAACAGAAGCTTAACTGTAAAAGTACCTCACAGTTTAATAATAATCCAAAGAGGTTGTGAGAAATACTTTCTGGATCCATAAGGTACTTTCCCTCTAAACTATGGCAATATTATATTTTAAAAGAGTAGCCTACTCGCCAAAAAAAATCTAAATTTATGCAGCAGAACCAGATATATCGTTTGGGTCAGAGATTCAATTTACCCTTGTGTTTAATGACGCTACCTATCTGTCGGCTGTAACCTGAAACAGGCCTTACTGGAGCTGAAGAGGTCTGTCGGATTGTCTAACCTCTTTCTCTGCTTTGCTTATATAGGTGTTCAATTCCAGATAAGACGAACTGCAGCACATCATCTTGGAGCAAAACAAAAAGCTTGTGTGAACTGAAGTCTCTCTGCCAATTTACCCATGTATGTATCTTAATACCTGGTTCTTCCAGGAGCTACGTTCCAGGGAAGAGGAGCTGACGCGAGCTGCCCTCCAGCAGAAGTCTCAGGAGGAGCTGCTGAAGCGTCGGGAGCAGCAGCTGGCAGAGCGGGAGATAAACGTGCTGGAGAGAGAGCTCAACATCCTCATTTTCCAGCTCAACAAAGATAAGCCCAACGTGAAGAAGAGGAAAGGCAAATTCAAACGTTCCCGCCTCAAACTGAAGGATGGAAATCGCATCAGCCTGCCCTCAGGTGAGTGCTGGACATTGTACTAAGGATGTTGGTGTATGGTCTCTCTAAGTATATTTATTCTGAGATTGTATGGACCGTATGTGCATGTTGCATTTTGCAGACTTCCAGCATAAGATCACCGTGCAGGCGTCGCCTTCCATGGACAAGAGGCGAAGCCTTCATAGCACCAGCTCCTCTCCTCCCAGCAGTCCCACACTAATTCCCCGGCTACGAGCCATTCAGCGTAAGTTCAGCTTGTTTGTTTTTCATATTCATGTTTTCCTTAGAGTCAGGTCTGATTGTCTCCTGAACCTCTGTGTGCATTGTGTTTTTCTTGGCCTGGATTAAGACAAATTTGCTTAATACAACTTGCTAAAAATACAACTTCTGAAGAAATCACATCAACTCTGAGAATTTTAGGGAACATGGGAACACTAGTGTCACAATGACAACAACTGTGTGAAAAAAAGCTCCAGAGCCACAAGCAGTCAGCAGGTCGTTTGAACAGTTTGATTTTGTTAGGCGCACACTAAGACCCTTGCAACAACTGAAACAAATTCCTCTTGAGCGTGTATGGCAGATGCTGATATTCAGACAGAAAACGTGAATGTTCTGTTTCACAGCACATTTAACAATATGCTTCTATCTTAGTACAAGCTGTCAACTACTGTGTCATAAAGCTCATGTTGGTTAGCGGTAACATGTATGTTTCCCTCCTCAGTGATGCCCCACATGCAGAGGGACAGTTTGTATGTTTACCAACAGGATGTTGATCTGACCAGCGAGCTCACAACCTCCTGTGGGCTCAGGAGGAAAGGCAAGCTAGTGGCTACCCACATGCAGCATTGCTGTGGCTAATAGGACCAATGCTGCATGTGAAGTTTGGCTAACTTTGACAATTAAAAGGGTTTGATGCCTTACAGCTTCCTATCAGTGGGGATTGTTTGTGCTGATTGACAAGCTTTTCCTGATGTGTGGATTATAACAAGACTTTGGTGTTTGCTTCTGGGTTAAAATTGGTTTACAGGTACTTTAGTAACAATGATTAGGTTTATGCCACAGACTTGGGCCAGTCTGCTGATCACATTTGTTTTTGAATCATCTTATATTATGTGGTTTGAATTAAATAACTTTTTAAAACATACTGGGGGTGTTGTTAATTACTGTAACACATTTTCCTAGTTATGGGAACGTTGGCCCTAGTCTGTTGCTCTGACATCTTTGGTGGATCCTCACGCCTTCACATTGACTAACCCACAGCAAGGACAAGCCTTTATAACAACAGCGTTTTGGGTTTGGTTTTCTGCTTTTTGGCTTTTTGATTTTACATTTCCAGCAATGAATTGGTAATATGTTTAGAAAAGGTTTAATAGTAACTTTAAATCTTCCTGAATCAATCAATCAATCAATCAATCAATCATATGTGGTTATTTAGACTTTTTAAGTACTTTTTGACTACATAGATGGAGAGGGAGACAACAAAGGAAATTTCTAGAGAAAGATTACGACAGATTTTACAGATGGCATGATACCTTTTTTTTTTTTTTTTTCTTTTCTTTAAATAATCTACATGTCTACACTGGATTCCCTGTCAGGGCCATGGTTTCTCTGATAACACCTTCCAGCAGTTGTTTGAGTCTGTGCTAACACTTATGGTCGCTGTGTTAACAGTTACTCAAGATGAGAGCAACCGTACATGGGGCCGCAGCACCCTCTTCAGGCCAGAGGAGTTTGATGATGTGAAAAAGGGAATCAAGAAGAAAGGAAGAACCTGGGGCCCCAGTTCAGTACAGAGCAAAGAAAGGCCTGCTGCTGCTGAGAGGTAGAGTGTGTATATATACACACACACAGGAAAGAAACGGGCTGCTAATTTTTCAATCATGATATCAGGGTGGAGAGCATTTGCTTTCTGTTCCTAAAAAACATAACCACATCCTCAGTGTTATTTTTGACTCATCTCTATGTTTCATACAGTAATATAACATAAGGCAACATACCACAGAAAAATACTACACAGACAGTCTATACTACAAGTGTAAATAATTTATTTTATTTTTTTTCTTGTGTGGCATCTGTTAATGGGCATTGCTTTTTCAGAGTGCGTCCTCTGTCAGACGGCAGTAACCCCTGGTCCACCAGCCTGGTCAAGTCCCAGAAGTCTGTCCCCCTCGCCGCCCTGTTTGCTGAACAAGGTCAGCTCAAAATCCATTTACATAAAGAGCTTTCATATTCGTTTGATATTTGAGTAATTGTTGTGGAAATTTGCTCAGCCTTTTTTGTTACATTTTGTCTAAAGTGACTAATAACTGAACAGGTTTAAAAAAAAAAAAAAAAAAAAAAACGTTTGAGTGCTTGTTTACTAGATTTAATGTCCTAAATGTGCCTTCACAATTAAGTCATTTGTGGTTAAGTGTCAAGGACTCATAATTTTCTATTTATTTAATTTCATTTATAAAGAACAATGCACATTGAATCAACATATCTGTAAATGTGCCAGTGTTAGCTGGCAAATTTTCAACTGCAGTCCTTTGGCCAGATGTTTTGAGACCAGAGCAACAGGAAACAGCAAGACAGTACAGATTAAAATGTACAGACAGAAGTCAATAAGACACCATAAAGACAGCTAGAGCAACAAAATAAGCTTTCTGAAGAAGCCATGCAGAGCGACAGGAAGCAGCAAGACATAAGTAAAGTTACACATCAAAAGTTCATTTGATTATAATGTCTGATTTCACACTGATGTTTTTTCAGCGGGGGCCGGTAAAGACGAGGCATTCTCCCAGGAATGTCCTGACAGCAGCTCCAAGCCAAAGCAGCTCAAGTTCCCCAACCAGGTGTACATCGATCTACCTCTGTGGAGGGACGAGCAGCAGCCTCAGAGCCCCGGTGGGCATTGTGGGTCGGGAGATGCTGGGGTCGGGGCAGCCGGTCAGGGTGGCCCACCAGAGACCCCAGACGACCCCTACACCACCACATCCACCTCGTCCACCTCCACCACCCCACAGCTCACCCCTACCAACAGCCTGAAGAGGACGTCAGCTCGTCGCAAGACTGACTCCGCGCTGTATGGCTGCGGCTCGTTGCTGGCTTCAGTTGTGCTCGGTTATGACATTAGGGAGGCTCTCAAAAACACGGCTCCTGGGGAAGATTGCGAGCCCCAGCGTGAGGAGAAAGAAAAGAAGAAGAAGGAGGGCCTGTTTCAGCGTGCGACCCGGTTTCGCCGCAGCACCTCACCACCAAGTGGTCGCCCCCGCAAAGACGAGGCATCGTCAAACCCCACCGCCACCCAACCTGTTAATCTCATCTCCATGTCGGCCATTATGGAATGCAACTCCACCAAGTGCCTCTTAAAGTCTGAGGCGGAGGTGTCACACTCTGGCCCTGGGAAGGTTGAGCTTGTGGCTGCCAATAATCACGCCGAGTCGTCCAGACCTGGCCCAGCAGCTTCTACAGAAGGCCAGAGTGACAGGACGGCAGCTAACACAGAGACACCAGTGCAAACCCAAAGCCACCCGCCCGTGCAGAGCAACCACAACACAGGAACACGTCTACGCAGAAAGAAATACACCACCAACCACAATAGTAAGTAACACAAAACAGGGGTAAGGGAGGTAAGCTTGTATATACAGTCTAAAAAATAGATTTACTCTTCAAAAATGTATCTCCCCCATCTGTTTCCAGCCAATGGCCCACCTGCTCTGCCTCCTCCAGCCACACAGAAGAAGCGCGAGAAAGATGGAGTGTCAGAGAAGCCCTCTGGTGGCGAGGCCTTCTCCAGACCACGGCCAGTGTCGTTCCGGGCCAAACCCCACACTTGGGCCCTGCTGCGAGGACGCAACAAGAGCTACTCCCTGGGCCACTACTCCGGAGAGAAGACTGCACAAAACCTAAATGTGGTGCTGTCCTCTGAGGTGGGGATGGGCTGCTCGCTGCTGGACATGGACACAGAGGGCCAGAAACGAGACTGCACTGTGCCGCTGTGCCGCATTCAGAGTTCCCCGGGACGGCCCTCCGTCTTCGAGCTGGAGAAAAAGTTTCTCTCTTAGGAGCCTTGAAAAGTGATCTGCTGTGATCATAGTTCATTCCATACAATCTATAGTGTTTTAGAACATACAGACAGAATTGTTGGCCTAAAACTCCTGGAGGGTTTAGAACGAGGCTGCCTTTTTCTCTCCATTTAAAAACAAAAAAAAAAAAATAGGTTCTGTAACATAGAACCCAGTTTTGTCTTAGTTTTAGAACATAGTGATGTCAGTGTTCTAGAGCGTAGCCAAGTCTGAGAAGACAAGTTCTATGTTCAATGTTCTAGAAGACATCTGTGTCACAGGAGTTCTAGAATGTGCACACTCATCGCAGTTTGAGAACGGTCTTAAGGTCTTTTCAGACAGGGAACGATTGACGCGCCTAGTTATTCATTTTCAATGAGAGGCGAGCGGGCATGTAGGGAGGCGTGGGCAAGCGACCAGCGGGCGAGATCCCGTGAAACTAAAGCAATCTTTCTAGTCTCATGCACACGCCCGCCCGCTGACAGTTGAATTGTCTTGATCTTTCTTCTATGCGACACGCATACAGTACAAATCAATGCTGTTTGTGAGTTCCCTGAAATGTATAACCATCAGGACATAAAGCACAAAAGCTCCATGGTTACTACTCATAGAGCACCTGGCGTTCTCATGGGAAGTGCAGCGAGACCCTGCGGATCCTGAAGTGGGTACGCAGGCAAAGCGTTGCTTACCGTCTGAAAAGACCTTTACACACTGCCTTGCCTAATTCTGGAACACACACACACACAGTTCTAAAACCTGAGCAGAAAGTTATGGATCAGCAGCTCTTCTCTGGTCCCTCGGTGCTCGACTGCCACCTTTTGTTCGCGCTCCCATTCGTTACCTTCTTCCTTTCTTGTTCTGTCGGTGCAGCTAAACGTTGACCGCTGCTGCAGCTTTCGCAACACAATACCCTCACCTTTTTATTTATATATATATTTTTATAGGTAATTTAATATGAAGAGACTTGACCTTACCTTAGCAACCAGCAGGACATACATTCCATGTCAGTCAAGCTGTGTGATCACGCTTTTAGATTTTTTTGGACTTGAGAATCATGCATGCATGTACCCTTGAAATGTTGAAAGAAAAATCCCTATGCCTTGTTTGTAAATATTTCTTTTTACCCCATTATAAGTCTAATGCTGGTAGTTGTTTTTGTATTGCATATTTGCTGTTTTATGACTGTTTTAAAAGTCAGCGATGCTGCAGTACAGTTTGTGTTCTAGGGACAGGTTACATACTGGATCATAGCAGGGATGCTAGTATGTTTCCTCCCAGAATGCCCTGAAGATTTTAGAGATGCAAGTAGAAATACACTGGAAGTCCTACAAAGCAAACGTGGGATGTGTTCACTTAAACGTTGGATTACATTTTAAATGACCATTGGTCATGAGTTGCTGATATGGATTTTTCTAAGAGTACTGTATTCATAGAAAAGGTTTTTTTTTCCGGTTAATATTTTCTATACTCAGCACACTGCAGCTGACATGAATGTTCATGTCAGGAAAACCTGCCCCAAATTAATGAATTTCTAATCTAATCCACCCAAGTCCTAAAGTGTCTTATTAAGTTTAATTCATGTCCTCATTTATATTATCATAAGCACACAATTTTGTAATGTGTGCAAACAAATTAGTTATTTTTTAAGCTCAATCTTGACATCTGCGTCTCAGATTTGACCCCCATTGCCATTATTAGTTTCATATACCTAATTGCACTGTTATGTTTAATTGGTTTTGTTGAGTCAGGTTTTTGGTTTTATTTCTATTTGTACACTTTTTATCCAGCATTAAGCAAACTGGTTCCACATGTAGCCAAATATCCACGTCATCAAGCTCAGGAAGGTCTGGAGACATTTGAGGACAGATTTTTGGCTAAAGCGAGTGAAGGCCGTTTCCTTATCATCCTGTAAACCTACAGCCAGTTGAATGCCTTCCTCAGAATTAACAAAGGGTTTGTTATCCTGATATGTATTTCTCCCGACCTCTGTGAACTTGCAGGATATATATACTGTTCCTAGGTCCCATGGTCACTCCCGGGCCCTCTCTCTAAAAGTTGAACAAATTAACTTAACATCCTTTGTTACTGTTGACCGATGTTTGTATTCCCCCAACTTTGTATCGCTGTCTTACTTCAGTCTGTTTTTGAGTTCATTAGAAAATGTGTCCCATTTTTTTTTTTGAAGGATAAAACAAAGGTTCATTTACAGTAACATATGAATTCCCAAATGGTGTAAATATAATTGTGATTCCTGATGTGTATATCACTGTGGCATCTTATGGTGATTTAGAATGTGAAGTATCCCATGTTCTGTATTTTATGACCACCGACTGTCAAACCAACACTGTAAGCCTTACTAATCATCAAGCTGTCAAAGGGACAGTTTACAAGCCAAGATATCATTGGATTTATCTTTCTTTTTTTTTGCGAATTAAGGGTTATCTGTAAATACCATAATGCACTGGTGCTGTACATTCCCCTCAATATATTGTATTTCAGTTTGAAGCTGAAGTCTGCAGTTTGTCGTCCACAGTAACAAAACGTTGTTGGCTAGCGGTTAACGAAAATGTTCTGTCTATTAAGATGAACGATGGTTCGACATAACCGAAAACAACATTCCACTACATTTGACAAACTGCAGCAATAATATTTGATATATCATTAAGGTACATTCAGGCTTCTGGCTAAGGGACCAAATTTAACTTTACCAGCACTACGGCCTCTGTCTTCAGGACCAAAACCACTAAATGAACTAGCTGCTAGTGAGGAGTTCTTACAAAGAAAACTACTCCGTACGAAACCTTCACAAACAACCTCAGAGGTGCAGCGCTGCTGCTGAAAGACCCACCACCTTCTGATCAAGTAAGACTTCCTGTTAAATGCAACACTTCCTTTAAATCACTGAACATCTCAGTCACGCTGACGGTGTCAGATTTAGCTTTGAGTACATCTGTTTCAGTGAACGTATTTTGTTATCATTACAGTATTGGTTATTTCACGCCTGATTGATCAAGAGTATCAAGTTTATCAACATTTTGAATAAAATCTAAATCAAGACTAATGTTGGCTTTGTATTTCTTTTGACGCAGTAATGTACTATTTTAGGGGTGCCTGGATGGACTAACGGTAGAGCGAGCGCCCATATAAAGAGGCTTTGTCCTTGACGCAGAGGTTGCAGGATCGGTTCCGACCTGCAGCACGTTCCCTCTCTGTCTCACGTCTAAGCTGTCCTATCAATAAATGCTCAAAGAATAATGTTAAAAAAGAAATGTACTATTTAGTCTTGTTTGAGTAACGTTTGTTAAAAACTACAGTGCCTAGCTATCTTAGGTAAATATTGAGCCTTTAAAAAAAAAAAAAAATATATATATATATATATATATATATATATACATACATACATAAATACACACATACATACAAAAGCAAAAGTATAAAGGCATTGTTGATTTTCATCCTTTCATGGGATTTATTTGAATAAGAAAAATATGGAATAACACCAGCTGTATCTTTAAAGTTTCAACTACCGTAACTGAAAGAAGGTTTTGAGACAGAATTAACCAGTGTAAACCTTGTCTGTGGCTTTTATTTGTAACATAACACATACACAACAAATACATGATACATTCTCAAAGTTTTGCATCCGAATAGTGTAAACTGTGTAAAATGTAAACTTTGTGCTTCACAGTGAAGCTCCTGTGATATGTTGTATATTGTGGCTGTACTGGAGGGAAAACAAGTACAACTTGTGGTCACAGCATTTACTTATGCAAACTTCATCCTTCCCATCCCTGAAACTCTGATGTTGAAGGAAATGTTAAGACAACAAACGACTACATGAAATTGCTAAATAGCGTGGGAGAAAGCTGAACTAGGTATACGTGTTACAGTCTTGCCGTATGATTTCCAGTTACTGGGTCAGTTGGAAGAATAATTTCATATCAATGGCTCTACTGCTTGTAGTGTGTCTAAAGTGAAAATGAGCCATGCTTCATAAAAAAACGACAAAACAAACCTAAATATAAAAAGATAGATACAAAATAATCTTAACTCTCACTCCCAATCACTGGCTTTTTCTGGAGCTTTGAACCACATCTCACATCATCATCATCAGTGAAGGCAGCTAAGCAGACCTTGAGTTAAGTTTATTTAGTCAAACTACTATTTCTAATTAACTTTCACCAAAGTTAATTAGAAATAGTTCATTTTTTTTAAATTCTTGAGTGAAACAATGTGTCCTGGAGGCTAAAATCATACTAAGTACACGCATACTAAGTACTGTACACTCAAAGTGAAAGTTTACCTACACAGTTCAACATGTCAGATCCTTAATGCTTTTGAGAATAAAGTGCATCACTTTTATTGGCACGGATATTTATGGCTGCAGCCGTCGAGGTAGCGATGGATAATTACTAAAGCTGTACTGATGGATGAAAAGTCCAGTCATTCAGTGCGTCATATTGCCAGAGTTTGTCTAAGGCAGAGAGAAGGGAAAAAAGACAATGGAGAACAACAGAAAAGATGTATGATTCACACAAGAAACAACTGTCCAGGTTAACATTTTCATAGCTGTACACATCCGTCGCAGATCTAAAAATAGTGCAAAGGGTGGGGTGAGCAGAGGTAATTATAGTCATTGTGGAGAAACTGTCCCGCTAAGATTTCAAGGTTTCTTTTTCCCTCCCTCTTGTCTTTCTGTCTCACTGCCTCAGGCGATTGTTGTGTGACAGCGGATACTTGACTTTTCATTTGGTAATCTCTTGTCACAGCAGAGAGGTTAGCTTTTCAATCTCCAACGATACTGTCCAGCTCAGACACAATCATACAAAGCCGACACTTGTACCGTATTCTCACAGATAAAGCAGCTCTCTAGTGCAGTGATCTGCACTGTTGTAGTCTTCATTTCTGACTCAACTAACTTATTTTTACAAACTAAAAATGTATAGTAATAATGAGGAAGATGAGTTTCTGTAGGACATCTCAACTGTCAGACTCAACACAACCAGATGCAGATATGAGTGTGTGTGTGTGTGTGTGTGTGTGTGTGTGTGTGTGTGTGTGTGTGTGTGTGTGTGTGTGTGTGTGTGTGTGTGTGTGTGTGTGTGTGTGTGTGTGTGTGTGTGTGTGTGTGTGTGTGTGTGTGTGTGTATACCCATACCTGTGTGATCACTGCGTAGTGAAACATTTCACAGAGCTACGAGCGCTACTCTTGGCCTGGAGGGGGATAATGGTCTGGGCTTGGAGGCAGCATTTCGTCTTGTGCTTCAGCTCATTCAGAGTTAGTTTGTTCGAGCAGCAGTCCATCTCAAACACCTCCTGAAGAGAAGAGAATATGACAGTAAGGTAGTGAGGAAGGTAGTAAGGTAGTAAAGAAGTGAAACAATCTTTACATGGGCTACTGTGCAGTCTGACAGAGATATGATATGTAGGAAAGATGTAAGTTGTGGTTCTTTGTGTTGTTCTTGTTCTCTTTTTGTTATTATTTTTTTGTATGTTATTGTTCTTGTTTGTTTTTGTTCTTCTTCTGCTCTTCCTCTTCCGCCTCCTCTACCTCTTCTTCCGCTTCTATTTTGTAACAGTAGCAGCTGTAGTTTAAATGTCATTTCTTTCCAGTGTACACTGCCATGATGGTGATTCCTTTAGTGCTGAAATCAATCAGTCAATCAACTGAAAATTACTCAAAATTTTTAGTAATAGTAACAATGTTAGTGTAATAGATTTTTCAATCATTTTCTGATTCCAGCTTCTGAAAAGTGAAGATTTGCTGTTTTTTTCAGTTTTATATCATAAACTGAATGTCTTTGGACTGCTAGACAGACAAGACGTTTGAGGCGTCACCTTAGAGTCTTGAGACAGGTGTTTTTCACCTTTTCTGACATTTTTGACATCTGGCTAATCTGGAGATTTGCATTTTTACTAAACGACTATGGCTAAACGACTAATCGATTGTGAAAAAAAACAATTGACAAACTAATCGATAATGAAAATAACTTTCAGTTTCAGCCCTAAAACCTTTATTTTACAGGCTCATCTCTGCAGCATTACATTTATTTAGCTGACGCTTTTTTCCAAAGCGACTTACAATAAGTGCATTGTACCAATAGCAAATTAAGAATGTTGTTGACAAGCGCCATTCAAACCAAAGTAACTATTCATTTATTATTAATCTATTATTAAAAACTATGAGAAACTTCACATTATTTTATGTTCAGCTAACCTGCTCTGGCAATGTGTATCAACTGAACACTATTTTCCATGTAATTAGTAGATTCAAAGATTCTGTTACAGTGAAATGCAGTGTGACATATTATTGAGGCTAGTGTGCAATAAAGGAAAAAAATGATATGTCATTTAAGAAATATCAAGGATTACAAAGTGTGTGTGTGTGTGTGTGTGCGTGCGTGCGTGAGTGCGTGTGTGCGTGCGTGAGTGCGTGTGTGTGAGTGTGTTTACCTCCTCTCCATTGGTGTGTATGAGGTAGATCTTGTATTGCAGACTGCTGTGCATCTTCCGGACAGCCGGCCTGGGGGGCTTCACACGGACCACAACCCCTTGCTCCGTGACGTTCAACCTCAATACAGGAGAGCTGATTTTGGCTGCAGATACGATATAAGGATCTTGTTAAGTTTCCTTTTTATTTTTTTGCACGACGATGAAGCACAAAATCAAAGTCATGAAAGAGTGACGGAGTACCAAAAAAAGACAGAAAGGAGGAAATCATTATTTTGTAGTTGTTTTTGTCTTTTGTTTCGAAAGAAAGCAACGTGACATCTTGTACTTGTACATCTTTTAAAAATTACTTGAAAATGGAAAAAGGCAAATAAATACTGTTGCAGTGAATAATATACAGTAGATCGGACCAGGATAGATTGATAGTGTAATAAAATGACGGTACTGTATGTATTATTTAGAAAATGATGTTTTTTGAGATAGTAAAAGTTAAAGTTACTCTTTATGTAGATCTTAAAAACTGAAATGTGTGTATTTTTTAAATGGTATCGCTCCTTGGGTGAAATACTTAAGTACGTTTTCACTCCTGGTAGTTCTAAATAACAAACTCATTTTACCAGTGTCTGTTTCAGGTTGTGACAGTGCAGACGATGAGGAGGAGGAGGAGGAGGAGAGTAAATACTCACTGTCCCAGCGTGGGCTGAACCTCGGGGAGAGGGCCCAGGCTGATTTTCTGGAGGGCAGGGAGACAGCGTGCACTCTGGCGTAGTACCACTCTCTGGGGTCAGAGGTCACCACGCTGAGATCACAGTGGTGCTTCTGGATCCCCTGACAGCCGTCTACGTCCAACCACTCGGGCTCGCCATAACTGAGAGGCAAACACAGAGTTCACTTCACTCTCTCAGTTACATGTCTTACTGCCAGTGCTGGAGGAAGTACCCAGATCTTTTACACGTAAAGGAAAATGTTTACATGTAAAAGTAGCAATACCACAGTGTAGAAACACTCAAGTAAAAGTCATACATTCAAAAGTACATTTTACTTAAGTAAAAGTACAAAAGTGTTAGCCTTTAAAATATACTTAAAGTACAACAAGTGTGTGCAGAATGGACCATTTCATAATGATGCATTAATGTGTACATCGCTGAAGTGTTGCAGCTGGTAAAGGTGGAGCTAATTTTAATTACATTTTATAGTGCTGGGTAGCTTGTGAATTTCCCCCCGGATCAATAAAGTCTTATCTTAACCTATAATAATACATCATAATGTATTTGTTGATTATATGTTGTAATATTAATCTGAATCTGCAAAGGAACTAAAGTTATCCAATAAATGTGGGGTGTATTATTATTATTCCTCTGTAATGTAGTGGAGTATGTCTGAAGTAGCAGAAAATGGAAATACTCAAGTACCTCAAAATTGTACTTAAGTACAGTACTTAAGGAGTAAATGTACTTAGTTGCTTTTCACCACTGCCTGCTGGTAATCTACACAGCAATACAAGTAGTTTCAAGTTTCAACATTCAAGATTAGATTTATTACTGAGGTGAGATTATTCCCTGGGAGACTGATTTTTTTTTTTTTTTAATTGAATCACTCCACTGGTAGACGAGCTAAGGACTCAACAACAGACTTAACCCTCTATTGCATGAATTATTTTGCCTGGTTGAAATGTATATTGATTTGCAGTGGTACAATGGTGGAAACATGTTTAATATAGTCTTGTTTGGGTGAGAAAATATTGTAAGCAACTAAAAATATAATAAGTCAACAGATAAGTCATGTATCAGAGAGACAGAAAACAATAAATGTTTGCACTGTTAAATGTAAATCTGCTGTGTGTGTGTGTGTGTGTGTGTGTAATGTCTCACATCTTCCACTGGACGTAGTACTGCAGACAGCTGCTGTTGGTGGGTGGAGTCCAGTGCACTATGTTTTTATAGTCCACGGAGTCAAACCTCACCTGGGTGGCTGGAGCGAGCATCACTGGACCTGAGGAAGTTATTCATTACATAACGGTTTATGAGGAGATGAGAGCATTAATAAAATTGATTTAAAAAATGAATTAATTGACTGGTTAGTAAAATAATTACGTTGGTTATTATACAGCAGCTCTTAAGTAAAGAACAAAAACAGATTTACAAACAGGACGGTAAACAAAGAAAAATTTAAATAAGAAATGGAGTAAAACTAATTAAAAGTGCGTTACAGCCAGTAGTCCAACTAGAAACAATTGCATCCATTCCAAATAGCTTCTATATGGGCTCTGGAATGTTGTTAAAAAGTCAATGTTTGGTGGGACAGAAGGGATTTCCTGAGTCTTTGAGTGACTCCTGAAGGATTTGTATCAGAAAGATTCCATTCACCGTTTAGCCAAAACTAGCTTTGGCCCTCGGTCATTTATCTTAAAGTTAACATTAAAGCTAAACTATAATTAAACATGTTAAAGCAGATCAAATCGAGGAAGAATACAACTGTTTTGTTAAAAACATGAAAATACTGCCGTATCTTTGGTGTGTTAAATTTTGTGCCCCTGGGATCAGTGATGTCTCAAAGACAACAAAAAAAAAAAGAATGAAAACAATTTTTCTTGCAAATGTTGCACACTGCAGCCTCATTAATGTGCACCATTGTTCCTAAAAAACATGGAATTGAGCTTCTTTTCTTACAGATGTCATTCCATCCTGAGCAAGCCCTAAAATAAGTCACACTTCTACTTTGTTATTGTTTTATTTGTTTTTGTTGTTGTAATTATGAGATTTTGTATGGTTTTTAAAGATTATATTTTGGGCATCTTTAGGCCTTTATTTGACAGGACAGCTGAAGACATGACAGGGGAGAGGGGGGGAATGACATGCAGCAAAGGTCCGCAAGTCGGAGCCGAACCCGGGCCAGCTGCGTCGAGGAGTAAACCTCTGTATTTGGGTGCCACATTTTGTATGATTTTACTGATATCTTCCAATGATTTAGATACAGATAACTTAATGTTTGTTGTACTATACCCTCACAATATCAACACCATTTGTGATTCATTTAATTTACTGCTAAATCAAGGTCTATTCTGTTTCTTTTCACATTGTTCAGTAGCATTTTATTACATGTTATAAGAGTGTGTAGAAATTAGTATTTGTGAGTTCTGTTATTGGTCGTTTTTTTAGAGACCAATACATTTAAAGTTACCCTCCTTGAGTTTGTGATAGCACCCATAAATCTGTGAATTTCCTCTCAGCTCAGTGTTTATGTTTTAAATCCAACACAGTGATTTTAAAAACATGAACAGTGATCTGGGAGAGAAATCAGGAGTGAAATCAAATCAGTCAGACAATAACCATCCATACGTCATAAAACATAAATATATCAGAGGTTACCTTGAGCTGTGACACAGGCACCCAGGTTCCCCAGCAGCATGGCGCCGAGCAGCAGATGGGTCATGACGTTGACGCTGTTGTTGGGACGACAGACAACGAGCCACACTGGACTGATGCTGCAGACAATGGGGCCACCTTTAACATGCCATCAACTTCCCCTTTTAAATCCCACGATGGACCATTTATGGTATTGCCAACTGTGACAGTGTTACATAGTTTGACACAGAAGTGCAGTTTCATGCAATTTACACGTGACAATGATGGATCACTTTACCCATGTTCCAACCTTATCTGTGCTGTGATTTCGTCTGTCTATGACATATATGACTGATGATATATATGGCTCATTAACCTCCAACCCTACACGTAACTCCTACGTAAAATCCTCAGGTGGAGGACAGAATCTTTTTAGAAAACAAAGTCAGTACTGACAGGTTCAATGTTATAAATACATTATAGACATGCCACACAATGGCGTACATAAAAAAACAGATATAAATCAAAATTGGCAAGTGAAAAATGTGACTTCAATTCTCAACACAGTGGTTCTAAATCTTTCTCTGCCGTGCCCTCTTTGAAAGCTGAAAGAAATGCATGCCCACCAAACTAGTCACAGAACAAGCCTAACTGTAACATGATCTAGAACATGAATTGCATGTTTCTTTCCATGCATGTCTCTCATCAGTTTGTGTTGTGCAAATGACTGACATTTTTGCTTAATGAGCATCACCTGTCTCAAAGGTCACATCTAAAATAATGTAAAAGTAGGCATGAATGTTCCCCTTTAATAGTCCTTTTCACAGCAGACAAAAGAAAAGTTATAGAAAAACTACACAATACCAGAACCCTGAAACTGAAGCAGCTAAATGGAATTTAGCCATCATTCATGTTGTTTACACCTGTGATTTTCCTGCTGTGACATGTCAATATATCTTTCACGAAAAAGACCTAATAAAACATTATTCAAATGAAGCTCTGCAAGGACGTGTTTCTCTCTACTAGCCGGTTGTTTGTTCTCTGAAGGTTACAAATTCCAAGCATTTGTTACTGGAACGAGTGATAACTATCAGCGGTCCAAACAGTTTACTGGAAATGTGTTGCATAATGGAACTCAGTTACAGATAGAGGGAGAGAAAGGAGGAGGAGTGACATCTCATCATCTACTTCATGTTTCCACTTTGTGTTAATTATTAATTATATTGTGAATGGGTTAATACTTATCTACAAAAGCTGCTGAGATTACCTTATTTTGATTTCCTGCAGAAGCTTAAAATAAATCTACATCAGGACTATGCAAATGTATTTCTATTCTTGTCTGTCATCTTAATTCAGTGTAAGTTTGCAACACTTCTATTCAGTGTTAGTAAAACGTGTACGTCTTTGTCCTTCACAATGAATAGAGCTTGGGTGGTTTTTGGTCACCCGAAGGATCCGCAGCACACGATGCTACATTAGTGATTCCAAGCCAGGGGTACTCGTACTTCTGAAGTAGCCAGGGGGTACGAGGAAGGATTAGCTCTACTAATCTGAAAAAAATAGAAATTACAATTGTATTTATTTATTTATTTAAATTTATTTATATAAAATGTATATTCAATTTGATAGCTAAGAGCAATGGATAAAAGCTGAAATTGCTAAAAGTAGGCCAATGGATAGTTGAGTTGCTTCTGCCACTCCAAGTCGTAGTAGCACAAATGCAAACTTGTCCAAACTGACCTAAACATGACAGGTCAGCTGTAAACAAATGTATTTTAACAATATCTACCTAATGTTAAATAACATCTATCTTAAAATCTGTTCAAATGAACACATTTTGAACACGAGGGCAGTGTTGATGGTGTTGTACTTGAGGCCAACAGAACTGCTGTATAAATTTACCAGAAACCCTGAGCTCCTTTACCTGCAAACCAGATGCCAAAAATCATTTGAGGATACACGCCTAATAGTGAAGTCTGTTATCAACTGTTACTGGAAACTAAAAAAGGTCTCCCTACTCCTACGCACACACAGTAAAGAGGAAGGAAACCCCACACACCCACCCCCACAGAGCTGCCAGTCAGGCCTGCTTCATTCTTCATCTCACACACACACACACACACACACACACACACACACACACACACACACACACACACACACACACACACACACACACACACACACACACACACACACACACACACACACACACACACACACACACACACGTTTCAGAAGAAGGAACAACGTAAAATGTCATGAAACATCATGTGCTTCTTCCTTTACATGGTAACGTGACAAAATCTGCCGAAGTGATTTCAATTATAGTAGCAATAACTCAGCGGAAATTTGGCGACTTAACTACACCGAAATATCAACTTCCCTTCCTTAAAGGGTAGCATTTCACATGCAGTAATTAGGTGAACCTAGCATAAGATTTGGGACACAGATGTTAACTGAAATTGTGTACATCCTATCACAACATCCCTTATTGTTTTTAACCACATCCTTTTTTGTAGAACAGGATTCAAACAGAAAAAGGCCAAAAAAACACCTTTATCTTATTTTAAATGATTTAATGCTAAAAAAAAAAAAAAGACAGATAAAAAACAAAGACAGTAGTGTGCAGATAGAAAAGGAAACAATATTACAAAAGCACAGAGATAACCAGATGGTTAACGAGAAAATAAATTAACATTTCATTAAAATTAGAGAATCAAGTGCTTGAGTTTAAGTAGCTGCCCCCCCCCCCCCCCCCAACAACATCCAAACTAGAGCTAACAACACATCCAAACATCATTACATCCAAACAATCACTCTGGCTGGTAATTATAGCTGTCCTTTCCCATTTGAAATTGGGGGACTACAAATGTTTGCACAAATAAAAGCACCATTGTATTTGTTTTAATGGTCAGCATCACTTAAAAAAATGTTGTTGGTTCATTTCAGCCAGACAGTTTTCATACAGTATGTTCAGCACTGAGTATTAACATATCAACCTTCTGAGATACCTCACATTGAATTAACATCTGTGAGTTCGAATTTATTTAACACAAAAAAGTTTAATACAAAACAACAAAAAGCGACTGAAAAAATAAGTACGGAGATAATGCACAATACAAATGTTATATCACTTCACTTTATCCTCCCGTGCAAGATCACCACTCATTTCTTGAGAACATTTATTAATTGCAGTTCTCTGCATAAATGCATTTAAGTCCTAATACATTTTCTAGGCCTGTGTCCCCCTGCATTAACTGTTCAATTATCTCTTATATGCCAAATAAATGTCATAAAACAATCATTTTTGACAACTCAGCTTGAACTCATGGGTGTTTAAATACATTTATCTTAACAAATGTACTTTAGGGCAAAAGCCAACCTTCCTCCTTCCAACCATTCTTTAAAACCACACTTGGCTGTTGGCTCGTGGGCTGTAGCAGCAAGCTGAGCGATTTTATATGGGAGCGTGCGTGTTTGGCTTTTCGTGAATAAATAATGTATTCATTTCTCCATAGTTCTCCTCCTCAATATCTACCAGCAAGTCAGGGAGGGGAAGGAGGCAAACACTTCTCTACAGATCTGTGTTGTTCTGTATTAGCTAAGCCACACTCAGGTTTTTAAGGGATCCAATCAGCTCTGAAGGTCTTGATCAACTATACCCGCCCAAATATTCCATTTAACACAGAATTAAGTCACATTATGAAAGTTCAGTTCTGTTTTACTGCGACTTTAAAAAGGTGCTACAAGCAAGTAGAAAACCATGTGCAAATAAGCAAAAGCAAAATTATGACCATTCAGTTAGTAAGTAGGGTTAGTATTTCAATATACATAACAGGATATAGAACACAGTTAAATCCCTTTGAGCTATTGGTAACAAGTGACGTATCAGTTCAACAGTTACTGCTAATTTCCAGTGACTGCGGAACGTCTGCGGATCCGCTCCCGAACGGCGGCGGAGTCATTAGGTTTCCATTAAAATCAATGTGTGTATTTTCACTGGCTGCGGAACGTCTGCGTTCCAGCTCCGGTGATCGCAGCCCTCCGGAGCAGATACGCAAAGCTTCTATTTTTGCCGGACGGCGGAGAGCTCTGCAGCAATTCAGCACACAGCAGATAGTGCTGACAGTGACATCTGGTTAATATTCAAAAATAAAATACACTGTGCTCACGGTGGATCATATTTCCCTGCACTACACCTTGAAAACATTGTAATGGGCGGAGACAGGCCTGAAGTCAACTGTTGGTTTTGTGGTGCTGCTTATAGAAACTACATCCTATTATATCACGCGATCATACGTGAATCTCGTGGGTCCGAGTGACTTCAGCTGTCAGTTATGGCCGCAGCTGTTCCGCAACAAATCCGGACCTGGTGGGTATTGACGGACAGGGGAGCACGGAGCCGACACGCAGCGGAGCCGATCCGCATACATTCCGCAGTCGGTGGAAATGAGGAGTTAGAGTCCTGTAGTAATAACCCCATCCAGGTACTTAGCATGACGACTTGTTGATGTGATATAAAGCTCTTATTCCTGTTGAGGGGGAATGCATCTATTTTAAATCACTTTAGACAAAAGTGTCTGTAACATGAATGTAATGTACTGTAACATAATCAATCACGTTACATATCAGGTGCTTTACGAACATGTTCAGCACTGTTAGGTCGGCCACAGACTGGATGCGTGAGCGTTTCAACTGCGTGGCGTGTCCATTTTGGCTCCCATGTTAACAGGTTAGACCTTGCAAACTGCCTGTGTGGCACGCACGTCTCACGCGCAGCTCGAGCCGCGCCGAAAACGCATGCCTGCTAGAAATAGAACCAATACCTATTTTTCACGCGACACGCAAGCATGTTGGAAGCGTTTCCAGGCAAAATAGAATAGGAAAAGATGTTTATATGTCATTTTGACACAAATACATATTAATAAATGACATGTTGATGTTTGAAAGTCTCTAGGTTTTGACATAAATGCAGATATAAATGTAAAATTAAAAAATTAAAAATATTAGCGATTTTGAAATGTCGCACCTGTCAATACTGTAGCCTATTTTGCCATCAATACTGCCGACGTTGCCTTTGCTGTAATCAAATCAGTATGTTTAACATGAAGCATACTGCTTGAGTGCAGTAAATCAATGGGAAACATACATGTGTACAGCAGCAGCAGCAGCGCAGCGTCAGATACATTTCTGGTGTGTGAGACAGAAATGCCACGGCCACGCCACGCTCACGCCACGCATCCAGTCTGTCGCCGGCATTAGGCATGCAACGTTTGTGATGGCAGAAGAATCAATCACAGGCTGCAAGGGTTGAAACACACATCAGAAATGAAGTACATAATATACGGACAACATTACTACACTGCTAACATTCTGGTGACTGTGACTAACTATCTTACAACAGTAAGGCCGTTTAACTAATGCAACTCTAGTTGCAATTGCTTTGCAGGAATATTTAGGCTTTAATATTATAGGCTTGACATATGAATCTAAATAGTACAAAGAAAAATGTAACTGACGTCAAGGTGCACTAACAAGAGGCACATTCCTGATTCTCTTTTGGCATTGAGATGGTCTGACAAGGAAAAAACACAAACCGAACCAACTGAAATTTTCAGCCACGACTGTACGTCGCTGTTGAGATTTAGATTTTCATAGTTTTCCGTTTTAATGACAAGCGGTTGCAGGATTCCAGGAGAGTGCCTCCATTTTCCTAATGTCAAACATTCAATTTGCAACAAATTGTATAAGTTCCACCTTCAGCCACGGTAGCCCTCAGCCAGTTCACCTGGTGCTAACTCAACAACCAACACCGGACGACTCTCATAACCAGAGGGGGCTTCATCTTCATCCAAGTTACTGCCCGGCATGTACCCAGATCCTTCATTCCCTACCTCCACGTCATCAGACACACTTTCATCCTTGGTCGACACCCCGATGGGCAGACGCAGTTCGGACTCAGTAGAGCGAGTGACAGTAGCTGTGAATTCGTTTTCTTCTGTTAGCAGTAAAGGTGTCGGTGAGGTAGCCTCCACTTCTGGCACAGAGACCGTCTCTTGAACCAGTCCCATGGTCCACTGCTTCACTTTACTCTTGAAGGTCTATCAGACACAGAGAGGAAATTCAAAAACCCATTCCTTCAGTGCGGAAAAATCTTCTAGCACATTCAAACCAAATAATTTCCATGTAAATTATCAAATAAAGAGAGTTGGTTGGATGAATATACCATAGAGTTTGGAATAGAAGTTAAAGGCTGGGTCTTTTTTCGGTACACCAGGAAGAGGACAAAAGCAACTGCACTCACGAACAACAGGGTGCCCACGACACAGATGTGGACGAGATCTAGACAAAAGAGATGTAAAAGTGAAAACATTTACAGACAGACTCGTAGCCATACATACCGTACACACACAGTCCACCCAAAGCAGTGGTAGCGCCGACTCACTGCGGTTTCTTGAAGGGGGGGCTATTGTTACTATACCAAAATAAAAGCATGAACAAGTTTGTGAAAGGATTGCGAGTTGAACCAACCAATGATGTAGTTTAATAATGACTCTGTAGGGCAACATGTCCTGCTGCTGATGATCAAACCTTTATCCTGGTGTCTGACCTGCATCTATTTAGAAATCACTTTAGACATTTGTGTGTAGGCAGGGAGTTTTTTTTCTTGATCTACAAGGATCAAGGGGGCAGAAAATGTATTGGAACCACTGGTCTAACTATCCAGATTTCACTGGGTGCAGAAACATTTTAACTGAGGTCTGAGATCCCACTTTCAAAAAAGTAGCCAGCAGAAACTCAAGGGAGCTGTGGTTTACTCTCATGGAGGGGTTCATATTTAAGGAAAGATCCACCTTAAAGAACAGCCATTGGCGATTGCTTTTCTGGCATGCCTTAGGTGTAAGATGATCCGTTTTGCTTGTTTTACAACCATTTAAAACATTTGCTCATACATCAGGTTTTGGCATCCATCCCTTTGAGTCAAAGAGCAAGACCGTTCTACACTGTGTTCCAAATTATTATGCAAATTATTTGGACTCATCTTGCACTGACTGTCAGAGCTGACATAACAGCATGACCAATCTTGACTGGGGAACCAACAAAAAAATATTTCATAAAAAATATTACTCAACAGCTTGGGGGTTCTTCATATGGCGGGACGCAGTACTCTTGTGTCCCTTTAACTGACATTTTCTCCAGCTCTCCGTTCATCTTCAGACAGTGTTTCTTCTGTGCAGCATCCACTGCGAGCTTGGTCTCACACACACTCTCTATGCACTTGTACTGGTGGTCCTGCACAAACAACAAACAGTGAGGCTCCTTCTTAACAAAACTTCACAGTGACTCATGTGTACACACGTTGCACAATATTTACTGTGTGATGCTACATGAGAGCACCACCCACATAATGGTAAACAGTTGTACTACTACCAGGGTTATTAAAGTAAACTAAGCAAAACAAATAAGCAGTGAAACTGAATGAAAACTAAAATCATGAAGAAAAACTTAAACTAAACTGAATTGCCAGGTTAAAAAAAAAAACTAATAAAAATAAAATAGAATTGAACATGCCCACTTAATTCTGTACTTTATGCAGCCTATTGTATTCTGTATTCTTGTATTGTATTGAACGTGAAACTGTATGTTGTCTTGCACGCCAGGTCGCTGTTGCAAATGAGAACTTGTTCTCAACAGCCTACCTGGTTAAATAAAGGTTAAATTAAAAGTAAAAATGAAATTCAGTTTTAGGTTTTTAGCTATAATATATCACTACTGAAAAAAGGAGGCATCGATTTCCGTCAGCTCGTGTCATTGAACCACAGAAAATGGAGCGACTTGACGTGAGATGGCGCTGTGCCGTGATAGCTTCACATCAGACACTAAAGTGGTGCAGATTAAACATTAAACATCATGCCTATTCTACAACCATGTGTTTTCTATGTACTGTATATGTAGCTACATACTTCTGAGACATTATACCTGGCACTAACAAAAACAAACTACAAGTACTTGAAACTAAAACTAAACAAAGTAAAACAAAAAAATTCAAAACTATAACCCTGACTACTATGAATTAATGATATTACTACTAATATTACTAACAGTAGTAGTTCCTGCTTCTCTCTCTGATAAACTATTATTGTTTGACTGAACTGACAAGTCTACAGCTTATTTCCTCTTGTTTCATCAATGTCATAAACCTCAGAAGGCAGAAGATGAGAAACTGCATGCAGTCTGACCTGGTTCGTGATTATGACATAATGAAATATAGGTAGCTGTGCATCACGGCTTTTCCTAAGCTGAGATTTGGCATCTTTACTCCTCTGCAACTTATGCTGGTACACCAGCCAGGGATGCCTGAAGCGGACCAGGACAGTGCCATCCGGTTGGGCAGTGACGTTTACTGGTGGGAAGTCCAAAGCACCTGGAAATCGACATGAAAATGCTTTAATCATAATCTCTAATTTGAATAGAAGCTTTGGACAAAAGTAATCGTTCAGAGCCAGATGTATTATGCTGCATGTTACACATAACTTCTCAGTTAAACACATTGCCTCCTCAAAAAAACATTTGCAATGCTGTTTTTCTTCAATATTTGGAACCTGTGTTGTTTACATCTCTGTTAGAGATGTATGCGCTTCTGAATATTACCGCCACCAACTGTTGATCAGTGGAACAGTGTGAAACTGTCAGCAGGAATGTACATCATTTAATGCAATAAATTCCATGTGTAGCATTTAAGATTTTATTAGTGGCTTTTCTTGCAAGTCACATTTATATTTTCCTTTAGGATTTTAGACTACAGTCCAATAACAAAAAGCAATGATGCCATTGACTTTGGTGATTACCCAACATGTGCTCTAGTGCCACCAGCAGGTCAAATGTTTCACTTATCCAGTGAAATATCTCGACATCTACTTGATGGAGTACAGAGCCATTATATCATTCAGTTCAAAAATAGATTAAAGAAATCATTACTTGACCAATACAGAAAAGAATAGACCGAAACATAGGAATGGAATTGTAATGTAAAGGTATTACTGTATATTGTTGCAAGTTATTATAAGACCTGAAAGATTGTATGCTGTATTTGCATATCTATTTGTTTTGTAAAATATTGTGAAGTAGGGGTAGGACCAAATAAGCTATTTGCTTCCGCCTGCTCCTTCTCAAACTAATCCTTTTTTATTTTTTGTAAATTCTGATTGTGTTTTATTTTGTGGTTTTAATTTTTATTTTATTTTGCAACATTGATTGTTCGAGATAAATAATAACATGAAATGAAATGGATTGGCACAAAATTTTGAAGAGACATTCAGGTTTCCCAGACGATGTATCCCGAATGACTTTCGCGATGCCCAGACTTGTCCACACAGCACCACCACGAGGTTGACATTTGTGGTTTTGAGTGAAATGTCTCAAAAGTTATTGGATGGATTGCCTGAAATTTGGTATACAAATTCATATCACACTTGGTGAACCTTGGTACAGTGTTTGTTAAAACAAATAAAGCTGTTGGTTGTAGTCTTAGCTTAGCTTGGCGAGAATCTAGAAATTTGGACAAATTCTTATAAACTGAACTGCTGGCTGAACGAATCGTCCTCTCCACTGGAGCAGTAAATCTATGGATGTATTATAAGACCAAAACAGATACATGTGGCTACTTAATATGCACGTGAAGGACATACCTGCCACCACAGCTAAAAAAAATCCTAGGGGAAACACTGTTGGTAGCCGCTAACTGGGCTAATCTAGCATCATCATCATCATCATTAGGTCAAAGTTTGAATTTGTCCAAAACTTTGGTTTATAAATAAATAAATGAAATGTCAATCATCCTCAGCTCTTCTTTGTGTTTTAGTGCTGATTAGAAAATATTAGCATGCTAAAACACTTCACTAAGATAGCAAATATAGTAAACATCATGCTGTTAGCGGTGTCACTGTGAACATGTTAGCATGCTGATGTTAGCGTTAAATTCAAAGCACCACCGTGCCCAAGTGCAGCCTCACAGAGCTGCCAATATGACTGTAGAGGTGTTATGCCAGATCAGAACTAGTTCGTAAAACATGCTTTCTGACATCATAAATCAAAAGTGTTTATAGTTGTTCGTAACGACTACACATGAAGGTGGAGTGACATTTCTTGAAAAGTTATTGACTCCTTGTTGTCGAATAAACTGTATTCACTGAGGAATGAATGTTTTACCAGATTTTTTATTTTATTTTATTTTTTTACCCTTGGATATTTTCTGTATTCAGGAGATTATTACATGTCATTTAGCTGACACTTTTATCCAAAGCGACTTACAATTGCTTTGTATATATCAAAGGCCACACGCCTCTGGAGCAACTAAGGGTTAAGCGTCTTGCTCAGGGACACATTGGTTGACGTGTCCCGGATCTCCCGCACCAAAGGTGCGTGTCATAGCCACTGCGCTATCAACACCCGAGATGGATTAGTGTGTGAACTCATCAAATCAGGTTTATCCCAATAAAAAGTTAAATGTTGTCATTGTAAGCTTAGTAAATACTGATATCAATACTCACATATCCGACTGTCCCGAGAGTCCTTGTAATAGCTGAAAATGATTCGTTCTTCAGGGACGGGAATAGATTCATTCTGTCCCATTACGGCAGTTACGGTAAGAAGGTAGGTATTACTTGGCTCAGAGAGAAATGACAAGTCGGCTTGTACCGTTGGGGGGTCCACCCAAACAACGCTAGGAGCACTGGGGAAACAAGAGAAAAAAAACTAGCCAATAACAAAGACTAAATTATAAACGATTATCATGTCTTCAGAAGTTTTAAACACATTAAAAATAGTTTTGCTGCTGTACATGTGTAAACAGTCAATTCATGCCTTTGTCAGGAATGAATAATATTTCCTTTCAGACCCTAACGTAAAAAAGAGATTGGAACATGATAAAAAAATTGTAAAATTGTAATGAGCAGTTGTAAGGATATCCTTGATTTAAATATGTATATTTAAGAACAATTCAAGCCCTAATCAAACATGTGGTCCCATCCACTTACCCATTAGTTTGTAAAAGAGCAAAGTACTTTGCTGATTTGCCCACCTCCCGCAACTATGAATGAATTACTTCCCAGCAGAGTGCTGTTGTACATTATTTCTACAGAAAGGCAGTGTGTATTATTTGGCGAGAATAACGTGTACTGTATAGTTAGAACCAGAGCCTGATCAAGGATTGCTAAGTTATCTCTATACATGTTAGTTTGTAGTTTAAAGCAGAAACCATCTTGAAAAATATAGTTTTAAACAAATTATTTTTAGCAGGGAACGGAAAGGAAAACACAAACCTATTATCTGAGTTAATATTGACTCGGAATCTAAGCCCTGGCGAGAGCTGGTCGTAACTCCACTTCAGAACGTTGTGCAGATTGTGGCAGTGCAAGGTCAGGTTGGTCGGCGGCTTCACTGTGGAAACACAGAGACACAAACATCAGCCTGCAGATATTTTAAAGCGCTCATATTATGCTCATTTTCAGGTTCATCATTGTATTTACAGATTATACCAGAATAGGTTTAGATGGTTTAATTTTCAAAGAACATCATATTTTTTTGTTGTACTGGACATTGCTGCAGCTCCTCTTTTCACCCCGTGTGTTGAGCTCTCCGTTTTAGCTACAGAGTGAGGCATCACACTTCTGTTCCATCATTGTTGGGAGTCGCACATGTGCAGTACCCAGGTAAGCACTGCAAGCCAGTCAGAAGCAGAGTATGAGAGCGTACCACGCTAGCAGCTAGGCGAGTATTACAAAGTGTTACAAAGTGACGCACGTTCATCACGGAAGTAAAGGCTGGACTACAACAGAGCTGTTTGGAGCAGTTTTCTGTCGGAGATGGTAAGTCCCTTTGGGGTGGACTTTGGGTTTTTTCCCTTTGTAAACCTATAACAAGCACAAAAAAGATATATAACACAAAAAAGTAAAGGGAAATGAGCATTTTAAAGAATTCAAATTTTACACCGAATGTCTTCAACCACCTAAGCAAAACCATGAATTTAATATCAGACGGCTTAATTGTTGTGCTGTAGGTGGAACTCCCTTTTACTTACACAACTCTGGTACAAGCAGCTAAATATTGGCTAGAAATGACAATAACAAGAACGTTCAATGAAAATAACCCCCCCCCCCCCCCCCCCTGTAAATGACCTAAATGTTCATGCAAGCTCTTCTGTACAGACTCTCAGCTGAACTCTCACACCACCCTTCTTTATGAGTCTGTAAAAGTCAGGGAGGCTGGGTATTTTCAAACTTCCCACTAGAGGGCGCTGCATGCAAACTGAAATAATATTTTCCTGGTGAACCTCTTTCAGTGGGTCTACCGGTTCTGACACAGAAGCATAAATAACTCCAAAATACAGCATGAGTCCAAGAGAATAACGTCAGGAAATATTTTTGGCTTTCAGTACAAAAAAAAGTTCAGATACATATATTTCTTTGAACTTGGTGGTTGAACTGCAGCGCCATCTTTTTTTAATCTAATTTACCAGAAAGGTTACAAAATGTCACTTCTGACACCAGGAAACTGAGCAAAAAAAGACACTTTCCGACAGACCACACATACTTCCTCAAATCCAAAGTAGCAAAATCAGAGCACAAAAAACAGACAGCATTCTTCTTTTAACCCTTTTTAATTGATCCCCACTTCAGTGCTGTGACTTACAGTTAAATTTAATTTCATCCCCACAACTAGGCCAAATGGTTTTGATAGCATCAGCATGCTTTCAGCATGTTTACACAAGCCTGATGTTCACCTCCTGTTACAGGAAGCAGCCATGCCTCATAGCATTGTAGTTAGTTTTTTTTTTTTTTTTTTTTTACAAAGCATCAATTATTAAACCAAACAGCTCCCACTTCTTTTAACGTCTTATTTCAGAGAAAACCACAACAAAAACAAGAAAATATTTCTTACTATTGCATATAGTGTTTGGAGCATTTTTAATCTTTGTTTTGTTGTGGTTTACTGAAGCAACACAGAAGTCAGAAATGTACTGCATGTATATTGCTGGGATAAGCTCTCTTCAAGTTTCTCTGTCAATATGAATAGAGCCAAAGTGGTTGGTTTAAATGACTACACCAGCTCAGACTAGGTGTACATATGATCAGATCATCACACTGATGACATTTTCTCTTTAAGTGTTTTCAGGGGGAAAAAGAAAGGGAGAAAAGAAGACAAAAAAATGTGTTTTGGATTTTTTTATTTGTGAAGATTGACTTTGGCCTGGTGTGGCATTTCAAAGTAAAAAAAAAAAAAAGAAGACAGTGGCTTCAAGGTGAATACACATCATCATACAGCTTAAGAGAAATAAATGAGTACATTTCAGTTTCATTTCCTCTGAGAACTAACATGTATGCACATGCACGTGATAACATACACCCACCAAAAGCAACTTAAGACGTGAGAGGTGTGAAAGAGAAATCATTGATGGAAGCATGTACTGTAAAAGAAGTGATAACCGCAACAGTAAAGTCGGTCGCTGAGGGCGATTACCACATAGTAGTGTGACAAGCGCACACACACAATTTCATTTCACAGATTTAACTTCCCTTTCATCTTCTTGCAGTTAGATTGGTTTTTTTTTTAAGATTATTTTTTGGGCTTTTCCGCCTTTAATTTTTGACAGGACAGCTAGGTGAGAAAGGGGAGAGAGAGGGGGAAGACATGCAGGAAATTTGTCAAAGGTTGGATTCAAAACCCTGAACCTCTGCGTCGAGGCATAAACCTCTCAGTATATGTGCACCTGCTCTACCACTGATCCAACCCGGCCACAGTTTGATAGTTTTTTTAACACTATCTGAAAATGCTAAATATCTTGCGCATTCACAAGAGTGTCAATGCGCAAAAATGTAGGAATTAGAAATGATTTACTAAACACTGAGCATGTTTAGAAGTTGATATGAGTGAAGCAGATTGTAAAAGTCTCCTCATAAGGACAGAAAACGGAAGCAACAGTAGCCGACACAGTTGACAGATTTGTACATACAAAGCGAAAAAACATTTTCAGAAGGAGGAAGGGAGAGCAGATGCTATCTGGTGATGTGCATAACACTTGCCACAAAATGTTCCGGAGTGCTGCCACAAAATACAGTACTTTCCAAATGAGTTCACAAACATAAAAAGGGCCCCTGAGATACCTTTATTTTGCCCAGAAAGTAAGATGTGAAAGTAAGTCCAACAATGTGCAGTCAAATAAATGATGTGCCATAACATGACTGTGTAGATAAATGGTAGCATACAAGTACAATATATTTCTTCTACTTTTTGATATTAATATCTAACCGTATTTCGTTTTTTAGTCATTGTCAGTCTTTCTTGGTTAAATTTGTTGTTGTAAATTATACACTTGATATTTTCTTGCATATTTTGGGTACTTTTGTATTGTTATTTTTAAAATCTCTGATCGACTTTGCAACTAATTGGAGTTTTGACAACGACAGCAAAGCTCTCTTGATTAGGGCTGCAGCTTTCGATTCTTTTTGTAATCGATTAATCTAGCACTTTATCGATCGATTAATCGGATACATTTCTTTTGCGTTTTTAAACAACCCAAACAAATAATGCATAACGAAAATGATGTGGCTGTAAAATGAACAAGCATTTGGCTTTTATTTCTCAAAAGAACAGGAGGTATTTATTCCAACTCCAACATTTGGCAATTTAATTTAATTAAGTTTCATGCTGTAATCTAGCCCTGACATCAAAGTAAATATCTGTTTTATGTAGATTTCTACACCTGCAGCATTTACCATTAGGCTACTAATACATAATATATAATTTCTGGGGTGAGCCTATTTGCTATGGTAACCTAGCAACCTGTTTGTGTGTGTGTGTGTGTTTGTGTGTGTGTGTGTGTACGCGTGCCGTGCGTGAGGAAAAGACGAGTGTGTGTGTGTGTGTGTGTGTGTGTGTGTGTGTGTGTGTGTGTGTGTGTGTGTGTGTGTGTGTGTGTGTGTGTGAGAAGGGGTTCTTTTTTTTAGGCTATACTCTCTTTCAATTGAACGTGAATAAGTTTACTACTTAAAAACATCAAAGCTACACATCATATCTAGTCAAACTGCATCGCGACATCGCTACAAATACAGTATGGGATTAAAATCAGCGGCTGCTTAGGCTACGTTACCTTGTTTCAGCGACGCTCGGTGAAACAGCACGGAGTGGATGTTTACGGTTCAGATGCTGAATCATTGAGGTCGTACTGCTGTGGTATGCCAGGTCTAATTAATGTTGCACCTTGTTCTCTTCCTTTTTTAGTATGTAATGATCCCAAACTTTAGACATTCTCTGCCGTTTCTGGACATCTTTACTCTCCGCCATCACGCCAACTAAATTAAAAATGTATCGCGCGCTAGTGGTGTGCTTCCTGAACAACGGTCCGTGTGGAACAATCACATCCCTGCGCGTATAGTGCGCGTCATAGGAATTTAACGAGGCTTCGAGGCAGAGTTTTTGCCTCGAGGAATTTTTGTAATCGAGTTACTCGAGTAACTCGATGAATCGTTTCAGCCCTACTCTTGATACTTGCAGTCAGAATGAGAATTCAGTTAGACTGCAGCCACCAACACTGACATCAAAATGCTTTACAGAAGGAGTGAAAAGTAAACACAATAGATGGATGGAAAGGGCGATAAAGACGTGGGCACAAACTGCACATAGTACAAATAGATCAAGTTTGCACACATCAAGAGAATGTTAAAACATCAAAGACAGGGTAAAGACTAAACATCATGTATCAACTATTTAACCACACAGAAGAACAGTGAGCTACATGACCCACATGGCTTTCCTGTCACTGCAGGGTCTCAGCCAGATTAAATGTGTGAGCCATGGACTTTTTCACCAATCTGGAGCATTAAAAGCTCAAGCGTAACTCCGAACATGAATAATGCAGCATTTTATTTATAGTAGGTGTGAAAACAGACAGGTGGGGCTGATTATGGCACTACACTGTAAATCAAGAAGCAACAACAAGCAATTAACAAGCAACACAACCACTAAAAACCAAGGCTCATATTTGAATGCAATGTTAAGTAATAAGGTAAAATACATAGCAGAAGGGGAGGTACATCAATGGCAGGCTTTGTTCCAGCAATGTACATCGGTTGAGCCAGACTAGGTGAGATTAGTGGTGAGACTTTATTGGGAAAAGTTATTCTAAGGCATAAATGAAAGCAAACTCAAAGGCAAGGTGTAGTCTATATTTTCTTGGAAAGCCCCACTCGTAGTGCCAAAAGTTGTGCTATTGTATACGGTGACTCATCACAGTTGTGTACAGAGCTTCAGGGAAATACAGTCAAATATTGCAGTACTTTGGTCTTGACCACGCAACATGATTCATATGGCAAGACTCTACACAAGACAATGGGAGACCGTCACAATCCAGTCCTGTGCTCTTCTGTGTATTTAACCTAGACTTTGTGAAAGCCGCAGCGGCAAGATCATCATAAACCAGCGGCCCACAAATATGCCCACAAGACCCCCGTTCTGACCCAATAACGAACAAAGCATACAGTATGCACACACCATCACCACAATATACAGCCTCATGTCTCTGAATGACAGGACGTTGATGAACTCGCACTCCTGAAAACTGCAATCACTCCAATCCCTCACCGTGTAGCACCACCAGTCATCTATGCAGGAACACATAGCACTTGACCTAGCTCTTAACTGGCCAAAAATACTGTGTCACACATTTTAGTCATACTTATAGGATTATGAGGGAAAAAAAATATTTATAAATTAAGGAAATCACTCCTATCTCTCTCCTACATATCTGTCCTAAGATCCCAACTTAATTACAACAGGCAAAATTCATAGTCTAAATGGCATATTTGTAAATCTATTTTTGCATTTTTGTATAACCATGCTAAGTTACTTGCCTATACACATAATACTTATACATTGTACAGGGGTGCTATTTTCTGCATTTCAAATTTGACCGTTTAATATACCATGTATGATGTTCAATGAAGCCTAAAAGTAAGTGTAGAAGACTTATTAAATCCCTCTCAAGTCCTACTCTAAAATATTTTTACTCTTATGTTAACTTTCAACATGATTCCTCTGAGTGCTTCCGAGATGCTAGATAGGGCAGAGAATACAGGCCCAGATTTATAAAAAATGTGTCAACATAATACGAGACAAACAGTTCAAAGCAGGCAACTTAAAATGCTTTCTGAGTGGCTACTTCTGAACGGATTTCTATTCCCCTCGCAAGTTTGACTTCATGTGTGGGGAAATGCTGACCGCCGTATTGGTAAACAGGACAAAATACACTGGCTGCCTCATCTTAGGTATGCCCAATAAACCTTTGTCTGACATGTTTGGTATTCACAAATAAACTGGGCTTGGGATGGTTGTTATGCTGTATGTACTTGGGCTGCACTGGGACAGTAAGAGATTTGGACAATTCAAAATAGAGATACATTTGTAGAAAGATTCATGATTATTTTAAAATTGAGAACAGTGTGTGTCCACAGTTCCATATTCAATGATGATTTAATTCCTGTTATTAATAATAGGGTTATACTATATATATATATATATATATATATATATATATATAATTATTTTATTATAATTATAATTTTTTTATTATTATATATATAAAAAACAAGACAATACAACTGAGAAGCTGGAATAAAGGAGTGTTTGGATAGATTTGCTAGATCAGCGACAAATGGGCTGTGTACACTACACTCTGACCACATACCGACTGTGTGGCTACACGTCAATGTATTCTTTATGAAGTATGGGTGCATTAACGCTTGTATTTAGAACTGTTGATAGCATCACCAAAGATGCTTTTTAGCCTCAAGTGTGCTGCAGGAAGTGCCACAGACTGCAGAGGATCAATGCATGTTCGCTTGAAGCCCTTTAAATGATTGGTTACGTTCCAAAAACGGTCAGAGTTTTCCCCCCTCATCTCCATCAGCAATAGCCATAATTACAGGCATTAGTACACTAGCCTGTGCACATCAGACATCAACATCAGATATGAGAAGCTAGTGCTGACGTAAGGTGAAACGCTAATGGCCAGATAATTTAAAAGGTATTAACTGTATTGATACCTTGAATTTGTTTGAAAAACTATGTATAGTCACAGTATAACAAACACATAAAACAACATTAAACCATTGCCATAACAAGGAATATTATATCTTGCATTTTAACATATCACACACACTTCTCATATAAAGACTGGAACTCCAACATCTCTCCCACCCAAAAAAAAAAAGAAAAGACAGAGATAAATGCAAATATACCTACATGTATGTATGTATGTAGCCTGTATGTATGTATGTATGTATGTATGTGTAAACGTGTGTGTGTCCTACATATGTATACCTGCACACATACACACACATATAGAAAATAAAATAGTTAGTAATTAAATAGATTCCATGGCTGCAGCGCAATGTGGCATTTTAACGGCCCACGTTTCTATTACAGTTTTCGACTTTTATCACAATGAAACATTTGGCGCTGACCCTGCCCCACTTTAGGCTCTTTTCTGTGTATGTATGTCAATGAAGCAAAACGGCAAAGATTCAAGAACTGCACACCATTTTCATCAATTTCTGTTAAGAAATGTACATGTGCAGGTGTAGCAGAGTCCACAATATTCCAGTTCATGTCCATTTCCTAAGTATAACTGTATATGTTTGGCTTCCGCAAGGGTTGATTTCTGCATGTTGTAAGTGTTCTTTTTAAACTGTACAACTTTGCAGAAATAAATTACACAGACAATGTGTGGTAATACTGAAAAGTACAAAGAGGAATTGAAAAAAGGCAAATTCACTCTGACATCATTATCAGTAGGTTCGTTCAAGCAATCATCTATATGTGAGTCTACAAGAGTCTATAATGTTTATACACAATATTATGATGTTTGGCAGTTAATTTATGAGTTTTCTGTGGTCAAATGTTAACAAAGTAGACAGTGGTTTAAGAAATAGTCCAGCTATGTGACAATGTTTAACTCCTTGTCTATCAAATTGAGCCTTGACACACTAAACGTTACGGTAGCGAGCAGCGTTAGCCGGGAGCAAGCTTCACAATACCGGTCTTACTGGCTATAAAAGGTAGCCAATTATAGGTAGCCATTATTTTAACCTTAAAATGACTTGCAAACACAGAAAAACGAGCCCTTGTGTTGATAAGCTATAGGGAAAGCCCCACTACCTGACAGCAGGCAAAGCACTGTTAGCTTGCAGGGATTTAGTTTCCCTGATGCCAGCGGTCCGTCCTCATCTCGCCTCTTCATACATAACAGTCATAACATGCCGCATACAACTCGACATCTAAGATTGATTTTCCACTTCATGAGTAGTGACAAATTAGCCCTAATTCGGCGGCACAAAGGTGTTGCACTAAAATAACATTACGATTTTAACACAAATTTAAGTTAGCTAGTGTACGCTAGTAACGTGAACTTACCGTGGGCCACCACCGTTAGAACCACGCCGAGAACAAGGAAAACGGGATGAAATGTAGCCAAATCCATACTGAACTGGCAACCCACTGCTCGTTGTTTTCTTTCTTTCAAAGTTTGTATCAAATGGCACTAGTCTATCGTTTCATTGGGAAGCTGGTAAGAAACAAGTTGGTCTGTGGGTAACAACAAACGCCTCCCAAAATCAGCAGCGACGTAGACGAGAATGGACGTCTGCTGCTAGCGAAACGCAGATCCAAAGGCGGAGACCTTCCCTCAGTGGCAGTGCTGCCTTTCTCAAACCTCGTAAAGTTAAGCTTCCAAATACTTGAGATACATGCCAATTTCGCTTATCATATGATATGCAGTATCCTCACTGCATTGACCAATCCTGGACTAAGCTCGGTGCGATACTGCTCTGGTATTTGGACTCACTGGCTTATGAGCCTATCCAGGAGATGAATGTATTGTTCTTGTGTGTCTTCTTTTTAATATTAATTCTGTACTATGGACCATTATTTACGTGTCTGAAATAAATAAAATAAAATAAAATATGATAACTAAAAGTGGCATATGATTTAACTGCACAATAAAGAGACACATAGACACAAGCCATGTTATATTTGTTCTTTTTTTTGCTTTCAGTTTTGTGTTACAAATCATTCCCTCAAATAGCCTAGCCCAACATTTAAAATATTGTACACCCTTTATTAGCTCAAATGTATGCTTTATTGCTGTATCTGTGAGATACAGATACAAGAGAGTAAATTCAATTTTATTTATAGGCTATTTAGAATAAGCTACATAGCGAAAAAAAAACGGACAAGAAGTAGCATACCACATATCGATTTTAACATCAATTGTGGATACAGCTACTATATTTTAATTATGTATTTGAAATTTATTTTTGAGAGTTGTTTGGTAAATAAATGTTCTTTCTGAGATGACGTGAACAGTTTGAATACATCCATGACTAATAAATCTAAAAGTCTGTGCTTTTTTAAGACCTAGTGGTAATAGTTCTGACAGCACTTGAATGCAGCAAAGATTGGCAGTGTGCACCATGTATGTCTATGGTGTGCACTTCCTGTTACCGGGAAATTACCAGTTTTCCAAGGATTATTTATATATATCTTTTTTTTCTCTCTCCATAAATACCTTCTTATTTGATGTCAGGAAAGACGTTTATTCTTAATGGCAGTAAATTGATAAACTAATGTGTTAACTTTACTGATAGATACATTATTAAAAAGAAATTCTAGGTAGCTAAACATTTGATTCTAAAATACAATTAAAAAAATGCCAATATACCTTTAGCTATAAGAATATAGCTGTATGGGATTATAATTAAACAACCTTCTGACAATAAATAAATAAAAATGAAATAAACCTCTTGGCATACCTTTATCTTAACAGCCTAGAACAATTCTACACATGAAAGCTACAACTGTATGACAAGAAATGGCCATAAAAAATAGTAATCTATGTATTTGTGGGATTCTCTTTGCTTCAGGTCTGTTCTAACAAGAACAAACAACTTATGCTTGTCTGCAGCACTTGAGGCTGTTGAGTCAGTTTGCACATGATGTGAGTTACAGGCTTCCTCTGTGGGACACTTCCCCCATCCTGACGTCAGCTGGATGTGTGATTTTTCCTTCCCATCCCAACCTCAAACTGACGCATTTACATATCAGCTCTTCAGAAGCAACTTGAGGTGAGTTACACACCAGACATCTGGGAAACTTACTATCTGTGTACTAGCATTGATGTACATTTACTGTTCTTAACAACTGTTAAAAATGTATCTTTGTGTTAGTCTGTAAAAGGAACAGAAAGCCAAGCCTTGCTGCATATTCTCATATTACATTACATAGCTTGTGCATTCCTGTGTCTGTGTAATGTAATACATACATACATACATTCTTGCTAATCTGTTCTGATGGAAAACTGTCAAATGAGTCACAGATAAACACTGCAACTGCTTATTCAAGATTCAAGATTCAAGATCCTTTATTAATCCCACAATGGAGAAATTCACACTGTTGCAGCAGCAAGGGATAAGAGGAAAGTACCGTAAAGGACACGTGTTAAACATACAACAATAATACAATAATTAAATAGAGTAAATATTAAATAGTAAAATAGTAAAATGTATTTACAGTAATTGCACGTTTTAATTGTATGATGTATTGATGTTGCATTGATTTTGGCAGATTGACTGTAGGATGTCACTTGTCATCCTGCTGTGAACTTCTGAGAGGTTTTCTTGTGAGAATAAATGAGATAGAAGTTACAAAAGTAATTATTTAGCCAAATGTTTGAGGTTTGAGTCATCTTAGGTCCAAGTCAGTGATTCATAGCTAAGCCAGATATCTAGTGGGTGGAAAGGCTTTAGAGCCAGGACACAGAAAGAATGTACTAGTGACATAAAGGTAAAGGAGTTAATAATTTTGGGCTTTAGGGAAAAGCAAACAGTGACATCTTCATACATTTTCTACCAAGCTGGCTGAGCAAGTTGATTGTGACAGTAAGACTGGGCTGTTGTACTGCATGTTGCCATTCACTGTGTTTTAATGCTGGTCAGCATCTTCCTCATCTACCTGTCTGTGTTTAATGAAGCAGAGTCAACTAACTTGTAAAAACCTGTTTTATAAATGCATTTATAGGATAAGTGCATTAGCCCAGGAAAGCTTGACTGAATGGCCTGGGGGGGGGGGGGGGGGGGGGCATGGTTAAAGTACTCTGATTTTGTGAAATCAGAGATGTTTATTTAGGAATAGCTTGACATTTGGGGAAATATGCTTATTTGCTTTCTTGCCAAGATGATGCGAAGATCGATACCACAGGCGCAGCCTGTTAGCTTAGCATAAAGACTGGAAACAGGGGGAGAAAGTTACGATTGGGTTGTCATGTGCCTGACTGTTTCTTGGCTGGTAGCAGTAATTTCCTGAATCCTCTTTACATTTGTTACACTTTGGTGGTTTCTGTACGGATTAAATATCACGTGTTATTAATAAGCTTCAGAGGTGCTGGGCAGGGCGATTTTGTTATCTTTGGGACAAAGCCAGGCCAGTTGTTTCCCCTTGCTTCCAGTCTTGTGCTAAGCTAAGCTAATTGCCTCCTGGGTAGCTTATACCGTAAAGACCTAATTGATATCTCTTCTCATCCAACTCTCAGCAAGAAAGCAAATAGGCTAAGCGTGTTTCCCAGAACAAGTTACAAGTTTAACTATTGCTTTAAGTAAGTTGTAACTCGTATAACAAGTCTTCCAACAACAAAATACGCTGTTTGTCCATGCTCTCTAGAACTACACATTTTCAGTGTTGAAAAATAAATCCATTTTGGCATGTGTGTGACAATATGGTTAAGGTTTGGTTAGGTTTAGGCAAAGATTATGTTTGGGTTAAAATGGCTACTTTGTTATGGCCAGGGGACCTTTGTCAACATGGTTGCAATAATAAACATATGGTTAAGGTCAAGGAATGGCTATGCTTTTCAAAACAAAGTTGACTTGTGGTCCTCCTTTGCGCCCGTCATAATTATAAGGCTGCTAGAAGGCTTTGTCACTTCAGTATAAACGTGTCGTTTTTTGGACACTGAACAACTGACTCTGTCGTTCGTGCTGTGCAGCCAAACAATGTTCAAACTCACAAAACTGTTTTAAATCTCCAAGTTTCAAAATATATCAGACATTGAGTGTATAAATGATGCACAAGCCATCTACAATTTTTCCATTTCATCAAATGATGCAGCCATTTTGGGTTTACTGTAAATATTTCACGAGCTTCAGTGAAGAGCTGAAACAACCAGACACATATGACCCTGTCAGACATGTGAAACAAGAGGATTTGTCCAACTTTAAGGCAGGAAACTGGATGTTACAGTAAATATACTGTAGACGATCATTCACTTCTGTTTAATGTCACATGAGGCCAAAGGAAGAATGTAGTGGTCAAGTTTTTCCTGGCTTCAAGATGAGGCAGAACGTTTTGTTCCTGTCCTAATGTTATTGCCAAACCAGAAAATCAACCCAGACCAACATTTCAAAAAAAATGTTTTCCCTGGAATCTCAAAGCAATCTCCACAGTTATAATTTCCTAAATGTGTGTGTGTGTGTGTGTGTGTGTGTGTGTGTGTGTGTGTGTGTGTGTGTGTGTGTGTGTGTGTGTTTGTGTGTGTGTGTGTGTGTGCAATCGGATGTGGGCTCTCAGTGCCAAACAATGTATCCCTAACTGTAGTGCAGGAAAAACACACCCATCACAGACTGTGTGTGTGTGTGTGTGTGTGTGTGTGTGTGTGTGTGTGTGTGTGTGTGTGTGTGTGTGTGTGTGTGTGTGTGTGTGTGTGTGTGTGTGTGAGTGTGTGACAAAGTACTGATCCAAACCAGCTGTCAGTTTATGTCCACATCCCTTCTCTTCACATCTTGGTAAGACAATACTTAATGGATGAGAGACACACCGGAGAGCGACCTCAGAGAATTTAACTCCAATATCCAATAACAAGAATATCTATGAAAGTTGACCTGCACTGAAAGAGGTCAGGGTTTGTTTACACGACCCAAGCATTTTATTTTCATATAAACAATTCACTTGGTCATGCTAGACTTATCCAACATTAGGACATTTGCCACAAAAATGTGGATTATTATATAATGTAAAGTTAATTTTATTATTTATTGTATGTAGAACAACCTGCAGAAAAATGGAACAAGTTCAAATCATTAACTGGATTAAAAGAAGCAGACACATGGCAAATGTGTTAACGAAAGATAAAATTACAACATAAAGTCACCCCTGGAATGCAAGAAAGAGCAGTGAAAAAATATATATTTAGGTAAACAGTCTGAGTACTTCTTCCACCACTGGTTTCCTTTAGTTTAAGCACAGGTCACACTTAATATACAGTGTGATGAAAGTTAGCAGATATCCCTGAGCTTAGGGGTTAGGATAGGAGTGTATGTGTGTTTTTCTTATCTTTACTTTTTTCTGACATTGACTCTGTGTTCTCATATGTATAGGCTCAGGTATGGTACCTAAACACCCACACGACCACACATGAACACCAATCAGTGGTGCCTGAGACTCTCCTCCAGCAGTGATGCCTGCCTTCAGCCCTCCCACTCCTCTCGTCTGTGTGCTGCTGTGTGTGTCGGTGGCTCTGCAGCGCTCTGACTTGCGTCTGGCTTATGTGACCCACAACAGCTTTTTCTACTACTCCTGTAGCCAGGACCCGCAGCCATGCAGTGTCTCATCACTTACAGACTGCAGATGCAAGGACATCCAGCTTTCCATGCTGCACCGCCCCCAGTCGCACTCGTCTCCTGTTTTCCGCATGAGGCGTTTAACTGTTTGGTTCACGTCGCCATTAAACACGGCACGTCTCCTCAACAACTCGGAGGTGAGGCACCTCACCCTGATCCACTGTGGCCCTGGAGGATCTAGAAAAACACCTTATTCTTCACTGGAGGGACATTTTGCTGTGCAGCACCTGGAGAGGCTGACGGTGGTGAACTTGGCGCAGAAGCCGGTTCACCACTGTCCAGATGCAAACAGAGCCAAGAACACAGACTCAAACAGTGACCCAGACAAGGATAATGGTGCTCACCTTGACACAAATACATTCAACAGGGATGTATTGAAGAGAGATTCCTTGGCTTTGTCTTCACCCCAGATCCAAGACATCTTCCTGGGCAGGGAACTGGGAGCAGCGTTTCATGAACAGGCCAGACTGGGAATCATCCACAGCTCTGTGCTGGAGTGGGGAGCAGTAGTCAAAGCCTACACAGTTCAAACACACATAGACGATTACGGCATGCTGCCTTTCCCTGACCTCCACCTGCCGAAATTACCAGAGACATCTGTCATATATGTCAGCTTTGTGTACTGATACCAGGTTACTTTTAACAGGAAGAAGATGATCTTGATTGAGAAGATTTCTTGCTCACCAGAGATAAATACGTGTAGGAATCTGGTTTTTTTTTGTTGCCTATGGCTCTGATTTACATGGATAACTGGATAACTCTAAAGAAAACACAATTTTGCACAAACGCAAAACTAAATTATATTTTCCTTGTCCAATAGCTGCTCAACTGTTTATCAGCATGTTAGAAGAAAATAGATCAACTAATTAGAGACCATCTGACCAGAAGAGCCTGCCAACCCCCTCCAGCTGACGTGTCCTTTGTTTCTAAATGTTGTTTATCCTTATCCCCAAAATGAAATGACAGTGGTGATTGGATGGCTTTAGTTGAGCATTTATACTAACTTAGTTTTTCCTCTCTACCACAAAGACAGAAAATGTGAGCTTACAACCATATAGTGCGTTTCACAGAAGCTCTGATCCGGTTGCTGAATTCACACTGAATATAAAGCTGCTGACTGTCAGATGTTGCGAAAAACAAAAGGTTTTCTTGTAGGCCAAAATGTCATCACTAGAGGGAAGACATTGAGCTAATTTGGACTTCAGCGCAGCTCTACTTTAGCATTTCTACAGATGACCCTGACCTCTGACCTCTGGCCCCTGTGTGAAAGCAAGCAGAGACTTTCTCCTCTGGGATCAATGAATCATTGTTAAATGTGAAATGCATGTTTGCTTCCGGAATTAAACCACAAGATGGCAGCAGATACACTTGAGTCAAAGAGGAAGAAGCCTACTGAAGTGTTGAGGAAGGACTGAGCGTACTGACAATTTTTAAAGTCTACAACACTTAAAAGCACTTTAAAAGCTTGTGAGGAATTTTATTTGATGAGGTACATTGTGAAGAGTTAAACAAGTATGGCATATTTATTGGTTTACATAATGTAAAATTACCAATGTCATCTCTTGCATTGTTTACAACAAACAACAGAAATAAATTATTTACTCATCATTCATTGTGAATTTACCACCCTGACTGATATTTTTCAAAACTTAATTTAGCTAAATTACAGTAAATCACCAACAAAAGTCACAAAGTCTGAATTTAAAAAGGACTGTGGTGGTGAAAAATATACTGTAGTCTACATGATGATACTGCAGCAAGTCTGGTATTGTAGACATATAAACCGTATCTTGAACAATGGATTAATTGTTTGAGGTATGTTTTGCATAAGTCTGTAGTGGAGGAAAATGAACCTAAAGTCACATTTTAGAAGTTTTTGCTGTTGTTGGTTTTGGATTTTTTTGGATTTATTTTTTTACATCACTTACACTGATCATTGTGAGGTACAGCTGCATTTGTCAGGTTAAAGTCGTGTGTGCCTATATGGTTACATTTGACACTGATTGCAGTCCTGTTTAAAGACGCTGCATAAGTGTGTGTGTGTGTGTGTGTGTGTGTGTGTGTGTGTGTGTGTGTGTGTGTGTGTGTGTGTGTGTGTGTGCGCGCGCGTGCGTGTGTGTGTGTGTGCGCTGACACCTGCTAGAGAGCCGCTTATTTGCATGATAAACGTGAGGCCCATCTTGTTAAGCGCCTTGTGAATGCAAACTGATGTCGCCTGTTGATCCTGCACCTGAGAGGTCAGCACATACCCGACGCACACCGGGGGCAATTACCGGGGAAATCACCGCCGGTGGTGCTGAGGCAGCCGGGCTGCTCTCAGAGAGCCGGCCGACAGCCGTCTCCTTATGGAAATCTAGACTAGGCCTATAGGTTGGTGTGAACCGTGACCTCCACTTGGGATAATCTGAAGACAAACTACCGCCTTTAAAAACAAATCAATTATATGTTCAGTCTGATACTCATGATGCATTGAGTACTCTGAATGCACACTGTTAATATTTATGTCAGTCTAAAAAGGTGGACAGGCCGAGACTAAATCGGATTGATTTTAGGTGGCTCTCCTTTCTCTGCACCCCTCTAAGTGAGTCTTTAACCACGCTGCCGCCGTCTCCTCACCGGCAGTTTAGCAGTAAAACATTTTTATAATCAGACGTTATTGTTCGCCGCCTCCTTGTGGGAGATGCGCCCATGTTCATTTTTTAAAAGGGCAAATCAGCCATAATTCAGTTTATAAACTGCAGCACGCAGGGGAGAAATGCCTGGATGAATATTCATTAGAGACCGCCCGAACTGCCACGCTAGGTGATTCATTGGGCATATGTAAATATCACTCACTTTAATTGCCCCTAAACTGACTCAACATAATGTTGTCATTAGCAAATTATTACTTATTTGTGATACTAATGGTACGGTATGGGGCTCAATGCTGAAGCTCCACATATATGATTGCAATTACAGCTCTTTTTATTCTCAGGGTGACTGCGGAGTCTGATGGATCTGCTGTGTGTGTGTGTGTGTGTGTGTGTGCGCGCGCGCGCGTGTGTGTGTAACAACTTAGTAGATCCAGTCATTAGACAAAACACAACACATGCACATCACATACACATTGAACTCAAGGCGGTTTTATGGACATGTTATTGTATGTATGTCTGAATCATCTGGAGTGACTTTAGAAATAACAGTAAATAGTTTAAAAAAACTATTTGAGCCTAAATTTAGTTTCTTATCTACAGTAATTGTATTACCATAACTTGTACCATAAGTAGCATAACCACCCAACTTAATGATTATAATAGATAGGCCTGTGAATATGCCATGAGCTCAATAAAAACAAAATGAATGGTTTATTTTGTGTAATTATTAATAGCATAAGAAACATAAACTGATGGTTTCAAATATGGGATGTGTACAACAAGATAGGCAATCAAAATGTCTTTCTATTTAATAAATGCAATACAGTTACAGATTTTGAACTAGAATTTACTGATATTGATGTGTGTATCTAAATTATTCAGAAAGTGATCTTTAACTGGAGTCCTTTAAAAGTGCAGTTTAATTAAGTGTAACTCGTATCTGCATTAAAAAACCTTGTGAATTAAATTACTTCCAAAAAGGAACAATCAACATTTTGACCCTGCACAGAGAAGTAGTTGATTGTTTAAAATATGCAGTTTAATGTAGCCTACAGTATATCTTGAATGTGTGCTTGCCAGTATTGTTGATTAAGTTAAGGATACATTTGGACGGAATAAAATCACAAATCTCAAAAAAGCACAAGGAAAAGGAGGATTTATTTCCAATCATGATATTACTCATCTGAAATAAGACCATATTTAAATACACAGTGTGTCTATATTTTTAGCCGGTTGTAAGGAAAAGTTCATCAAAATTCATGGAGACAATCATAAATACGTTGCTGTCCCAACATGTTTGAATGTATTTAAATAGTTTGTTTTAAATCTAAGGATAAACGAACAGGGATTAATGGTACTTTTGTGGGTTTATTTGCGAGATTTATTCAACACAAAGAAAGTTTCGCTTCAAAAAACAAAGCTTGGCATCAGATTTCCCACACTTAACCTAAATTCTCCGACTTCATGACTCACCCTGAAACCAGAGGCTGTCGTAAGTTTTAAAAGAAACTGTATTTTTTAAGAAAAATCACCCCCTGCTTGTCACAGTCTCTGCACATCACGACACGGTGTGGAGTTGTTTTATAGAGGCAGCAGCAGTTTGAAACAACAACCATGACAAAACATGCCCACAAAACAGAGGGAGAGAGAGAAGGACAGGCAGAGACAAATAATAGTGTGGGTGTGCGCGTATGTGTGCATCTGTGAGAGAGTGTGAGGGACCTAATAAAGTATGTGATGGATGATCTCCTTTCTCCCAGAGGGACCAGCACCATGTAAATTGGCCCACACAATGCATTATGGATAAGGCAGTTGAGATTATAGCTTGTTAATGTGTCCCTCCCTCGTCCCCTCCCTCTCCTCTCTCTTCTTGCATCTCTCTCTCTCTCCATCCCTCTGCTTTGACTCAGGCAGTGTCATGGTCACCTCATTGACTGGGCGCTTGGGTCTTTTAGGTGCAGATGGAGAGGGAGAGGAGCTGTGCTGCAGCGATCTGCCAGGCTTAAGGGAGTAAGTTTCTGTATCTGTGTGTGTATACCTATATAACTGACATTGTGGGGACAGGGATTTGTTCACACAGTCTCATCATGAGGACTCACCTCCCATGTGGGGACAAGATGGTTTTTTCGTTACAGTTAAGACTAGGTTTGGTCTACAGTCTTCAGTGTAGGTTAATGTAATACCCTCTTAAGTGTGTGTGTGTGTGTGTGTGTGTCTGTGTGTGTGTGTGTGTGTGTGTGTGTGTGTGTGTGTGTGTGTGTGTGTGTGTGTGTGTGTGTGTGTGTGTGTGTGTGTGTGAGAGAGAGAGAGAGAGAGAGAGAGAGAGAAAGAGAGAGAGAGAGAAACCAACCAGCAGAGACTGTCCTTCGGCAGGGGCCAGGGTTGTGGACATATGTCTTCTCCCTCCCTCACCCACCCTGCACCCCCCTCAGTCCTCCTAAGAGGGTGCCAATCCCCCTTTAACTCCCCCATCCTCCCACATTCCCCCCTCCTCCCTCCACCTTGCAGGCCTGTCCAGGGACCCATTGGGCCATCTGTTGAAGCACGACCAGAGGAGCTGATCTAGAGGATCTGCTACTGTAGTGTGGCTATATGGTTAGCCTAGCTGTCGCTAACTGGCAGGGGTATTGTGTGTGTGTTGGTTGCAGGGTGTGTGTCAGGGCATCCCAGGCTAGATGTTCCCTATATTTGTCCAACAAAAACTAATTGTTGTGTATTTTTGGGGGACTTTTATAATTTAAGCTTGGTTGTAAAGGACCAAACCATTAAAAAGCGAGCCTATATAAGTTATTAATGAGAAAACAACACAGTATTTCTCTCTTTTATATGAAAAGCTTAATTTATAAGCAATTAAACCACAACCTTAATTCACAACACACAGAGGTATTTTGTTTTTACAATTTAGCCCCTTTCAGACATGCATTACGATGCGTTAATCTGACGGCAATTTAACATATCTCATGTCTGAATAAGCAAGTCTGAAGAACTGAATGCTGCCAAGTTGTACCACCTCAAATCACTGTAGTAAATGTATCATCTCATTTATCATCTAATTTTAAATTGTTGAAAAAATTGATCTTTTTGTACCAGATTAGTCTAAATTCAATGTCTGAAAAGGGCTTCTTTAAGTACTAATGTTATCTACCTTATGCTAAATATGGCATTATGAAGAAAAGAAAAAAGGAAAAGGATACTATGAATTTAGTGATCACTTGCATCAAAAAGGTTTCTGTTTAGCAGCCAACTCTCCAACCTGAGATGTTGAAGTGAGCTGTACACGAAACAAATGTGATGGATCACATTTTTAAGTGAGTTTTAAGTCAAACTGTTAATAGTTTTAAAGGTGAAGCTCGCAACTAAGTGAAGAGCCGATCTTAAAATGTGTGCCATTCTTTGGTAAATGGTCAGCAGGGATGTAAAACATATGCAATCTGTACTCAACTGGCCAACAACATTCAAAACCAGCTGTATGGTCCTTTAGCAGTCTAATAAACAAGTGAACAGGAACCAGCAGGAAAATGGCTGAATTATCCCAATGAGAGCTCAACACCTGCACACACTCAGCTCACCGAAACAGCTGCTCGAATACACTGCAATGTTTTGGAGATCTGTGTGACTTCAATTATCCGCAGGCCACCGAAACATGATAAGTTTAAATGTTCCTGCATATATTTAAGATATTTAAGCATAGCTGTGGCATTAAGCAGACTCTATCTTTTTCTATTAAAAACATGCACACACTTTTACACACCCATGCATGCATATTTCAGTAGTTAATCAACTCAGAAGTTCAATCAACTCAGTTGTTAATCACTGAAACATTTTCTGTAAAATGTCAGAAAACAATTAAACATTTCTTTAAGTGTCTTGTTTTCTGTCTAAAATGTAAAGACATTCAGTTTGTTTGATGTAAATCTGAGAAAAACAGCCAAACATATGGCATTTGTGCTTGAAAAACAACTGATCAATTAATCAACTACTGTAAGTATTTCAGCACCAGACAAGTGTTTTGACTGTCCATGAAATGGGTTATAATGGGGGTTTGAATCATGTAGCGTGTTCCCGGATTGATGCATGTTATTTGTACAATCTAGACTAAGCCATGCAGGTCTGGTGTGTATGTGTGTGTGTGTGTGTGTGTGTGTGTGTGTGTGTGTGTGTGTGTGTGTGTGTGTGTGTGTGTGTGTGTGTGTGTGTGTGTGTGTGTGTGTGTGTGTGTGTGTGTGTGTGGTTGGACCCTCCGCGGCTGTGTGTGTGGGTGGTTGCCTCCACTCATTAGAACGGGTCATCTCTCTCTCATGGAGAGTTTTCACGGCTGTGAAGCGGATTAGGAGCAGGGAGAGAGGAGGAGGACAGAGAGGAGAGAGAGATTATTGGGCAGGCTGGAAGGAGAGAATGACAAAAAGAAAAAGCATTAGCATCTGCACTTCAGCATTTGTTTGTGGTATGAAGCTGATACTTATCCGGAGTGCCCGGGTTTACAGTGAGCACAAATGGAGGAACAAGAGAATGCTAGCATCTCATCACAAGTGGCCTTTTAACAAAGAAGAGAGGTCTGGAGAGAAGAGAGAGGAGTATGCTGGGTTAAAGAGAGACTATCCTAACACAGTTATAATTACATATTTATATCACAACACTTTAAAAGAGAGGAAATAAGATTGTTTCCATCTAACTATCAGGGTAATTATATGCAAACATGACCAAAAGCTGCGCTCAAGTTGTGTATGTTTTTGATATTTAATGCTAGGATATTTAATGCTAGGTTCAAAGCCAAAGAAATGCTGCAAAGAATGATCTACTGGCCACACCCTCACAGTTTGGACATTACATGTTCTTCATTCTGTGAACAATTGCACATTTCAGTCAATATTTTGTATTTTCCATCCTCTTTATTTTAACACCGTACAGCACTTTTTGTTTTAAAACAGATACATTTAACGTATTTTTTTATTGTAAATTTCCATTTCATATTATGTCTCTTGACTTTTGCATTACTTGTTTTCTCATTTCTCTTACTAAGTTTATTGTGACCATTATGTACCAAAATACCAAATAAAATCCCTGAAAACCTACTTTGCAATTTACCAGATTCTGATATTTTACAGGATTTTGTTTCTGACCAACATTTTTACTTTTCACCGGGCCATCAGCTCATGTTCAGCCAATTTTCTGCTACTGAGAAAACAACAACAATAAAAAGTTAATCTACAGATGAGTAACACATATTTACATTGCTGAATTTTTGTTGAAATAGTATGATTCACTGAAGCAAAGGGTCTCTTGAAAAACACACTTAGAGTTTTGTGGCCTTTAATCCTAAACAGACTAGAGGATTGCTGACAGAAACATCACTGCTCATGCTATAGCGCTTACCAAGCATGCAACATGTTAGTCAAAATCATCTACAAGTCAGCAAGGCATTAAACCTGTATGCAATTGAAAGTGTAACTACATCTCAGTGTTGCACGTTGAGCAATGCCCTGTGATTTGGGTTGGAGATAAAATTTGTTCCAATCTGACACCAGGTAGTAGAGGCCCAGAATCTTTAATATCAATAACAATTTATTATTAAAGGCTGCTAATATACTGTCATATAGGGGGGGAGAAAAGTGTCATGATTTCACGATTTATGAGGTGAATGAATCATTGATATTCTACTTCTGCTTTTCATTTCCATTAACATAATTTATTTTTACTTAATTTCATACTGTTAATGACTTAATAATCACATGCACAAGAACAAAAACACAAGAACATTTATAAAGCTAAATAATAAATGTGTGTTGTACGTGTTCTCTTAATGCACCACAACAGCAGCAGAGAAACAAAGAATGTATGTACTAAAAATAGTTTTTCATGTGCCAAGAACTTGGTATAATGTTAAGCCAGTCCCTCCAGAAAAACGTGATTATGCGATCGCAGAATTCAATGCATAATCAGCCAAAGTCCGCATATTTATGCAGGGGCTGCATTTTTTCAAATACGCCGCATAAATTGCAGATTTCCGCGCAAAATATGCGGGGCTTGCATGATTTCATAATCCCCGCATTTTCGTTGCAAAAAACTCACATATATCTTAACAGAAAGTTGAAAGTTACTTCACACAAGAGCAGCCATTTTCCCCTGTTGCCATGGGAGCGTTATGAAGTGATGTCATTTCACCTAGTGAAAACAGGGTGTTGGGGGAAATCACTTTTTTCTCTCTTTTTCATCAAACCGCAGTTTTTGCAAGTTCCCACAATGTTTGCAAGTTACCGCAATTTCATCGCATAACATTGCATTAATATTCGCATTTTTTAAGAAAACATACCGCATAATCAAGGATTTTTGCCAACAACAATCACAAAAAAACTCTTCTGGAGGGACTGTTAAACTGGTCCATGTTGGTACTGATGCTAGTATTGATACTCAAAACAAGTCTTAGTGTCAGTAGAGTTAATGCTTTAGGTATTGATCCGCCGTCCCATACTACGAATAAAAGTAGCCTACCACAAAAACAACAACCACATTCTCACTTTAAAATACCTATACCATAATCAAATCTGTCAGTCAATGTACTGTATGCCAAACCATGGGAGGGTGCACCAGAAAAAAGCTATTTATTGAGCTGAATTTGGTGGCTAAAAGCTCAGACACATAAAACCAACATAAAAAATAGCATCTACCAAGGCCAACTATGCGTCCAAAAAGTTGCACTTGAACACACTGCAAAGACTACAGCCAACGGCCATTTAGCACATAAATAACTCTCCATACCAGCAGATGGCTGTAGTCTATATTTGTCATTCAAAAAGGGAAACCGGAAGACCGACAGGATGGATTCAAAATGCTAGTTAGCCAGCTAGCACATTAACACAACGCGATATTGAAAGAACAAATTATTTTATTATCTTTGCTCTCTACCATTTCTCTTCTTGTGCACTGATTCATTTAAAATGAACAGCCAATCAGAGTGATTTCTCTCACCGACGGGCTCCGCTGCCGATTCAACATTCTCAACTGGTCGAAAAGCCACTAACAAGGGCGGACTAATGCAAACATTGTGGGACACACCGCAAAAAGTAGGGCGACAGATGCTCATCGATGGCTTGACATTGGCTGACCATAATCTCATTATAAAGCACCAAAAGGTAAATGTATAATTTTTATGTTTAAGACACAAGTTAACACCCAAGCTAATAGGAGCATCTTCTGAAACTTTATCTTATAATAGACTAAGACTATTCTGCTATGATGAAGTAAATAACCCTCTAATGAAATAAACCTTTACTGCCTAGTATGGTCTAGTTTAATGCTTCTAATATCTGAGCAAGTTGTAGTAGTGATTTAAAGCCAACTTTCTTTAACACACTTCCTCAGAGAACACCTGTCAACATGCCACATCACACACACTTACTGTAAAAAACAAAACCAACCACCTCAAAGTGTCATCATGTCCCATCTCATATTCATAATGAATTGCTGCTTTTATAATCAAGAGATGTTTAATGAGAATATATGAACTTTCTTTATGGAATGTTTACTTCACATCATAGTGGGTTTCTGAATGGAGCCTGAAGGTAGTTAAGACTTAAAGTGAACCCAACATTAAACCAGACAAAGTTTCTCATTTACAATTAGAGTTCCCTAACTGCTGTCTTTCTTATTTACACACACACACACACACACACACACACACACACACACACACACACACACACACACACACACACACACACACACACACACACACACACACACACACACACACACACACACAGCCGCCAGTTGGTCTTAAAGAGGCAAATTCCTCCGCAGCATTTTCTCAACATCGTAAAGCGTCTGCCGTTAAAGCGATGTTTTTTCAATCCGTCTGCTCTCCCTGACATTTCCAGATAACGTTGGCATTAGGTTGATTTGGGGGAATTTGCACACCATATGCTGCTGTGTCAAACACCTTCATTTAAGCGGGATATGGCTCTGCATTCCCTAATAGCAGCATCATTGGAGCTTGTTTATCTAATGCGCTGTTAATGTTATTTATTGGGAGTCTGCCCGCTATCCAGTTCCTCAATGCATGCTAAGGAGACAGACATAAGATATGCAAATACTAAAGTCAGCCCAACTTCACGGCAGTAAAACAGAGCATTTGCATTTGATGTAGCACATAATAAACTGGTTATTAGCATTTTAAATGCGTCAAACAAACTTGAAAAATGTGGCCTGTGCTGGTGTGGTTTTTATTATTGCTGCATGCAGTCAAAACACACATACACATGCCACACGTGCCTTCACACACGTACAGAAAAGTGTGCGTGAGCAGCCACATAAATATAAAACTGCTGTACACAGGAGCAAACTGGTGTCACAAGGCAAAGCGTCACAGGACAGATGATGTGTTTGATTAAGTTGTTTCTCTGTCTCTTTCTCTCTCATGCCATAAAGTTTCTCTTAGGGCATTAAAATATGCAGATGATTCATTTCATCGACGATTTATTCTCCAGACCCCAGAAAAGGAGATCTGGTGTCAGCTTTGAGGATCAGCGACGATGAACAATCTTAGTTAACAGTAACTACTGTTGTCTCTGTACCACAAGGCCTGCTGGTGATTCTTTAATCTGCCTTGAGTCAGAGAAATGCTGACATTTGAATCGTTTCAACCACTGAAAAACTGATTCAAGAAAGTATGACACTTGCTGGAATGGTACCAGGGAAAGTATAGGCCTATAGCCCAATATCACAAATCACAAATTTGCCTCAAGGGGCTTCACAATCTGTACAACAAACACCACCCTAGATGGGGGGAAAATGGAAGTAACCCTAATCCCCCTCCTCGTGTGTGTGTGTGTGTGTGTGTGTGTGTGTGTGTGTGTGTGTGTGTGTGTGTGTGTGTGTGTGTGTGTGTGTGTTTTCATATGTGTGTTTGAAGTCCCACATACATTGTATGCAGAGGTGGAAGAGGTATTCATATCTTTTATTTAGGTAAAAGTAGCAATATTACAGTGTAGAAATACTCTGTTATAAGTAAATGTCATGCATTCCAAATTATATTTTACTTAAGCAAAAGTACTCTGTATTATGCAGAATAGGCCATTTTTTATGTATGCATTAACGTGTACATCACTTAAATGTTACCACTGTTGAAGGTGGATCTCATTAGTGTTGGGTAGCTTGTGTGTTTGTTTGTATTACAGTTTATGAGTGTACTGTATTTGGGAATGCGCATGGTTACAATCCTGTGTGTGTGATGATCTTGTTAAGATTGTGATTGACACACACAGACACACAGACAGACACACACACACACACACACACACACACACACACACACACACACACACACACACACACACACACACACACACACACACACACGCATATACACTAGCCAGACCTGAGTCAAACTTTTCTCTCTTTAGTAACTTCACTCATATAATCTAACCCCATCACACCATCCTAAATCCTACATGTTAATCTCTCTCCCTTTCTCTCAAACGCACACAAACATACTCGCTTTCATTCTCCGCTTGCAGAGACCCCTGCTTCATTTTCTGGTCATATGCACCCATTGCGAGGGGGCGAAGCGGACACAAAATGACACAGGGAGCAGTATGGGGAGGAGAGGGGGGGTGAGGCTGGAGCTGCAGCCTGAAAGGAGGCGATGGGAGGTGTCCGATTGTCCTGTGCTGAAAGGGACAGTTAAAAGGAGAACCTTGTTGCAAAAGCTGGTGGGCCGGGCTGGAGGCTGGTTAAGTGCTGGTGGTGAGTGTAACTCTGTGTGTGTGTGTGTGTGTGTGTGTGTGTGTGTGTGTGTGTGTGTGTGTGTGTGTGTGTGTGTGTGTGTGTGTGTGTGTGTGTGTGTGTGTGTGTGTGTGTGTGTGTGTGTGTGTGTCTTTGTGTGCTTGTGTCTGAGTCTGATGAGGAGGGTGACTGATGATCGAAGTGAGGATGATACTGGAGATGATGATTATAAAGGTTAAAGGATTAGTTTGACATTTTGGGAAAGTCTTAGGAAAAGATTAATACCACTTTAATATCTGTCCGTTAAATATGATAAATCGACAACCAGCAGCCTGTTAGCTTAGCTTATAGTATAAAGACTGGAAATGGGGAAACAGCTAGCCTGGCTCTGTCCAAAAGTAACAAAATCGGCACCTCTAAAACTCACCAATCAACACGCTATATGTTTTTTGTTTAATCTGTATGAAAACCAAAGTGTATAAATGACAATTAGCCATTTTACAGAGGTGTAGTTAAGAACTATTTCTAGGCTCTGTACAGCAACAAGTTGAGCATCCAGTTACTAGTTGGGGCCAGTAAATAGCCTGGCACATAACCTCCTGTAAAACAGCAACAAACAAAAAAAAATTACACTTCTGTTTTATTTTAAGAGATATAAGCTAGCTATTTCCTCCTGTTTCCCGTCTTTGTGCTAAGCTAAGCTAACTGACTGCTGGCTGTAGCTTCATATTTAGCGGAAAGTCTATCTCTCTGCCAGAAAGTGAATAAAAAAAGATTTGCTTGAAACTTAATTTTTAGCTGAGGAGATGTAAATGTGTAAAATCTGACCTTATGGGCTATCTAAGATCTCTTTCATCTATAGGTGGCAAAGCAAAGATTTAAAACTTAATTGTGAATTTTCACACAACAGTAAATATGTCTTTTAAAAAGAGACAAGAATCAAGAAATCAAGAAACACACACCTCAAGCAGTTGTGCTTCGGGAAGAAAAAATCCATGAGTGAAAACTTGCTTCTGTTTGATAAAACTCATCATCAACATGCTTCAGAAAGCTTTGAGACGCCAAATTTGTATCAGAGCGTGTTCAGACGGAGAGAAATAAGAACATGAAGGTATGTTTCTTCATTACGGAAATGTTAATTTGACTTGTTTTTTCGCCTAATTAACACCAATGTCTTCCAAGAACAAAACAGCCCCAAAAATATTAATTAGGACCTCAATATTCATGTTGGCGGAGATGGTTGTGAGGTCTGTAATTAACGAGCGTTTAATTGTTTGATCGTCTCCTTAATTAAAGGCTTGCTATAATTTGAAGGTTTGTTTACTTTTCATAAAACAGGAATGAGAAAGATAGAAATCTTATTGATATTCTCTTTTACACTGAATTTACCCAAAGAAGGAAAAATAAGGCTTTAAAAGGTTACCCAAAACATTTATGAGAGGTGCAGTACAGCTTTATACTTTTTACTACTTAAATGTAAAATAAATCAATGTCAGAACTACTTGTGACGAAGGCTGGGGGGTTTCGCTCGGCTTCACTCTTAGATCTCAATACTTGTGTTGCTGTCTTCCATCTGCCATTCGAATGCTTCAACCTTTGTGAAATCTCGCTTTGTGAAACTTCAAACTGTGGTTTGATGATGTCTTTGACGAGCAAAATGAAAGGAGTAGAGATCAACAGTTACACATGCATTTGGCATAATATACTGCAGGCCTGATCAGTAAAAAGAAAATCATATTTCATATAATCCTAAAGAAACAACAGAAGCTCCAACCAAATAAAGCTCAAATATTCCTACTGGACCGTCCAGTCAAAGTAAATGATCTACAGCAACAACAAGGAAAACACGGTCAAAGCAAACAAGCCAAGTTTTTGTCGTTCCTTTTGACAATACACAGTAAGTCAATCTAATCAAGCAAGACAAGCTGTAAGTCTCTTTGGAAACCCTCAGGTCAGGAGTTTGTCTTCCTGAAGAACTTTTGTTCATTCATTGAAGTGGCAGACTTTTAAAACAAAAATCTCATTTCATCTCAGAACCCCTAAAAGAATTTATACATTTTTGTGCTTCAAGTTAGAGTTTGCGAACTTGCCTGTTAGTGACAGAGGTCAAACAATTGCAGGTTCAAAGGGCTTAAAACTGTTTTATATCCTGTGTCACCGATGCTATGCACCTGTAACCCAGTCAAGGAAAGGGTTAACAGAAACTTAGTTTTGGCCAATCGGAAGTGGTTGCACCAGACTCCCGCCTTTGGCTGAGTCTCTATCTGATCTGTCAGAGGGAGGGCAGGTACGGAACCGTATTGCATTCACCATAGAAAAAAAAAAATTAGACACCTTATCTCGTAATTACGAGATCCTGATCTCGTAATTACGAGAAAAGATCTCGTAATTTTGAGGGGCTGAGCCCTCCTAAAGGTCTGATCCTAGAATCACCCTTGTGTACCGTAATATCAACAAACTCATTAGGCCAGTTAAGCACAACTGGAAACTGAAAACATGACAAATGAAGTACATGAAATATGAACAGCAGCTGTTGATTTAGAATGTGCCAGGATGTTTTAGATAGAACAGACACTATTTTCAGTGAGATTACACAAATATGATAAAGACAAATTTCTAACATAATCAAATTCCATTAATGGGATTATTAAAACAGAGAGAAGGCGCTTACTTAAAATAATTTTACTGAGACTGCCAGACACTTTCAGAACACTTAAACAGTGCTTTAATGGTTCCCGATTGCCACAGATAATTAAACACAGTAACTGAAACTAACCTCATTTTCTGTAGATTTTACAATAATTTCCAAAATATGCGTGAATGCAACAGATAATGTTTTACTTTAAAAGTAACCTCAGCACCTTCGGCTGGGACCTTGACCTCATGTCTGCCTCCAAGTGTGTATTGTGCGTGCTTCTTTCAGCCCAGAGATGTTCAACTGACACTGTTTGTGTCACAGTGATGGTGAAACAGTCAACTACTGACTTCACACACTGCTGGAGGGATGCCTAAATTGACTGTTTACTGCCCTGAGCTTATTAGTGGGTAGAGAGGGTCGAGTGGCCTGGCCCACCCAGGAGGGAGAGACGAAGGGGAGGTTGGTTGTTTCCAGAGAGCGTCAGGTCACTTCTCTGATGTATTTAAACCTTAAATGTACAGGTGTTTTTGCAATAAAATGTCTACTTACCTTGGGTCTTTAAAGTATTGTTACTTATGTGACAGAGACTGAGCTAAAAGACAAAAAAAAGTTGGAGTTGTGTTTGTGTCCAATATCCAAGTAGAATATTGACTCTCTTTTAGCTCTTAACATATGTTTTACAACCCTGATCCTCATTCAGTAAAATGAACAAGCCTAACAAGTTGTAGTGTTGATAACTTGATGTTATCACAGCAAACTAATGAAACCTTGGTAATAACAGCATCACACCACCAAAGTGTTGTTAGCATCAGTATTTCTCTAAAGGAAGCGGTTCCGTACATTTCCCATGTAACCTTTCATTTTCTGTCAAGCACGCTTTGCTGTTTGATTCATTTGGGCTGATAAATCTTAGGGGTGAAAGATGATTGACTGGTTAGGAAAAGAGGAGAAAAACATGTATGCCTCCCCAAATGTCTTTTTCAACTGAATTGGTCCACAAAACAATACTCCCTCTCTGATGAGTCGCAAGTAGTAGGTCAAAAACTTCAAAATGATGGAAACCACCGGTCTAAATCACAGTATTTAGCCTAAAGTAGAATTATGTTTTAAGCCTTTAAGAGTTTCTCACTTTGACACCTCAGTGTTAGCACAGAAAGACATGATGCTCTACACACACATAGCTACATACTAAATAATCACAATTAATGTTTTTTTTTGTAATCCAGTGCTGGTATAATTGTCTAATTTACTGATGGAAAATGTGGTTATTTTGCCTCTGCGTTAGACACAATACGCTCAAGCTTCACCTTAAAACTCTGACAAATGTACTGTTGGTTGTACAAAATGATGTGCATATGACATTCAAACATATACTGTAATTAGCAATCAGCAACAAATAATGACATGTACGTTTACAAAGAGCTTGATTGCAGTTTACAACCATAACATAACCCAATAACAGTATGAGTCAAAACAATCCATTGTCTGGGTGATTTTCTTCCCATATTGCATCAAGTTAACCCAGTACTGATCCAAATTTTGACCCATGACTATTAGTGTTACTGATGATGTACCTTTTGCTGCCCAGAAAACGGATGTGAGAGGGCAGAGAGACACTTATGAAAGAGAGAAAGTGAGAAGAGAAGAAGCAAGCAGAAACTGGAGAGGCGTAGAGACAGTAAGCGAGAAAAAGTGTGAGAGGAGTGAGGGGAAGAGATTAAAAAAAGACACGAACAGAGGAAGAAAAGGAAAGCGAGGAGCTTACGCAGTGAAAAGAGCACATTAGGGGCGACCTGCTGCGACAGTAGTGTGGGGAACGGTGAATAACTGCCTCCATTTAGACCAATGTCCGGGTGGTGTGGAGCCAAGGGCCTCAGGTGGACACACACACACACACACACATTCAAAAAAAACTAAAAATATATAAATAAAGCAAAAGAAACTAATTCAAAAGCATGTGTTCCTGCACAAACTGACACCTGACACACACATGCTCACACACCTCCTCTCCTCTCCTCTGGCCCTCTCATTCACACATTTCTCCACATTGGCCGGATTAGGAACACTTTCTCTTGGGTGTGCGAGGCTGCCCCGCACACAAAGAAACACTTGGGGACAGGATTAGTAGGCTTACAGCGGATTCACATATGTCCAGTTCAAGCAATTGGTATTCAAAGCTTTACACTTTCAAATGCCACCAAGAGAGAGCAAAGCCGACCAGCGCTTTTCTTTGCATTGGCAGCACCTTTATGAGGAGGGCTCTTTTGCTGGGCCAACAATGAGGCCGTGAATACACATTTTTACTGTTCTACCAGGGGGATCTCATTGGCAAAGGATAGAGAACCGAGCAGAGTTTGGGACAGACTTTATTATCCAGGTTTGAAGTGCTGCGTGGGTGGGTGGGTGGGTGTGCAGACGGATGGATGGATGGATGGAAGGATAGACAGATGGATGTGTGGAGGGATGCTGAGGTGGTGGTCAGAGGAAGAGTGCTTCAGTTAATTCCACATGTTATTGTTTGGTGGCCCGTTCCTCCACTCCACCTCTACAAAACAGATCTGGAGTAGACTCTTCAGAGTGGAGAGCGCACTCTCAGACGCTCAATATAGACAATATTGATTCAATTGAATGCATTCTCCTAATATTTTAATACAAAAGCACCTTCGGAGATCTGTCTGTTTACTTGATAAATTATTAAAAATGTTTTACAATAGATACATGTTTTGTGTTCATTTTTTAATAAATTGGATTACTGTATCATTGTGAAAAAAAAGTATACGGCTAATTTGAATTGTGAATGCCAAACTGTAGTTTGGCATTTGTAGGCTAACACTCCTCCTTATTTTGTGTTTTTAGATTTTTATTTGTACGAATAATGTGCTTGTGTTTTTGTGTTTGCCCCAAATTGCCCATTTAAGGGACAAATAAAGTATTTTTAATTCAATTCTTGAAATGACAACACATCCCTGTCCTTGTATAGGCGACCTTGTGAGCAGTTTTTGTTCAGTCATCTAATCTACATTTTTAAATAATTAATTGCTGAATAATATTCATCAAAATAGAGTTTGTTCACATTTTTTTTCTTTTTAGGCTATGAAAGTTAGCTAGGAAATATCATATAATAGCCTAATAATAGGCCTACTAATAACAGACATTGTCATCATGAAGAAATTAAATGAAAAATGATCCTTCAGTAAGACACGGAAGCGATGAGAAGTTTTATGAAGGTCCAGACATGTGGCCCACATGCTGCCATATGGCCAGCAGAGTGCCGAGTGTCGGAGCGGGCATGTTACCTCTGTCCCAGCGGAGGCCGCGCACCCCTGCGGCAGCAGGAGCCGCTCAATGGGAAAGCAATTTCCCTTCTCATTCCTCCTTATTCCCTCAGGCAACCACCGGCCGAACGGCGGACACTTTGGTTTAAGATAAACGCCACTCCTTAAAGTGAGCACTGTGTGAAAGGCCGAGGAAGTGTTTAACAGTCTCTCCTCCTCCTGGTGCATTTCATCAACATTTTTGTTTATGTCAAAATGTGAAATAAAAAACATTTTTCACGATGTTATAACAATGATTTTGCGCGTAAAATTCACATTGCGCAGCTCAAAACATATGAAGACGAAGCACATACGAAGACGCAGCAGGCCACAGCCAATAATGTTTTGGTAGCTTTAAAAAAAATAAAGTGTATAGGAGGCTCTCAAGACAACGTCTAAGCCTATGACGTACAAGTTTTACAAACATCGTATGAAAGAAGCAATTTCAAAACTGACCAGTTTTGTCCCAGGAAGAGCAACTTTCTGATCCACGAGAAGAGAGGAGAAAGAGAAGAGGAGAGAAAAGAAAAGAAAAGAGAAGAAGAAGAAGAAGAAGAAGAAGAAGAAGAAGAAGAAGAAGAAGAAGAAGAAGAAGAAGAAGAAGAAGAAGAGAGGCGCGCTGTGCCCCCCAACAGTGTCCTGACAATGGCAGTGAATGATTGCGCACCGCGGTCACTGGGACAGTCAAAGCACACCGCCCCTTTCCAACGGGCACGTCATCCTCCTAACTAGGCGTTATGAATAGGAAAGCCGCTTTTGTTTCCCCGCATGTATAAATACCCACTATCAGTGTCCTCCTCACCGCAGAGACACAGACAGGGAGAGAGAAAATAAAAAAGAGAGAAAGTCGGCAGAGGCAAAGTGGTCACCGATGTGTTAAGAGGGACAGACGAGTGGGACAGGAGGGATTCAGACACCAGGTGACCATAGCGACTAAAGGCTCCAGAGAGAGAGAGAAAGAGAGAGAGAGAGCGAGAGAGAGAGAGAGAGAGAGAGAGAGAGAAATAGAGAGAGAGAGATACCTCCTACCCAGCACCCTAGGAAGCGAACCCATAAAATGAATTCAGACTCCAGCCACAGCAGCAGATCCTCTTCCCCGGACATGGACGTTATGTCTCTCCGAGACCATCACCCGCACCACCACCATCACCACCACGTCGGCTCCTCAGTGTCCTCATCTACGCAGTGCAGCGAGCTGCGCCAGAAGCTGAGCGCCAGCGAGCTCCTGAGGTCTGGAGACCCCAAGTCAGTAGGAAGCAGCAGCAGCAGCAGCAGCAGTAGCAGCAGCAGTAGCAGCAACAAGTTCAAACTGAAGAAACAAGTCACCGAGGAGGAAATGTACCATCTCCGTCTCAAGATCAACGGCCGGGAGCGGAAGCGCATGCACGACCTCAACCTGGCCATGGACGGCCTGCGCGAGGTGATGCCCTACGCGCACGGGCCCTCGGTGCGGAAGTTGTCCAAGATCGCCACGCTGCTTCTCGCCAGGAACTACATCCTGATGCTTAACAGCTCCTTGGACGAGATGAAGCGGCTGGTGGGGGAGATTTACGGAGGGCACAACTCAGCTTTCCACTGCGGCACCGTGGCGCACGCCGGCGCAGGTGGACACTCCGCTGCCGCAGCCGCAGCCGCTGCGGCGCACCAGGTGCACCCTCTCCTCGGGAGCGCGCTGTCAACCTCCACATCCTCCACGCTGTCGAGCGCTCTGCCGGGGCTCACGTCTATCCGAGCACCCCACGCCCTGATGAAGGGCTCCCCGGCTGCGCCCACGGCCCTGCAGCTGGGCACCGGCTTCCAGCACTGGGCCGGACTGCCGTGCCCCTGCACCATCTGCCAGGTGCCTCCTCCTCCACACATCCCCATCACCTCCTCCGGCCTCACGAGACTCACAGGGGAGGGCAAGGACCTGATGAAATGATGTTTGACAGACACGCGACAAAAAGATGTAATGATGTTTGTAAATAGAGAATTTAGGGCATGAGGGTGGATTTGGCCTCACTGGTGCATGTTGTTGTTTAGTCTGTTTTCTTGCTTGGCGTATGAGAAAAAAAAGTGTTATTTCCTCCTTGTAACAAGGACTTATAAAGACTGATGATTTGCCAGTTGATGGTAAAAAGAAAAGGTTGTGTCATGCATCAAGATGCCACGATCCTCTTGTGTCTGACTGAGTTTTAGTCTCACACCACAATGTGAAAGGTGAATGAGACTGCATGAACATTTTGATTTTATTTAGCATTTCTTTTGTATCAGGCGTCATTTTGTGACAACGAAGAATGCTCTCTGTGCCTTGTACCAAGGATTGTAAACTGAAGTTGTAAATGAAAATGATGACATTTATGTTGTTTGGCTCAAATAATTCTGCCACTGCGGAAATTTGTTTTAAAATTCTTTAGATTTGTTTTTATTCTGTGGCTCACTGTATGTCCATTTGTGCTCTGATTTCCATTTTTTTTCCTCTTTTTTTTGCATGATGGTAATTATCACAGCATGATTGTTTTCGCTGAACTGAATTTGTTATGCGAAGAGACCACTGTCTTTATTTTTGTACATTGTTGATGACTGATGAAATATTTATTATCCAGCGTCCCTGGATGAAATTTCAATAAAACTGAAATTATGGATCATATCCCATGGTATTCCCTCTTTCTTTTTTTTTTTAAATAGTCACTTTTAATTATTTAAAACAATATTTTTTTCAATTATGAGTGAAGTGTAGTTTAGGTAGCCTAGATTTTATTTATTATTTATTTTGGCCTATTTTTTAATAGGTGCACATTAGCTCAAATCCTCCAAACATATACAAACTTGGTTTATTTTCAGATAAAAGCAAGTCCTTATCTCCCTAAATCTATTCCTTTATTAAAACCAAAACGTATTTAATTCTCGCACATTTTGTCAGTATCTAAACATTAGGCTATTTTTGATATATTTGTGTAATAATACAAACTAAAGCAAGGCCTCAGTTTAAAAACGCAATGATGTGTTTATGTATACAGACTCTATATTTTCACTTATCTATATATCCGCTTATTTGCTCAATTACTTATTTGAAATAAACTAAGACAATAACATGTAACAGAATAAAGTAGGCTACATGATTCAAAGAAATTTGTCAAATATGTTTATTATTGACAAAATAAGTGGACGAAATTTACTCTCTGATAATTGGCCTTTCTCCCCTTTTAAATTAATCTTACTGAAATTGAATTTTCCTAGCAGCAGTTTAGGGATTTTGTTTGTCTGTTTATTAAAAATTAATATTTTGGACACCGCTCTAAAATGAAGTAAGGGAAGCTATAGGTCAATTCCCTGCAACCACAAGCCACTTCAGAACAATTTCAAATCTGTTATTATGTCAGCTTGTAATTCTATTTCTCTTCTACATGCCCTACAATAACACCATGTAGCTTATGATGAGCTTAAAAACAGACATGGTCAGACAGCATTTATTTAACATTTCCATGCAGCTAACATAAATGTTAAAGACAGGGAAAATGAGGATGGAATAAGGGGACTGGGCTGCAGCCTAATGGAGCCCAGTTGAATTGTTCCCTGTAGCAGCTAGAAAGTGATCTGCCTTGGGGAGCGCAAAACAGTTTGTCCCCCGGATCCCTTGGGTGTTTCTCCGTCTCATCTCTGCAGCGACAGAATGGATGCTAGTGGAGATTACAAGTTAATTGTTCATGGGGGACCAAGAGGAGAAAATCACATCACAGAAAGACGTTGGGATTACAGGCTACTAAATGCGAGAAGATTATACATTCAGACCCCCTTCTCGGCCTCGCCGCATGCAAATGAGTGTGTGGATTAAAACAAAATAATAAAAGACAGACAGAAAAAGAAAAGGAGACGAATAAGCCCTTTTGTAACTGATTTGGAGGGAAGAAAACACAAGTATTGTGGCTAAGTTGAGAAAGAGTGAAAGCGTTCATTTTACACTTCTTTGTTTTTGTCTTTAGGAATGAGTTTAGCCTGTCTGTGCCTCGCAGGCTGCCAGATGGGATGTAAATAGCTGGTAGCTGCCATGGCCTTTTAACCACACAACACTGCGGAGGATGTTGTCAAGGGAAGCTGGCGGTTTGCGAGTTAATAGTCATGAGGTGGGGTAATTACTTAAGGTTTATTATGCTCTGGTTTCAAAGGAAATGGACTCTTCAATGGCTCGAGAAATACTTCTTAATTCTGGCTAATTAGGAGCTGAGTAAAGCAGAGACAACTGCTGCTGCTGCTGTTACATTCATGGACGGGGATCAGTGAGCCACAACATAATGCAAGTTTTCTGTAAGTAAGCCAAAAGCCTATAAGTAAATGAAAAAGTAATCAAACACTTGCAAACAACGATTGATGCCTATCTCTGCCACTATTTTTTTATGGTTGGGCTTATCTTCCTAGCAGGGTTCACAAAAAAGATCCTTATTTGACTTTTATTTATACATTAATCATAAATGGTAAACCCTACTGAGATTTCTCTTTTTCATTAAAGGAGCAAAAAACTAAAAGTTGGTGATAATGAAGCAACGTAACTCATATAAAATAATAAGTTAACAACAGAATATATTAAAGATTGAACAGGAAAAAGAAAAGAGAGGCAAAGAGAAAATGCAGGAATGTTTTATTTTTATTTTTCACAGGCGACTTTTTACTCTACCAGTTAAACTGAAGAAGCTTTTTCGCTGCCCCTTTCTGTCCACCTATTGTAGAGTGCTTTGTAAAAGTCTGCATCAAAGCAACAAAAGCTCAAAGATAGATCGCGAGTGAATACATAAATAAATGGGCAACACAGCATGTTAATAACAAAAGAGTCACAGACATAATAAATACATAAAGATAAGCTGGAAACAATATGCCTAAGTGTGTGAAAGATTTGCAATTCAGAAGTCAAATATACAAAATACTATAAATAATTACAAAGACAATCTTGAACTAAAAATATACTATACCTGTATTATATTATTTTATATTATATTATATTATAGGCCTATATAATACCTTAGGTAAGAATGTGCTTATTTTAAATCAGATTTAAAACAGAGTTGTCTAAATAATACTGACTTTTTAGGCCGGTCAGCAATGGACGTGTGGCCATCAGCTCCTCTTTTCATGAGGATTGACAAACACCTGGTCCTTTTACAGAGCACACACCTGTTACTGGGAGCCACTCAGTGTTCATCACTTAAAGCAACACAGCTTTGTTCAGCCTCTACACACACACACACACACACACACACACTGCTGTCTCGCTCAGTGTCCCTGTGAGCAAGCTACCTTTCCCGAAAACCTGACTGCAAAATCTGAAATCTGTAAAGTTGTTTTAATTACAAAACACACTGATATATACTTGTCAGCTCCAGCACACATAGGAGCTTTACAAATCTTCAAATAAAAGACTTTTTAGTCAGGGCATTTGATACCTACTTTTTATACAAACATCTCATTAGGCAATCACAGACTGTTGCTGCATGCAGTCTGAAGAGTCCAGAGTGGTGAACTGATGGTTTGTTTACTTGCTCAGTCAGTGAGCTGCTGCAGGGCCGGTGCCTGAGGGCAGCAATTGAAAATAAATTTCAGTTGAATAAGGGGCAGCGGCCGCATCAGCCGAGCTGCTGCTAGAACAAAAGCAGTTGAGGGGATAAGTTATTGACCCGGCTGACAGCCTGAACGAGGCTGATTATAGCTGCTTGGCCATGCTGTCTGTGTGTGTGTGTGTGTGTGTGTGTATGTGTGTGTGTGTGTGTGTGTGTGTGTGTGTGTGTGTGTGTGTGTGTGTGTGTGTGTGTGTGTGTGTGTGTGTGTGTGTGTGTGCCATATAGTCATAGTCGTGAAGCAGGTGCAGAGGCCATTCCCTCTCCGTGTCTACCTCTCTCACTCTCTCTCTCTCTCTCTCTCTCTCTCTCTCTCTCTCTCTCTCTCTCTCTCTCTCTTCCTGCCCTCAGGGAAGCCTCGGGGCCCTCTGCCCTCCTGTCCTCAGCTCATTCCACAGACTAATGTTTAACCCATACTGCCAAAACAGAAAGCATATTTCCATCATAAGAGTGCTTTGCCATCGCCATCAGCGACTGAGCTCATTTGCATGTTAATTGTGCAGTAAGAGAGGTGGTGTTGACACTTCCCTTTGTCCGTGCAGGGTCGAGGGAAGTGAGAGGATGGGGCTGCAGAATGACATCCATGTGCGTTATTGTTTCAGGCTGGTTGTATCATCTGTTATTGTGGGACTTTCGAACACAATAGAAACAAGATCAAGTTGATTTAATATGTTGTTCATACCATAAGATTAAAATATGTATAAAGATAAAACATGATGTCGTTGAATGAAGTTTAAATCAAGTAATTTTCCAGACATAAATGTTTTAATATGTTAAAATAATAATAATAATACCAAAACTGGGAGAAAATGACTAAGTTACTGTACTTAAGTACAATTCTGAAGTATTTTAACTCTTAACTTTTTAATGTAATTACTTTTTATTCAGCTACATTTATCTGAGAGCTGTAGTTACAAGTGAATTTGAAGACAGCAGTGATAGAAAATGTCTTGAGATCCTTTACTTACAGTACATGAAAGAAGAAATGCAACAGTGAAATAAAACTCTAGTAAAATCACTAGTAAAAGTCCTGCATTCAAAATGACAGAAGCATTATCAGCAAAATGTACATAAGAAACATGCACTTATAGTAGTATAGCACTTATAAGCATCATTTTACTGATGTAGTTGATCAAGGTGGAGCTAGTTTTACCTACCTACTATACTATTTGGTAAATCTTAAGTAACATGTAGCCTGATTGCTTGCAGATAAATGTAAAAATTACAATATTTGCCTCTGAAATGTAGTGGAGTAGAAGTAAAGTAGCAGAAAATGGGAATACTCCGTTAAAGTATAAGTATCTCAAAAGTACAGTACTTGAGTAAATATTCCACAGTTAAATGACCTCCCCCTTCAGCAGCTGCAACATTAAAATGCTGCCTTCACATTAATGTATCAATGAATAATAATACAGTAATGTGATTAGTGCAGCAATTAGTTGATAATTTAATTGGTCGGTTGACAGAAGATTAATCAACTCTTTTTTTATAAAATGCTAAACATTTACTTGTTTCAGCTTCTTATATGTATTTAGTGCTTTTTATTAATTTCATAAAAATGTAAATTGAATATCTTTGGGGTTTAAGGACTGTTGGTCGAACAAAACAGATAACACCTCAAAAAATAAACAAGAGATAATCATAAGTTGCTGCCCTGTCAGATTTCTATAAACAATCAATCAATTAAGTTTTCCTCCAGTAAATTACCACGTAAGCACGATCACAGACAACCTTCCTGACAAAATGGACATGCTGTGTTTACACAGCAGGCAAAATATGCACAAGAAGACAAAATTGTCCACACACAAATACACACACATTCATTTGACCACACACACAAGAGAGTTTTGGTGTGAATTTTGTGTAATAAATACAGATTCAGCCATGTGTGTGTGTGTGTGTGTGTGTGTGTGAGTGTGAGTGTGTGTGTGTGTGTGTGTGTGTGTGTGTGTGTGTGTGTGTGTGTGTGTGTGTGTGTGTGTGTGTGTGTGTGTGTGTGTGTGTCAGCAGTAATATCCTCCTACAGTGACTGACAGATGGCGTTCAGAGTTTGGCCGTAAATGTGCTCTCTGAGTGTTTGTCTGTGTGCCAGTCGCCTGGAGTTTGGAGACTCCCCGTGAGAGTCTAACTGTCCTGACACTGCTCAAAACCAACTGTCCTTGATTGTCAACCATGGATGAACCGCAGCGTATGTGTGTATATATGCATGTGTGGATGGGTGTGTATGCGGTGGCCTTCTGGATAGAGCAGAGTAGGCCAGGGAAGCAGATGTTAATGGGAGAGATATATCTATCTAAATCTCTGGCCACCACATGCTTCGAATCTGCCCGGAGGAACAAGTCTCTCAGCAGGATGACAGGGAAAACAGAGCAGGAGAACTTTTTTTTTTCTTAAATATGGAAGACAGAGAGATTGTGTGTGTGTGTGTGTGTGTGTGTGTGTGTGTGTGTGTGTGTGTGTGTGTGTGTGTGTGTGTGTGTGTGTGTGTGTGTGTGTGTGTGCGCGCGCGCGTGTGTGTGTGTGTGTGTGTGTGAAAGAGAGAGAGAGAGCCAGCTACAGGCCTGGCACAGCAATGGGTGACAGTCCCCTCTCAGCGGGGAGACTCGGGCGACAAAGTGAAACATGGTTGTGAGGAGAGAGAGCCACGACTGAAGCCAAGAACAGACAACACAAATAGAGAGATCAGACCACCTCTTGGTATGGTCCAGTCCAAAATAAAATTAAAAAAAAAACGTGTTTGATTATGTTCCTTCACTGAAAACAAAATGAAAACAAGAGACACAAAAAGTTCTGAAATTAAGGGAGTTTGAATGTGGACCAAGTTGTTTTGGCTTTGAAGGCAACATGACGTCCTTCTGTGGTTCATACAGTCAATGTTTTTTAGAGGTTGATGGTCATCAGAGCAGACAAATCTCACTTGCCTGCCATGGAATTACTTTCATTGTGGACAAACAACCTGTGACTTTAGCCATTAGGGTTTTACGTTTACGCCTTTCTACATGGCGAAGTGTCTACAAAAAAATAGAAAGATGGAGAGGAGACCATTATTTTCTTTACCAGGACATCTCAGAGTGGCATCTGGCTTTGGTCTGCAGTGGGAAAGGTTACAATCGTCATTCATTCCTGGTACAAATGACTGTGCATTAGTCATGGGTATTTATCGGCTCGCTCCAGCTCTGATCGGCAGTGATGGAAACATGGAGTTGGTGGACACGCTAATTTTCGCCCCTTTTCCGGCGCTATGGCACGTGTCGCCTCCATCGGTGTCTTCTGTCATATTGGCCACAAATTCTGTCCATATCCGCCCAAGCATCGTTTCTAATTAGTCGGCACCAAGTTTAAAAGACAGACTGAATAAGTATAAAAAAGGAGCAATCATTGTAACAATTGTCCCTAGCCTCCATGCTGCTTTCCACTGTTTACTGGTGCGTTCGTGACGTCGAACAATACACACAAGAACGATACACACCAGAAAACAATACACTTGTCTAGTCTATTGCCTATTCTTACCGGGTTTACACACGTTTAAAAAAAACTTTGAATACACCCTAATTTTGGTGGGAAAAAAGTTTTATTCAGCTGCTTTCTGTCTTTATCTAAACTCTACGCTAACCGACTTCTGGCTCTATAGTTATCGATATATCGATATATATATACCTGCCAGCCAATCAGAAAATCAGAAATTTCCTGTGGCCATGACATAAATACAATTTAAATGAATCAAAGTAGCTGGTGTGAAAGTCTAACTGAAGTATATCAGCATAAAAAACATCCTAACGTTATTTCTTTGACTTTTAAATGGTCTTGCACTTGTATGTAGCAAAAGGAGAACAAGTGAATGACTTGCTAACGTGACCCTTTTTTTTGTTGCTTTTCTTCCTTTCGTAACTGAACCAAACAAAGAGGGATTCAAACAGACCATTTGGGAATTGCACTTACATCTCTGATGGCAGCAGTGTAAAAACAGACATTACACCTCCAACTGGAGGTACGTGGTTTGGCATCAGCCAACGTTTACACCCTACAGCCAGTCTAACCTTCTTGTCTATCAGTTGGCAGCAGAAGTAACACATGGATTACACCTCTCCACTCTCTATGGCCAGATGTTACACATCCACCTGCCAGCTGACCTGATAAAAGCATATGTGAAAAGGCCTTCAACAAAGAAACTCAATCACCTTTAAGGTTTCTCGGAGGATTTCAAACCTTTTCATTACATTTCCTCATGTCTGTCTCCGAGTATGTGATCTGCCAGTTCTCTTAACCCAGGCGTTAGCCCGCTACCTAACCCTCTCTTTGAGCTGGCGGTGATGTTAAAGCAGACATTAGCCTCCTCCCTCTGGCCTAGATTCAGCTGGCAAGTTCAGACGTCATTCATGGCGCTGCCAGGCGGACTCCATCACAGTTGGTTGATTTTGATCAATATCAACGTTAACAACACCAAGACAGCTTGTCAGGGAAAAAAACAAACATGTAAATAATGCGTCAACACGTTCTGATGTTCTACACAGCATGGTTTGTGGTGGAGAGGGCAAAGAGAGAAACATTTATTTCACCTCAGAGATCAGTGTGTGTGTGTGTGTGTGTGTGTGTGTGTGTACATGTACTCTTCTGATAAAAATAGTATACTTCACTTTATGTCACTTCATGTTATTGTCTCTTCAATGGAAACTCACCTTCTAGTAGCCATTTAAAATACACCAATAGATGTTTAATATTGTGTATGAATGTATGAAATACAAATAGACATAAAAGTGATGAAAGACAAACAAGCCAGACACGCCAAAAAGTGGCACAACAAAATTAATCCGTGCATAATTTGTAAAATATTGTAAAATATTGTCAAAGGTGAGGTGGGAACTACTCGCAGGACTGGTTGACAAACTGGTGTAGCTGGCGAGCTAACCGCTAACATGTTAGCCAGCCAGGAACACACTAACACTGGTCATAATAGCTCTCTAAACCTCTTTCTATTTTCTCTGTACTGTGCCACTTAATGAAACATCCTTCTGGTTTCCTTAAATCTGGAATCTGCTGTTGGGTTAGATCCAATGTTTTTCTACTAAATAGCATCTAATAATAACATACAATATTTTAACATTTTACAGTAATAGCAATACATTTCGTGCTGCTGGCAGAAAGTCAGTGAGTAGGACCAATCAAAGTACAGCATCCCTGGAGCTGAAAAGGCATCAGTGCTGAACAAAGCAAACCAAAAGCAGAAGTTTAGGTTCACCAAAAAGCATCTCAGCACAAAGATCACTGAGAACAAATGATCTCACCATGTTGCTGTGAAGACGGCCAGCACTGGCTGCTTGGCAAGGCTCAGCGGCGTGAACGCAGCACCGGCACAGAGAGGGAAACACACAAGGAAAGCACAGCTCTAATTATAAACAGGCATTATCATGGGTGTGAAACCAGAAGTGACAGCAGCAGTAGGCAACCAGGCACACACACACACACACACACACACACACACACACACACACACACACACACACACACACACACATACACATACACACACACACACACACACACACACACACACACACACACACAAACAATGTCTGTATGGGCCAGAGTCATCATATGGACAAATCAAAACTGCTCTGGCTCAGTAATGTCTGGCAGATGTTAACGCTTTGTACTTAATGACTCCCTGGAGACCTCACCCAATCAGACAGGACACAGTGATAGGCCGGGTCCGTGTGTGTGTGTGTGTGTGTGTGTGTGTGTGTGTGTGTGTGTGTGTGTGTGTGTGTGTGTGTGTGTGTGTGTGTGTGTGTGTGTGTGTGTGTGTGTGTGTGTGTTAGAAACGGTGATCTTCAAATTCATACATGTCATTAAACCTTGTTGAACATCTGCAATATTTTAATCTTTTGTGTCTCATTTTAATCTGAGGTTTCAGATAAACCATTTAAATTGTGTGATGGTGTGTGTGTGTGTGTGTGTGTGTGTGTGTGTGTGTGTGTGTGTGTGTGTGTGTGTGTGTGTGTGTGTGTGTTTGCGAGCAAGAGAAAGACAGACAGAGAGAGAGAGAGACAGAGAGAGAGAGAGAGAGAGAGGGAGAGAGAGAGAGGAACCCTTCTGCTACCAGAGAGTAATTTCATGCTTGACTACTGCATGTTTTAAAAAAAATAACTAGATTTTTTACTGCACATCACAGCAAAGTACTGTAAAATAAAATGATCAAACCAAACAAAGCGGGACACAAACACATTTACAAATCTACTCTAAGATGATTAAAGCAATGAAAAGCTTGATTGTTTTATAGAAAAAAAGAGTTTTCTGTTGTTTCTTGAAGATCATTTTGGAGTTAGCTCTCCCCAAACGATTACAATTATTTTTCAGTAATTTGTTTACTTCTTTTGGATGATGATTGAACAGATTGTCGCTTTACAGTATGGTGGATATGGTCCCTTTATGATTATGGAAGAGGGTTGTTGTTTTCCTTATAAATTATGATAATAATATATATTGTTATTATTATGTCGCTCTTGTTCTTTGTAGTTGGCTAAATGTAGTAACTCCTGACTGTAATTGTTTTTCTTTATTTTTTACTTGTTACCTTACAGTACACATCTCAATTCATAATACTCAAAGAACCATTTATTTTTTGGAAAAAAAAGAAGCTAAAAACCATTTAAAATTGAACCAGTTGGGGCACCAATTAAGAACCCTTTTTTGATGGTTCTTTGAAACACCTTTGTTGCTTTCTTAAAATACCTTCATGGAAAAGGTTATTTGAAGAAGCTCCTTCTGAAAGGGTCTTTGTGGAACCCAAAATTGTTCTTCAATGGCATCGCTCTGAAGGACCGAGCTTTAATTTACTGATCAATAGAGCGTGCAATAGGTCTAGCTGATAGTGAACAAATATTTTATCTTTTTCCAAGTTTAAACCAAAGTTTTAATTTAGAAAAAAAAAAAGTGACAGCCCTAGTACATTTAAATATAAAAAAGTATCATAAAACATATTCTTGGTAAAATGGGATGCAAAAATGTGCATATGAAATTTGTGATTAAGTGGTTTTAAGTTAAAGCCAAATTTCTGCATGTGGAAGTCTCAATGGATATATACAATACATTTACAATAAAGTCAATGTGAAGATAAAACACACAGTGCTGCTCTGTAAAATGAAGTGAAAGTAGCTTTGTGCAGCAATCTTTCTCTTTAGTACATAATGTCATAAAAGCAGCACTGCTCTGATTTGCTCTATTGAAAATGTCAGCAGCAGCAGATGCTGTGCTAATAGCCACTGGATGCTGCACTGGAATCTAGCAGCTGGTAACCATGACACTTACTACCACCAGGGAGAATGCCCAAGCTATCCGCAACCCTGTTGCAGTCGAGGAGCAGTACACAACACTTTATCACAGTTTTTTCAGGGCAATGCAATAAGCCTCAGTTTTTACTTGCTGAGTAGAATAGCCTAATGGGTGGGGGGGTTATCAGGTTTGGAGCCAAAGAGAAAGTTAGTTTTTGTTGGGAAGGGTTTTTTGCAGTATTCAGAAACACAGATATCATATTTTTCATTTCACATATTTCTGTCTTCGTGTCAAAAGTTGGTGCTTCCATTACCCATAGTCTCACTTTGCCAGAGCCTCCTCCAAAGCGTGCTGAAGGAGGGTCTGGCTATTCCACATAGCATTCGAGGATGGGAGGAAAACGTGCTCTGGTTTAATGCCATTTCTTTAACCCAATCAGAATCGTCATGGGTGGTGCTAAACTCCGCTCAGAGGTGCTGCAAGGTGTCTCAATTTACCATGCAGAGATCTGAGGAGCAGTTAACAATAGTCCTCATAAATCCACCCAATTTAAAATTCCAACCCAAAGAAAACAGAAAGAAACGGAAAATACATGCATCCGGCGGAATTTCCTGCAGCACCGGAGCAATCCCGGAAGTGGAACGCAAAGGATATAGCCTACATTACCCACAATGCAACTTGACCGCCATCAAAGATTTGGGCGTGTTATGCTAGTAGCAACTAATGTAGCCTTGAGCTGCGAGCGACATCACTTGAGAGATTTTTTTGACTTTGCACAGCTCCGTCTGCAGCCACAAAAGGCATTTTACAACTTTTTCCACATACACCATGTAGTTTACTTACCAAGACCTGCAAACAGACGTTGGTGTCAGTGGAGTTCCCCTCTAACTCTGGCTAGATCTATCTCACAATATGGTTGTGAAAATGCACATTTAAAAAAATCAAAAGGGTGCCTAAAGAAATACAAATTAAAACACAAGCAGATAACTGGTAAGTAAATACTAACAGTATCACAGATTTATGTATTTTCCTAGTTTACATGCTAACCTCTCAGAATTCTTAATTGCAACTTCAACTACACACAATATTTGTCTTACACATGTTCAAACTATTGTAACAGGTGCCACTGAAAGGAAAAGTTGCCCTCAGCAAATACACACATGAGCACTGTCGCTTTCTGATGCCCCACCAAGAACTGTCACTCATTCCTACCCCACCCCCTCTTTATCACCAGCTTTCTCCGTCTGTCCGTCAAAGAGGAAGAGTGCCTTTCCCCCCCTCCATCTGTTATCATCTCCCCTTCTCCATGAGTGCTGGGGGGTCGGTGGGGGCCGTCCACGGGCTGGTCATCCCGTTAGAGGCCTATTAACAATCCCTGGGCTCTCTGCTGGGGCCTACTGGAGAGAAATCCATATCAATACCTGTCTGTTATGCCTCCCACCGCTAGACACAGCCAGGCTGCCTGCCTGGCACAGACAGCACTGCATGGGCCTCCTGTCAAGGACAGAGAGAGGATGGGGTTTCAATGTGAGCGTGGCACTTGTGTGGACCTCCTGACAGTCCTCCTGTTGCACTGATGGACCTAAGTAGACAATGCAGAGTTTGAAAAGGCACACTTCCTAGTCCTGTTGGTGTCTTTAATACCATCAGTTGTCTCTTTGGATCACATCTGGCCTGCAGAGTTTCCAGCATGCCGCTTCCTCCAACCAGCTGAGAGAAAGGAGGCTGTAGAGGTGAAGAGAAAGTGTGTGAGGGCAAAGCAAACATGGAAACAAACTGTGATGTTGATGAGTTTGTAAAATGTGCAGTGATTTGCAATATGCTTCCTGGAAATGGCAGACTTTGGCAAACAATTAATCAATCCTTTATTAGGTTTTGCTGTCATCCTGAAACATGTCAAGTTTCAGAGTCAGACTGCAGCTGACAGTAACCCTGTTTTAAACTTGTATCTTTGTTGGTGTCTGCTACTGCTTTTCTAGTCTGTATAGATAGTGGCTGATAGTATAAAAAGGGTGTAAAAGTTGCTAACAAAAAACCTACTCCCAGTTTATCCTGGATCAACAGGCCCTGGCTCTATTTCATGCCATAAGGCAGCGAAAGAAAGAAAAAAACATTCAGAAAAACCTGGTAGCAGTGACCAACCAATCACTCAATTCATTTCTTAAAATTAAAGCTACATTAATTATTGACAATAGTTCGTTAAATCACTCCGATGCTTCCAAATCACATGGAGCAATCAGAGCCTTTCTGCCATCTAATCCATCATATCAGTAGGAAGTTTAAAACAAACATGTCGTTTGCATCCATCTGTCTTGATGTTAGCAGAGAATGGAGGTCTGTTTCCTCATTAGCAGCTTATTAACAGCCCCTGCCCGGCAGAGAACACTCTCCCTGGAGGACAGGGGCCCAGAGGGAGGGCATTCAAATGGCAGAGAGTGCTTTGTTTCTGGGTCTGGCCTCCCAGACTGGCCCCCTGTCCGGGCCTGCCCAGGGAATGCTGTGTTATGCATGGAGAGGATAAGGAGAGCCAGAGGAGAGGGATGGAGAGAGAAGGAGAAGTAAGGATGGAAAGCGGAGAAGATGGAAAAGAGGAGTTGACTGGATGTCATCCATCTAACGTGCTTTCAATTTTCTCCCCTCCTGTGGAGACACAGAGAGGACAGAGAGAGATAAAACTGCCAGGATAAAAACAGTAACAATTAAGAGTCAAACTGAAATTACAATTATTTGTTTTCTAACAAATCAGTATATATACAGTATATCCTTCATGTTTGTTTTGACTCTTTCCCCAAAAATTTACCCAAAAGAAGACATTTTTTATTTTTTATTTTGTAGTGCTCCCTGCAGGAGTGTTCTCCAGGGGCGTGCATTTTTAGTTTAAATCACTCACTTTTTCATTTTGGTATTTTTAAGGGCACCACATAGTGGATGCATTTACACACTCATGAATAACATGGCAGACACTTTATACTTTATAGTGAATTAGGAGCGATTTCGGACACAGCCTGAGTGTGCGAGAGCTGCTGATGCAGCAGTTGTTGAAATAACTTTAACCAAAAGTAAAGTCTGGTGGGAATCAATGCTAATGTTAGCAGCAAGCCGGCTAAATGGATGATTTTATCCTCTTTTGATAAATGACAATTATGCACAAGATCTGTGGTGTGATTTTAGTTATATTTCCTTACTCAAAAGGAGAGGAGAATTCAAATTTCAGTTTGCCTTTAAGGACTTAATCACCACCCCAATAGCTGTGATGCCACTTTTAAAGAGAGAATGAAGCACTTCTCTGAGCTGCTATTTGTCCCCAGATTTGAATAACACATCTGTTCGGTGTGTGTTTGTGCCAGCACAGACATGTGTCGACCTCAGACCAGAGCTGTACCCTGCAGGTCTCATGGTATTTGTTGGGTATGCACTAGTGATCAGGACAACAGGGTTCAGGTCTCCGTTGATCACACCCGTGCAGCGCCCATCTGTCCAGCGTGCCATATACTGTACATGTAAGAACACTGATGAATACATTAAAATATGACAATAAACACACAGACAAAAAAGCACATTAACATATTCTTACACAAGTTTAGTAACACAGACGTGGCCAGCATCCCAAGACGTACACATTTTAACAAGGAAAAAGGAAAACACCATATTCCACTAATTAACCATCTAATTATACAGTCATCCGCGTATTTACAGTGTTCTAGAAGTAAAATGCAGATGACAAGCTGGCAGCTCCTCACAATGCTTTACCAAGCTCTGTAAGGCAGCTGGTTAGCAGAGGGCCTGAGTAGGAGGAGGGAACTGACAACAGCTGTTGGAATGAATGTAAGTAGTTAGGCACAAGTCCTCCAGAGGCTTCAGAGTGATCACCTGAAGCTTTATATTCCTGCACAATGAAGAAAATAAGATAGAAATCAAGGCTGTGGGAGTTAAAGACGGCACAAAATAGTTTCTAAATTAAATGACAGAAGAAATAGTTTGTACCTGTTTGATGCATTTTCTCAAATGACAATCTGTTGGCGCCCTGCAAAACACTGTGATCTGACTACACTAAAAACTACTTGGTTAAATTTTGGGAAGGGTTTGGGTTCAAATAAGTACTTTGTTAAGGTCATCGTGGTTACAGTAATAACCACAACTATAGTTATGGAACAATTGTGGTCATGAAAAAGAAATGTTAATTGTTGAATAGTTTGTGTAAATTGAATAAATAAGACTTCATAAGAAACATAGTTTCAGTTTATTTCAACTGTAATTTGTGTTCCTGCTCTCTGCTGATTCTGCAACTATACCAGCCCTATCTCTAACTGCTCTCCTTTTCCTCCCCCACTCTTCTGCAGGCCATCCTTCCCTTCCCAGCCTGCTTTGCGGTCCCGGAGGCGCCAGCCGCACCCTGTCCCGTGCAGTCTCCTGCCGTCCCGCTGAAGACCGTGAAATCGGCATGATTAATAATTATAATTATTGGCAAACGTGCCAGCTGCTCGGTGGCAATGGGCACCTCTGATTTATGGTTCTGTAAACGCAAACAGTCATTGTCCATATTCAGAGAAGAAAGGAGGGAAGCAGGAGGGGAGACGGAGGCAGACGGGGAGTTTTGGACGCCTGCCCTCAAAATATGATTTTATCTTCGGAAGTCAGCAGCCCTGTCCTGCAGGCATTGTCCTCCGTCCCTCCCTCCTTGCTTCTAACCATTCGTCTCTTGTTCTGCCCATACTCCTCACCTAGTCCGTGCTCCATGGAGCATTGCTTTTTGATCTCAGTGGGCTTCAAAGGAGTCTGGGGCCACAGGGTTTCAAGCATTGTGCACGCAGACTGCTTGCTTCATGGACAGCCTATCGTTAGCATTGCATTACCATGGTCTTAGCTGTTAGTGTTGAGCTGTATGTCCACAAAGCTGCATGCAGGGGATAAAGACAATTAATGATTTAGAAGATAATTCAAACTAGCTGTCTGTCTAAGATAAATCATCAATTATGTGGGCATAATTAGATTTTTCTGATCCAATAATAAACTGGAGTACAACCAGGAGCCTGTCACAAACACTGACGTGGGGTTTGTACTTCATATTTGTTACCTGCGTGTGTGTGTGTGTGTGTGTGTGTGTGTGTGTGTGTGTGTGTGTGTGTGTGTGTGTGTGTGTGTGTGTGTGTGTGTGTGTGTGTGTGTGTGTGTGTGTGTGCGCGCACTGACTGATGGAGCTGCACAGTCTGTTCATCAGGCTCTAGGGGTCTGCTGATGTGTCTATCATTGACAGAACGAGACTATGGATTACCTCGCTCATTAATCACCATCAGCGTGGCAGCTCGCACGCACTCCCTCACATAGACTTGTGTATCACATACATACATGCACTAATGTGAGCCCACACAAGTATGCCTTCATGCAAACATACACACACACACACACACACACACACACACACACACACACACACATTAATCTCTCCACACACAGACAGAGTAGTTGTGACAGCTACTGGCCACCAACCTGTCCGCAGCCTAATCTCATTAGGGTCCTTCTGGCATCTAGGCCTGTTCTGCTGAGGGATGGTCTATGATGGAGTGAAGAAGACAAGGCGTTCAAGCGTATAATAGATGTCTAAATCATCTGGCCTCAGCCAGCGGGTCCTCTGGCTCTTTCATGTGATGCTCTGGTAGTATGCAGTGGAAACTAACTGAAACACGTAAGATAAAGGAAGACGGAATGACAAAGAAATGAAAACAAATCTAGAATTTCTGCAATTCTGCAAACCTTTAGTCAGCAATCACTTGGCAACAGTAATAAACTACATGTAACAGTGGTTGGTGGTGGCACAGTGACACCCATCACACCTGTCTGCCACTCTCCAGTCTGCTGCAGGCCTGTCCTGTCTGGTCCTGGAGTGCAGTGTTGTACCTGTCAGTGTTGTGCAGATGGGCTCCGGCTCCCCCAGGTACCTGGGCTAAATACCCGTCATTAATCACCACATAAAGCCTCCCCAGCGGGAGATGCCCCAGGTTAGACCACATCAAGAAATAAATTGGCTGAAAAATGGCTCTGGACGAAAGCTCCGTCCCTGGAGAGGAGAGCAGAGGAGAGCAGAGGAGAGGAGAATCTGAAAGCAGCCTTCTCAAGCTCACTAAGTGATCTGTCAGCGAGCTAAGCGACATCATCATTCACTTGGCCCCTATCGTGTTCCCGCGGTGCTGACAATCTCGGCTGTTTGCTTTCAGATTTGTACACATTCATCTTCTTTATTTTGCCAAAGTGGCTATGCTTAGACAGAAGGCTGAGCTTTAACACTGTGAGTGTGGGAGCCTTTAGGTCCATCAGGCTTTGAATAAACACTAAAAGATGTGAAGATGAACATAAAAGCATCAGGAGAGGAAACAGAGATGGAAGAAGTTACGGAGAATAGTAATGGGATAGGAAGTTCCTGTTATCTATAAGCTATCATTGGTCAATATTGGATTAAACTTTCTTCATTTTTTTCTGACATGGGCCTCTTCTGACAAAAATAAAAACTGTTATGTTGCAGCTTCCAATACCAATTCCTCTAAAATAATCCATATTAATCTTCTTCTGTGACACACCTTGAGGCCAAGACCCAATCTTAGAACAACATTGCTTTAGGGCTCACACTGATTTAGGGGTCAATAACATCAAAAAAGCTAAATTGGGACACTGCCCTCTGTAATACGAGGTCCTATCAGCAGAAGAAAGACCTATCTTCTTTTAGCAGTTAATCAATCAATCAAAATGTATCCACACAACATGTTTTACCCAAGAAAATGTAAGAAAATGAGCAATGAAATGCTACAATCAAGAGTGCAAAGAAACAAACTAGTAAAAACAAAAAATCCCAAAAATAAAGTAGATAAAAGCATAGATAAGGTCAAGGACATGTTGTAGTCCAGTGGCCCAGACCTGTCCACCTTGACGTGTCTGTGGCTGTCCAGTCCTATGATTAATGACCACTGAACCTCTGCTCTATTGACAATGGTCCACCTTTCACTAGTGATAGGCTGCAGCCCCCCAGGGCCTCACTGAGACATCAATACTGTACGGATTTCCTCACATATCCTGAAGATTAAATATGTGATGATAGGCATCAGAGCTATACTGTTATCTTTTATCTATGTAAAGTTTAACTAATGCTTACAGGTGTTTTAATATGAGCTTACCTGTATGTTGTTGTTTTGTTGACACTTTGTAACCACTAATTCAACTCTGTGCCAGTGGTGGACATTAACTAAGTACTTCAGTACAGATTTTAGATACTTGTACTGTACTCAAGTTTTCCTATTTTATACTTCAACTCCACTGCATTTCAGAGGGACATATTGTACATTTTACTGCACTACATTTATCTGACAGCTATTAGTTAGTTATTTTGCAGATTTTATAGATAATGTTCCAATAAGACATATCAGCTTCTGAAACAGGATGCATTGTTCAGAGAAAAAAAAATCAACATATTGTGTCCTTAACCCTTAAAAGTTTTAATATGTGTTCAATGAACTTGTTTAAAAAAATACCTTAGTATCTCTTGTTACAAGATACAGACACTTTTCATCAACGACTTTATTTAAATAAAAAAACCAAAATATTCTCACATAGTCATGTAAGAGTGCGAATAAATCAAATGCAGAAAAGGAAAGCAAGACTGGTAAAGTTCAAGGATGTATTGCCAAAGTGAATATATGTGTATAGGCCCACACATGCACAGGAATCATGAAGCAGGTGAGGGTCAAACTGGGACAGAAGTCCAAACAGGCACACAACTCCAAAGGGACAGGCAGACAAGTCCAAAAGATCAGGCTGAGGTGTAAAACAGGCAGGTAACACATTTTAGATCTTTCAGGTAACAGAAGCTAGAAAGCAATAGCAAGAAACACATGCAGCGTTGATGATCTGACAGAGAATGAGGGGAATTGGGCCGGCTATATACTCCAGGGCTGGGGAGGGAAATTGGAAAAAGGTGAGCAGGTGGGAAAGTCTGAAAGCACCTGGTGGACAGGTAGTTCCCCCTTGCTGCCTGTTCTGCGAATCGCTGCCTTTCCATTTGGTTATTGGATATATACTTTAAACACATATTGTATGGCAACTGTGTACTTTGTTGAAAATTTGAGGCCAGTTTAGAAGTAGAAACATATTGAACTCACTGTAGAGCACTTGTTGCTGTAAGAAATAAATTGTGTATTGCACTGTTTCTGTGTTGTGTCCTACTGTCTGAAACTGTGTAGAGCAAGGTTTTCTTTGTTGAAGTTTGAGGCAAATTTTAACACATTAAAATAGTTGCCTTTTGATATTACGATAATTTTGTTGTTTTGTGTTTATTGTGTTCTTTTTATGTTGTTGTTTTTCTGATTGTACAGCACTTTGGTCAACCGTTGTTTTTAAATGGTATTCTGATAAAAATCCCCTTGCCCCCCCCGACTGATTATTGGTCCCCCCCTTGTGCCACCCCACATAAAAAAATCCTTGAATCGAACAACAATCAATGCAAGACTAAACGTTACGTAACTTAAAGCACAACTCTCTGAAATTGCTGTGGTGATTTAACAATATGTATCCAACTCTGCAGACAGAGATCACAGTAACTTCCACCAAGTGAAGTCCCACCACATGTTAGTGCTGACTTTAAGCTGAAACGTGGCCTTTACCTCAACATCTCTGCACATCACGTCTTAACACAACACACTCTTAAAAGGCATAGCAGAGGACCACTGGCCATTATGTATTTTAAAAAGAGGGGCATGGTGAGCGGCCAGGTTATGCTCCTCTATTCTTCTTATTCTCCCTTCACCAGAGCGGTCGCTGTCAGTTGGAGATGGCAGGACAATGGAGGTGATCTCTCTGATCTCAGTACTTCTATTGTGGCTCGACATATTATTAATGTTCATCTCTGAGAAAAGCCATGGCCTCTGCCTCGTTGCTTCTGCATCGCTCTGTCATTTTCTCTCTGCTGGACTTTCTCTCTTCTCTCTGTCATACTTTCATCTCCATGCAGCTCTGTCATAATCTCTTTGTCAAACACACATGCACACACACAAACAACACAAACCCCCAAAGGAAATTTAAGTCTTTATCGGGGTCAGTTCTTGAAACATTGTCCCTTTTTCAAAGCCACATTCATCCGTTGCAATAATATGACAAATATGTCAGATGTAAGGAGTCTTTGATCTGTGTTTCAGGACACTGATAGCAGCAATAATCTGTAGAACTGTGATGCTGCAGAAAAGTAAAATTATCTTTAAATTCCTTCCCAACTTCCATTTACTTACAAACCGACATTCAGACATTCCCACTCTTTCCCAACGTCTTTGTACTCATACAATTGTGCAAAAATGGGAACACTTTGAAAGTGAAAATGTTGCCCACTCTCCTTTCAAGATGCCAAGAGCTGTCGTCCATTTATCAGCGGTGCCGTGGGCTGCCTTGCTGTGCTGTGCTTGGGGTCAGGCTTCCTTCACTGTGGACTGGGAGTAATTATTAACCTACTGGGATTGTCCCGCAGTCCTCAGGGACTGCTGAGTGTCAATCAGCAAAGGTCATGACAAGGCAACACGGTGATGAAGGGGGAGCTAGAGAGTAAAAATAAACTGAGAGACTGACTGATGAATTAAAATCAAACTGGAAAATTAGAACACTTTGATAATAAGCGGCGTGGATCATGGATTACACACTTCTTTTTGGTGTGCAAACAGTTAAAGGATAATCTGGTTATATTCTATATTTGTTCTTATTGTCAACAAATCCCATGAAAAGAGTACAACCCCAAATCAGAAAACGTTGGGACAGTATGGAAAACACAAATAAAAAAAGAAAGTAGTGATTTCTAAATGTACTTTGACTTGTATTTCATTGCAAACAATGTGAACACAAAATATTTAAAGGACAAGGGCGCAAGCCTAAACTGAACAACCGTGATCTCCGATCCCTCAGGCGGCACTGCATCAAGAATCGTCATTCATCTATAAGCGAAGGTAACTTGCACTTCTGTAATGGCACCATTAATGCTGAAAAGTACATAGAGATTTTGGAGCACAATATGCTGCCTTCAAGAAGACATCTTTTCCAGGGACGTCCATGCATATTTCAACAAAATAATGCAAAACCACATTCTGCACACATTACAAAGTCCTGGCTGCGGAGGAAGAGGATACGGGTACTTGACTGGCCTGCCTGCAGTCCCGACCTGTCTCCAATAGAGAATGTGTGGCCCATTTTGAAGCGCAAAATGCGACAACGAAGACCCCGTACTGTTGCCCACCTTAAGACTTGTTTGCAGCAAGAATGGGACAAAATTACACCTGAAACCGTCATCACTTGGTGTCTTCAGTCCCTAAACGTCTTTTAAGTGTTGTGAAAAGGAATGGCAATATTACAAAGTAGTAAATGCTTTACTGTTCCAACTTTTTTTGAAATGTGTTGCAAGAACCAAAATAGGAATTTTGGTTTTTTGAAAAAAAAAAAAACAATACAAATCATGAGGAACACATTAAATGATGTGCTGTTGTATTGTCTGCAATGAAATACAAGTCAAAGTACATTTAGAAATCACTACTTTCTTTTTCGTTTTCGTTTTCCATACTGTCCCAACTTTTTCTGATTTGGAGTTATAAAACCAACACCAATTGATTCTACCAACACACAGAAACTAATAGAGCTTATTCCTCTCCAGTGGTGAGTAAAGTATATGTAACTAATTTATTTTGCTGTTGAGCATTTATAAAGTCACATTATAACTTTTTCAATGAGTAATATGTAATGATTGATTACATGTATTCAAACTTGCCCAACACTGTGACCATTGCTTCATTGTTGTCCAAAAACAAAAAATCAACAAATGAGCCTCACTGTTGCACTGGGTGACATGCTTCTTCATTACGATGAACACACACACACACACACACACACACACACACACACACACACACACACACACACACACACACACACACACACACACACACACACACACCATAGTTCATATGTATACAACATTCTGCTGCTGTAGATAATCACAACAATCCAAATGTATCAATCCGCAGCTATAGAAGAGTCCTCAACAAATGAATTATTTGCTCTTATTTGAGTAACGTTTGCTGAAATCTACAGCGTCCATTTATTTCGGACATTATTTAGCCTTCCTTACAAATTAATTATTTGCTAACTGTTTTTAGATTTTCACCTTTAATTTGAACAAATGGGGCAAGAGACTGACTCTTTATGCATGGTATTCTTTGACAAACAGAAAAATATAGAATACATCATTAAGCATATACGACTGCTATTGAAAGTTTAATAATTATTAATGAATTATAAATGACCAAATGCCTGAAAATAATGAGCTAAAGTCGTTCTGTAAGTAAAATACTCAACTGTGAGGGATTTGCTAATTTCATTTAATTTCATTTAATCTTATTTGCCGATAAACTGAATATCTTCGGACAAAACAATACATTTGAAGATGTCATTCTTGGGCTTCAGAAAATTATGACAACCATTTTTCACTATTTTCTAATGTTCTAAAGGCCAAACGATTGAGTAAATAATCTGCAAATTAATCGATAATGAACATCAATGGGGGAACTTTGGGTTCAACATTGAGGGGGTTGAGATCTCTACTTTTGAGCAAAACAAAATTTTCAGCATATCAAACAATTAATTTCCTGCATTGTGGTGAATTTTTCTGTGACAATTTTGCATTTCTGCTCAAGTTATGGTGCAAATGTCTTTATTTATGTAAACGAAATTTTAGGGGGGGGGGGGGTTGCACTGGCCAGTTTTGATTATTGGGGTTTATAATCTCCCCATGCCCCCTGTAAATTACGCCTACATGACGAAAATCATCATCTTTTTTGTTACAAATGTAACGAATTGACTATCTTAAAAATATCCTTGTGCCCATTTATTATTCAATTAATAATATTTACTTTTTTGTTTGTTTTGTGTGATCTTACAGCTCTTTCTGCCCAACCTGAACACAACCAAAAAGGACCAAATCAATGGTATAGCTCCTGTGTCCCCCTACTCTCTCAGCTAGACCCCTGAGTGTGATATAACCTGGGAAAAAGTTGTTTTTTTAATCATGGGAAGAGCAGTGTGTGGATGTTCTCTACATAAAACCCACCACCTCAAACTGAAGGTAATTTATATTGCTGCTGTGGCATTGTGGCCTACAGAGCTTTTGTGAGGCAGCGCACAACACATCTTCTAAAGATGTTTGCGTTTTGTGGGGAATAAATTGTGCTGTTGGTTTGCAGTCCGGCTCTCTATCATATTCGGCTAGCTTGTCGGTGCCACTGGGGTGGTGAATGGGCCGCCAGAGGCCCAGCCACTAGGGGGTGGTCTGACACAGAAAGGTTAAATATGGTTTAGTCACGGATGCACTCAAAGGGCCTCGCTGTTAAAAAAATAAGTTATGTGAGTTGTATGTCTTCATGCAGTCAGGAAATTGACAATACTGGCGCAGTGAGGCACAAGGTTGTCCCAGGACTGAACTTCATGCTTAACCGTCACAACAAAGAGTCACAACATCACTTGTTTCCGGTGGATTTATTGACGGCTCATCAAAGCCCTGGCTAGACGAAAGGTGTAAAATCAACACAATGCCCATGCCTATATAATTCCTATATTCATCAAACTGTTTTGAACTTAAAACTATGACGATAAACTTGAACTCTTCAGTGACAGAAATACATGGAACTAAACATTAACATGGTTCAAACATCAAGTGCCTTAAACAAGAAGAGGCACTGGATTATGGTCCTGCAGACACACACACACTGCTATAGAGATCTATTGTACTACTTGTATGGCTAATTGATCATTTATTTCTGCTTTGTGTTAAAGGGTCAGCCTACCCAACATTACAGAAAAGAAGCCCATATTTTCACATAGTATGAATAGTTTTCATGGGGACTGTTTCTTTAAGTTTAGACAGAAAAGCAACTTAGGGGAAAGATCAACTAACCCTTTAACTGATAATGCATAAAGAGGATACTGTTTGTAAAATGTGAATTTCTGACTGTGATGGAGGCCAGTTTCCACAAGTCCGGGCACAGATAGGTTGAAGTGTGTAGAAAGGATCACTGAGGGAGTGAATCACTGGTCTCTCTCCAGTAAAAGGCTGAGCTGAGCTTTAAGAGGAGCTACTGTTTGATCTCCCAGGTGCAGGTCATACTGGACCACTGTGAAGTAATTCTTCCAGTCACCTGCTATACCTGTTCAGACACAGAAAAAGTTGGCTACAGCTGTCAAGTCTTTTCCCAGGAAAGCACAAAGCTTCATAACTTCCTATCTGAGGTCCTGTCCATCACAGATGGTTATGAATAATTGAATATGTATGCAACATGTGTCTATTATTATCCTGCATATCTAACGTTGTGTACAAAACAGAAAAGACCCTTAATCCTAAATCTGCAGAAATCCTTCAAGTTAACATTGCTGGTTCGCAGTCACTGTGTGTACACACTTTGATGAATAATGCATTGTTGCCTCAGGGCTATTGGATCCATGTTCTGTGAGCCCATTAGTAGGATTACAGTTGATTTCAGAAACATGGGCTTCTTTTTTGGGAATTCAGCCACAGATGGATGCTTGAATCAATGCTTGAATATAGCAAAGTGTAAATTACCTTAATTCGTTTGGCTTTTACTGCCTGTGGCAACATGTCAGGGGGGAGATGCGAGCCAAAGATCCGAGGATCTGGCCTTTCTCGGAGAGGGTTGTCCATAGTTCTCTCCTCCAGCCAAGGAACGCATGCCCTGTTGGTGGAATCTTCTGCCCAGTCAGGGTGTTCAGCATTCATGATCTAAGATCTGGACCAGGACCAGCCTTTTTCTGTTATTTAACCTACTCTCACTGGTATAAATGTGGTGGACAAAATAATAGAAACATCTGTCAGTATAACGCAACAGAACCACAAACTACATCCTCAAAAATTTATCATAAAGTTGAATCAGCACTGCTATAGACTGATATAGAACAGTTTCAAACTGAACATTACAGCCGTGGTGATGGTAGGGTTTATTGCAGGACTGTTGTACCCTGCAATAGGTTTATTGTAGCTAGACATACCTAATAAACTGGCACATGAGTGTAAATGATATGACATTGTAATTTAAATTGTTGATAAACTGTGAACTATGGCTTTAATTATGGCTGTATGAGAAAACATTCTTAAAATATGTCATCCTCAACAATTATTTTATTAGACAGAAATTTTCTACAGATATTTATGGACCCCTTACTCTGGTGATCCCGTAATATTTCATTCATTGTGAGATCAAAGTTTTACTTTTTTTTTTATTTACAAACTTTGGTTTATGACCAAACACCTGCAACTGTATTTTGTATTCAGTGCTAATTAGAAAATGTTAGCATGCTAACATGCTACTAACATGGTCAATATGGTACATACTATATCTGCCAACCCTTTCGGACCCTGTGTCCATTGGAATGGACATGATATATTTTTGTCTCTAAACCAATAAATACACTGTAATTGAATGATGTCAGCATTGCTGGTTACTGATTGGATCCTGATTATCCAATCAAAATCATGTTATGACTTTGAGCACGTTCTGAGAGAGTGACAGACATCGGACAAGACAAGCATGGTGGAGTGACTGCAGAGAGGGAAGAGTAAGTGCCCAACATACATTTATGTTCATGCTGGCCAAACAAATTTTCTGTCAATATAAAAAGTTACAAGTGATAATATTTGAAGTTATTTTGAACATATATCATTAAGTTATAGGATTTTTTCAAAGTCCTATGTCCTTTGCAATGGACATCAGGAGGTGGGCAGGTTTAGCTAACGCTCACATGTTTAGTGTCAATATGTAAACAAACAAAATACCTGTAAGCTTTGCATAGGTAAAGTATGATGTCACAGTTAAGTTATTCATGATTACAATGATTTTTTTGTACATAATGTTCTTGTAGAGTATAAAGACAAAGATTGCGTCATTTCTTTATCTTCTTGCAGGCTCTGGGTTTTCCTGGTGATGACTTCACTACTGTTCCCTACCCATGCTGAGATACCCCTATCAAGTTCATGTGCATGTTCAGAACTGTACACAGACTCAAAACCATGCAAACATCCAGTTCCAGATGTTTAGGTCATACCTGATTAATTAATTAGCCTTATTTTTCTTAAGTTTTTATGACATTTTACGGCCATCTCGTCCTGGCTTCCATTGGAATGGACATAGAAAAATACTATTAAAAACATGAGTTACCCAAAATGTGTTTTTTCCACTTTGTTTTAATGTTGGAGAAAAATGTACCCAGCCAAAAAAAGCAACATGTTAGCATTGTCATTGTGAGCATGTTAGCATGCTGATGATAGCATTTAGCTCTCAACACTGCTGTGCCAAATAATGCCTTACAGAGCAGCTAGCGTGGCTGTAGACGCTTGTTCTGTCATTTTATGCAGATAATTAAGCCTGCAAAGAATTTATTTATGTGCATGTGCCTGCTGATGCTAGACAAGTGTTCCACACTATGAACGGCACATCCCTAATGTCCTGCCCCCAACTGTGTAGCTGGGTAAATCTCTTGGGCTGTTTTTCTCGTTAATGCAATAACAAGAAAAATTGTGTAAATTGTTTGCCTCTGACATAGCAGAGTAAAAGTCGGTGTGTTTTGAAATTTTCCACATGGGTGAGAGGGGGAAGTGGACAGAGGGCGTGTGTTTTCGTGTGTGCATGTATGTGCGTGTATCGGGGTGGGCGGGGTCCAAGAAAAAGTGAACAGGATGGGAGTGAGCTTCAAAGCCTGGGGAAGAGGTCCCTGGCCCCCCACTGCAGCCTTGTTCACATGAGAATCAATCTGGTGCCAGTGTTTGATGTGAACCGGAGATAAAAGAAACCAAACAAAGAATGACTGCGGGGAGATATGGAAAGATGGGGCACAAACAGACAGGGAGATAAATGGGTAAGGCAGAGAAAAAATGTAGGGGTATGAAAAGGTGCCAGAGGACCATGTTTAGGACAAGGATAGGGTATCTAAAAAAGGCCGGACAAGCAAGTGTATAGACGAGGAGACATGAAGATGATACATAATTCTAAGGAAACACACTAAGGAGGAGAGTAAAAGGCAAACAAAAACATCAAACCAAGTTTGGCGGACAAAGTGAAAGACAGACAGTGTTTCAGTCAGACTGACACGTTCCATCAGTCAGTCAGACATCGAAGGGCAAATGAAGGTTCAAAGCCAGCGTGGTGGACACCAGAGCACCGTCTCCCCAGGACGCCAGAAACTAGCATTAGCATAACAATGCAAACTGCATTATCATCATCACCATTATCATGAAAAATGAAAATCATATTGACTGCATAGCAAAGCCTTCAGTTGGACAGCTTTCGATAAAGGATTCACCCCTCTGGAATGTGGAGGTTACCTCTGGTCATCAAAGACTTGTAAATTCACAGCTAACACTCAATTTTTTTTATATTGACCCTCTAATGCTAACATACTGTGTCCAAGTTAGCATAAGAGTATAAGAGCATAAGACAATCATAGATCTGAAAAATACTCTTTTAAAACACATGATCGGAGCCGAGAGCTCCCCCCTCTGCTGCTCCATCAGTCGGTCGTCATGCTCTTCATGGAACAGTGTAGGAATGTTGTTTTATTTGTACTAAGTTGAACAGAAAAGTCAGAGCTCTGTTATCACAGGCCGCACGGGACAATGAGAGGCGGAGAGAGCAGCTTTTGGGTCTTTTCTTGTTTTTATTTCAGTTGAAACAGGCTCTGACATTGTTGTTCTTTCTGCTAATTAAGCTGTTAGAGAGAGGGGCTGGTCTGACAGGGCCCTGCTTGGCAGGGAGGCAAAGAGTCACAGGAGACATTTATGGGCTGCCTTAAGCCATTGTTTCCCCCCACCGAGGATCTTTTCAGGCCGGCCGCCTCTGTCTCGGTGACCTGTACAATGAGAAGAATGCCACTCAGAGAACCCAGAGCCGGCCACAAAGAGCAGCCCCGCCGAATGAGGATTTCACGGCACTGGGAAGAATCCGGACGCTGCCAAGATTCCACGGATAGTTCTCCCTTCTTCTGATCATGAGACACTTTGAGTCACTCTGTGTGTGTTTATCTCACAAAGGTGGATACATTTTTTGGATGTAGATGTTTTGCATATGTTCAATGACAGGAAAAATGGATGATATGGCTGGTGCAAAGCCCTGTTTGTAAATGTATTCCATAATATTGAAACTGAGACAAACTCCATAACAAGTGTGAAAAGTATTGCTCCTCAAGATTATAAAAGTATAACTTTCCAATTAATATGCTAAAAAAAAAACATATCGGGCCTTTAATCAACTTTTCCAGAACGGCCTCTCTAAGTTTGTCCAGCGGCAGTTGTTTGAGCCACCTGTTCCTGTTACAGAAGCTGTCGCCCAACCTTGCAGATAAAACAGGTGAGATTAAGGCAAAGCTCTGGGCAGCTTGCAGAACATCCCCTAACACAAGCTACAAACACCCCTTCTGTGAGTGTGGATGTGTGTATGTGTACATGTTCTGGTCCATTTGATTGTCATCCAAGCGTCTCTGTGTGTTTACTTAGACTGCAAGGCAGATCCTTCCTTTCTTTCCGAGTCACACAGCTCTGTCGCTGGCCTGGAGATGAATTTGTGATCTGCTTAGCTGTTTCAGAAAACTTTGTTTTTTCACATTGTGGTTTTATAGTGACTTAAAACAAACTGTTTTTGTGTCAACACCTCCTGCTTATGTCTTATCAGTGTGCCAGTTTTTGCTCCTTTAGCAACTGCCATGTGTTGTCATAATGTAACACCATTTACCACAAAGTGTTGAACGGCACTTTCAGACGAGCCAGCACCTCGCATAACAAAGCAGCCCAATTATAGAGCCATTTATGTGTTTGTCAGGGGCTTCAAATGGGCACTGCTTTCTCTGGGTAGCCATATTGGCGAGGTTAGGCACAGCATCTGAAAAGGCAGCTTTATTACAGAACAAGACATCCCTCCCTTAGATGAACACACAAGAAGAAGAAAAATGACAAAAAAGGAAAAAGTAAAAAATGACAACTTTGTTCTTTACAAGAGTTTGGCCGAGCCTGCCTGTCTGGCTGCTCTGCGGAGCGCAGCAGCATGTGTTTCAGGGATTGTTCTGGAAGCGGGAGTGCAGAAACAGCAGGGAGCAGAAGACAAACAGGCAATTCGTGACTCATTAAACACGGCGACGGTGGCCAGCACAGTGGAGGGGTGTGAGGACCCGCGTTCCAACCGGGCGATAAACCCCCCCTGTACCAGCTGGAGCAGGCATCTGTCAGCCGCACGCCGCACCACGCCACGCCACCGATTATCAGCAACAAGCCATATCTGAGTGGCCGGCCACAGCCATTTTCAAACCTACACTTACATAACAACCCTGATTGGCTCACATGGGACCCGCAGGTCCACTGACAGGCCTCACGGTGGAAAGTTGTTGCAGGCCGAACCTTGGAGGGAGGAAAAGCATGTCTCTCTCTCTGCTACACCAGAGGTCAACACATGTCATTTTTGTCATTTCGTTATGAGCAGCAGGTTGGCAGTTTGGTTCGTAAGTCCGTCTGCCAACAGTGGCTCATAACACCAAAGCAAAGAAAGGACACCAAACCCAGAATAAAAACCTGCTCCCAGGACAAAAGTAGAAGTCCAGGTAATTTTAACTTCAGACATACAACTGAGAGTTATTTGGCCATTTTGCTAGTATCTGTCCTTGAAAAACAAAAAGACATGCACACACCCGCACACACACACACACACACACACACACACATATATACATATATACATATATATATATATATATACACACACACACACACACACACACACATATATATATATATATATATATATATATACACACACACATGTATATATGAGTGCAAAAAATTACTAACCTGACTCCCACGCCAGATGGATTGCTTCGCATTTGCTTAGCATATCCATCTGAGAACGTTTGGGAAGGGGCGAAAATACTGGTTTGCTGATTGGATAAACCATCTGTCTATCACCACCTATGTTGGTGATAGACGGACCAAATCAACCAATCAGATCAACGAAGTGTATGACGTATCAACAGAGCAACGACAAAGCGAGGCTACCCCTGCTGCTGCAGGCAAAGCAACATGTCGGTAAAGGATATTTGCCATTTGTGTAACGAGAATTTAGAAATAAAAGGCCCCATTTCAGGTTCTGGTCCATATTCCAAAAGAAGGATCCAAGAGAAAACAGCATTAGCAAGCAGCTAACAGAATCAGGGCTACCGCTATCTGAAAATGTGTCTAGATCAGGTCAGATTTGCACATAGACAGTATATAAACATGCGTTGCTTCCGTTTGCTGAGCCTCGTGAGACCATCCTGATCTCGCGAGCTCCTCGTTGCATCACACCTAAACCCGCCTCTCCAACGCTGATTGGCCCGGTCGTTTTGTGAACGGCTCCAAATTTTCTCTGCCTCAAGATGCCAGACTGATCTGCGAGCAGAAAACTGGAGCTTGCGAGATCAGGATGGTCTCACGAGGCTAAAAAATGACTGTGTAGTGGTGAAAATGTCACTCACTCACAGTGAATTATCACTCACTCTGCAGCTCTGCAGCTCCCTTCATCTTTACAGTGTTTTCACCATCTTTCAGCTTATTGTTTTGGTTTTATGACCAGCAAATATATGGTTCACTCCAGAGGTGGGGGACTCGAGTCGCACGACTTGACTCGAGTCTGACTCGAGTTGCCAATTTGAGGACTTGAGACTTGCTTGACTACCATTGATAAATGACTTGACTTGACTTTGACTTGAGATGACTTAAAAAAGACTTTTTATTAGTGTAATAGCCATGCCGTATTCTTTTATTAAAGTATTGAGAAGTTATGTCTTGTTTTTGGAACATCTTTGTGCTATATGCGCCACCCTGCCATGTTGCTAGGCAACCTTCCAGAGCGCGGCAGACCAGCAGAGGCAAACGTAGGCAGCCGTTATGGAAGGGATTATGCCCAAAAAAGTGAAATTCAGATTTAAGGAGTTTGTAGTTGAAAAAATTACAGACACGACAACCACAACATCCAACTTTATCCGTCATTTCAAGCAACACAAACAAAGGTAATGTTACGTGAATGGGGTGATGGTGCAGTGGATATGACACGTGCCTTTGGTGTGGGAGACCTGGGTTTGATTCCCACTGTGATACATCAACCAAAGTGTCCCTGAGCAAGACCCTCAACCCCTAGATGCTTCAGAGGTGTGCAACCTCTGACATATATAGCAATTGTAAGTTGCTTTGGATAAAAGTGTCAGTTAAATGACATGTAAAGTGTCTTTTAGCTAACGTTCATAGAAATTTTTGTATGACTTGACTTGACTTGCTTGATTCTCACCACAGTGACTCGACTTGACTTGCTTGATTCTCACCACAGTGACTTGAGACTTGCTTGTGACTTGAAGGTTAAGACTTGAGACTTGTTTGTGACTTGCACATTTATGACTTACTCCCACCTCTGGTTCACTCTCAATGTTCTCATAGCACCATTTTTGGCCTTAGCAGTAGACAGCGGTTTTCAGTGAAAACCCCACTGTAGAACCCTGTCCAGCACCAAGCAGCGGACTAAATTAGCAACTAGCCTGGAGAACATAACAGGAGTTGGTGGAGACCAAAAACAGAAGGAGAAGAAATATTGCATGGACATTTATCAACAGGACACAACCGCATCTCCAAATTGCTCCTTGTCTGGTTAATGTGTAAATAGACAACTGTTTGCCATAGCAACTAAAACATGATAATAGGTCAGTGTTGTGTTCACAGCATATTTCCGCTGCCCCCAAATGGCCAAACAATCAGTTATTGCAGGTTTATTTGCAAAATTCTTGTTTGCTATACTGGAGACTCCAGTTTAATCTGTCAATAAGAAGAAAAAAATGTCAGAAGAGAATATTCTCCCTGAAAAAATGAGGTGCTGAACCACAAAGACAACATAACACAACAATAACTTATAACACTGTGGATGCAAGGTAATCAAAATCCTCCATTGCCTGGAAAAGTTCAACATCAGCACAACTTTGCAACGAGGTAAAAGTTTGCTCTCAATAGAATTTAACGAGCTGTTAACGACCTAATTAAACGCTGAGAGCAGATAAAAGCATGAAATATAGATAAGCTGGAAAATCTGCACATAGCTCTACGGTCCATGCTGAGGAAGATAGTGATGTCTCCTAAAGCCACAATCAGCAGAGCAACTAAACCACACCTCGTCCTCCACCCAGTTGTGAATGTTTAATTAGAACGAGAAGCTAAACATGCTGCCTCACAAGCCATGAATTACACCGAATCACCTTCCAATGGAGCAATGTAAAAAAGTGTCTAACTTTCGATGAAAAGCCAGTGTTAATGTGGTACTTCAGAAGCCCATGGCACTTTCTAGGACTGAGGGATTGGGGCTTTAACAGTGCTCGCGGTGTGACAGAAGGGGCCTCTCGCTCTCCTCACCAGTGGTAGCCAGGGTTGTAATTCTGACTTTAGCAGTCTTTACGACTCCCTCTCCTCATTTCTCTGGAATATGAAAACATCAGCATATGGCCGCCGACAGCACCGAGGCTAAGGAGTCAATTTCCCTTAAGTAACATTGGGACAGGGGTGACATTCATTTCGATACTGCCCCCCTGGCTCAAAAAAAGGACAGAGAAGGGACAGAAAGAGAGACTGAGATGGAGCTACAGAGCAAGTGGAGACAGATGGTGAGACGCACAAGGACAAAGAAATTCAAAGGGAAAGAAAGAGAAAGACAAAGATGGTTTGACTCTAATTTTCTAGCACCAGCAGGTCTTCATCGCCTCTCTGTCTCAGTGTGCAGTTCACAGAGTTTCATGTGGCTACCAGGAACAGAAAATCTGTCCGTCAGCTGCCAAAGGTTCCAGCTCTGCTCCGTTCCTCTGAGCGCTCTTAAAACCCGCTGTTTCACACCCATGAATTACACTATTTATGGCCCCGGTTAAAATGGGCAGTTTCTGGGCACGCTGCATTTGTGTGCCTCTGTTTCTGTGTGTGTATGTGTGTGTGTGTAAGCTAGGGTGTGCCATGTGGCAGATGGGAAGCAATATGGCATACCTCTGCCCAGACAGATGTGGCACAGCACATCACAGTGAGCCGGGAGAGGGATCGGAAACCTCAGGAACATCTGGACCTCTGGCAACCTTCACCCTCAGCCAGCAAGCTAACTTTACCTAGCTGCTAAGGACCTGGGAGAAGAGGAGAAAACACTGGCTCCTAACATGTCACCAGTCCCTGCGATCCCTCACATCGCATCTTCATCTCCAGCGGCATTTTGACTGACAGATGAGGAATCCCACCTCCCTCAGTGAGGGTTGTCAATCAATTGCTCTGTGGAGTGGAGCGATGAGGCCTGTCCCAACATGGGCCTGTCATGGCCTGCTGCACAGGAGTACATTCCCACCACTCAGGGGGCAGCCTAGATGGGACAGACTGGGGCTTCTGTAAGGGTAGTGAGAAATGGGGTAGGGCAGGCCAGGAGAGAGGGTTGTAAAAGGGACTTCGTGGAAAGACACTGGAAGAGGTGTCCGAGTGCTTTCTGGCTTATGCTTGCGTCTAATATGCAACACTACCTCTGTACGCTTTCATTTATTAACTTCCCTGCTAATTAGGGATGACGATGTTGGTCGTCGGTCCACCACTTTGGTCTAAACTGAAATTCCTCAACATCTACAAGATGGATTGCCATAAACCTTAGTACAGACATTCATGTTGCACAGAGGATGAATCCTAATGACTTTGGTGACCCCCTGACCTTTTCAGTTTTCCCTTATTCTGTGAAATATCTCAACATCCATTGGATGGATTTGGATTTGGATGGATTGACATTTTGTAAAGACATTCATGGTTCTCAGGTGATGTGTCTTCAATTCAATTCAATTCAATTCAATTTTATTTATAGTATCAAATCATAACAGGAGTTATCTCAAGACACTTTACAGATAGAGTAGGTCTAGACCACACTATAATTTACAAAAAACCCAACAAGTCCCCCCAAGAGCAAGCACTAGTGCAACAGTGGCAAGGAAAAACTCCCTTTTAGGAAGAAACCTCGGACAGACCCAGGCTCTTGGTAGGAGGTGTCTGCTGGCCGTTGGGGTGCATCACAGTATAGTAAATAAACAGTGGTTAGAAAAAGTGGGTGTAGTAGTGCAGGGAGCAGCACGGCATAGCAGGGTATTTCTCAGCAGAACCACGGCAACAGCTGGAACCAAGATTTTGGTGCCATCCTAATCCCAGGATTTCATCCTGGGTGAAAAAGAAACAGAAAGACTCCGGGGAGCAAGCTCCCCAGAGCTAGGTTAGTAACAAGCATTTCTAGGACAGAGAAGCAGGTGGGCCGGGCTTGGCAGATACTACAACTCCTCACTCCCTAACCATAAGCTTTATCAAAGAGGAGAGTTTTAAGTTTACTCTTAAATGTGGTGACAGTATCTGCCTCCCGGACCCAGACTGGGAGCTGGTTCCACAGGAGTGGAGCCTGATAGCTAAAGGCTCTGGCTCCCATTCTACTTTTAGAGACTCTAGGAACCACTAGTAACTCAGCATTCTGGGAGCGCAGTGCTCTAGTGGGACAGTAAGGTACTATGAGCTCTTTGAGATACGATGGTGCTTGACCATTTAGAGCTTTGTAGGTCAGGAGGAGGATTTTAAATTCAATCCTGGATTTTACAGGGAGCCAATGCAGAGAAGCTAATACGGGAGTAATATGATCTCTTTTCTTAGTTCTTGTCAGTACACGAGCTGCAGCATTCTGGATCAGCTGGAGAGTCTTAAGTGACTTGTTTGAGCATCCTGATAGTAAGGAATTACAATAGTCCAGCCTGGAAGTAACGAAGGCATGGACTAGTTTTTCAGCATCATTCTGAGACAGGATGTTCCTTATTTTGGCAATGTTACGAAGATGAAAAAAGGCTGTTCTTGAGGTTTGTTTTAAGTGGGCATTAAAGGATATATCCTGGTCAAAAATAACTCCTAGATTTCTGACAGTAGTGCTGGAGGCCAGGGCAATACCATCCAAGGTAGCTATATCTTTGGATATTGAGGATCGGAGGTGTTTAGTACCCAGCACAATCACCTCAGTTTTGCTTGAGTTTAGCATCAGAAAGTTGTAGGTCATCCATGATTTTATATCTGTAATACATGCTTGAAGTTTAGCTAATTGACTGATTTCATCTGGTTTGATTGATAAGTATAATTGGGTGTCATCTGCATAACAGTGAAAGTTTATTGAGTGTTTCCTAATAATATTACCTAGAGGAAGCATATATAAGGAGAATAGAATTGGTCCAAGCACTGAGCCTTGTGGAACGCCATGGTTAACTTTAGCGTACTTGGAGGATTTGTCATTAACATTAACAAATTGAGATCGATCAGAGAAATAGGACTTAAACCAGCTCAGTGCGATTCCTGTAATACCAGCTAAGTGTTCCAGTCTCTGTAACAGGATGGTATGGTCAATAGTGTCAAAGGCAGCACTAAGATCTAGTAAGACAAGTATGGAAACAAGTCCTTTGTCTGAAGCAATTAGAAGGTCGTTAGTAATTTTCACCAGTGCCGTCTCTGTGCTATGATGCTTTCTAAATCCTGACTGAAAGTCCTCAAATACACTATTGCTATGTAGGAAATCACATAACTGATTAGCAACTACCTTCTCAAGGATTTTGGAGAGGAAGGGAAGATTAGATATTGGTCTATAGTTAGCCAAGACCTCAGGATCGAGGGTGGGTTTTTTCAGAATAGGTTTAATCACAGCTACTTTAAATGACTGTGGTACATAACCTGTTAATAAGGACATATTAATCATATCTAATAATGAAATGTTAACCAGTGGTAGCGCTTCTTTAAGTAACCTCGTTGGGATGGGGTCTAAGAGACAGGTAGATGGCTTAGCTGAAGAGACTCTTAGCATTAATTGTTGAAGGTTTATAGGGTAAAAGCAGTCTAAGTATATGTCAGGTCTTGTTGTTCCTTCTAGCAGTCCTGCATTTGAAAGTGAACTGTTAGAAGTTGAGGGCAAGAGGTGATTAATTTTATCTCTAATTGTTATAATTTTATCATCAAAGAAGCTCATGAAGTCGTCACTACTCAGAGCTATAGGAATAGATGGCTCAGTAGAGCTGTGACTGTCTGTCAGCCTGGCTACAGTGCTGAAAACAAACCTTGGGTTGTTCTTATTTTCTTCTATTATTGATGAGTAATAGTCTGATCTGGCATTTCTGAGGGCCTTCCTATAGGTTTTCAGACTGTCTTGCCAATCTAAACGAGATTCTTCCAGTTTGGTGGAACGCCATTTACTTTCCAGTTTTCGCGAGATTTGTTTTAGTTTGCGAGTTTGGGAGTTATACCAAGGTGCTAGTTTCCTTTGCTTCCTCGTCTTCTTTTTGAGGGGAGCAACAGAGTCTAAAGTCGTCCGTAGGCAGGCCGTAGCACTGTCTACAAAATTATCAATTTGGGAAGGACTGAAGTTAACAAAAAGGTCCTCTGTTATATTAAAGCATGACATTGAGTTAAATGCTGTTGGAATATCTTCCTTAAATTTAGCTATAGCACTGTCAGATAGGCATCTAGTGTAGAAGCTTTTATCTAATTTCATATAGTCGGGTAGTAAGAATTCAAAAGTTATTAAAAAATGGTCTGATAATAAACGATTCTGCGGAAATACAATTAAATCTTCAATTTCGATGCCGTATGCCAGCACAAGGTCGAGGGTGTGGTTAAAACAGTGAGTGGCCTTATGCACACTCTGACTGAAACCAATTGAATCTAATAGTGAGTTGAAAGCAATACTAAGGCTGTCGTTGTCAATGTCCATGTGAATATTAAAATCACCTACAATAAGTACTTTGTCTGATTTTAGGACTAAACATGATAAAAACTCTGAGAATTCAGATAAAAATTCTGAATACGGACCTGGAGCTCGGTAAACAACAACAAATATAATTGGCTGTACAGTTTTCCATGTTGGATGTTGAAGATTAAGAACTAGGCTTTCAAACGAGTTATAATTTAGTTTAGGTTTAGGATTAATTAACAGGCTTGAATCAAATATCGCTGCAACTCCCCCTCCTCGGCCTGATCCTCTAGGAATTTGAGTATTATTATGGCTGGGAGGAGTGGCTTCATTTAAACTAACATATTCTTCATTGCACAGCCAGGTTTCGGTAAGACAGAATAGATCAATTTGATTATCTGATATCAATTCATTTATTAATACTGCTTTAGAAGACAAAGATCTAATATTTAATAGTCCACATCTGATTTTCCTATTCTGTTCCATCATTGCAGATGTTGTTTTAATTCCAATTAGGTTGTTAAGTATAGCTCCTCTTTTGTTAACCTTTGATTTAACCGATCTAAGTCGGGGGACAAACACCGTGGTTATTAGGCTATGAGAGGGCGGCTGCTCTAACGGAGGCACAGAGGAGCACGTTGCACTGCACCTCTGATTACTGATGTCTAACTTGGGTTGTCATGGTTTACGACCGCTAATAAACTCGGTCAGATTTTTTGATATGAGAGCGGCTCCATCCCAAGTGGGATGAATGCCATCCCTCTTAATCAGACTAGGCTTTCCCCAGAACGCCTTCCAGTTATCTATGTAGCCCACATCATTAGCTGGGCACCATTCCTTCAACCAGCGGTTGAAGGATGACATGCGGCTGTATTTTTCATCGCTGATCAGGTTTGGCAGGGGTCCAGAGAAAACTACTGAGTCCGACATAGTCTTTGCATATGCACAAAGTGACTCAACATTAATTTTAGTGATCTCCGATTTACATAATCGGGTATCATTGCCACCTACGTGGAGTATGATCTTACTGTATTTACTGTTATTTTTATTTTTAGCCAGCAGCTTTAGATTAGATTCTATATCGCCCGCTCTGGCCCCAGGGACGCACACGACCGCGGCCTCTGGAGCCGACATCCTAACGTTTCTCAGTATAGAACTGCCAATAACCAGAATTGGCTTCTCAGCGGTTGTATCACTGAGTGGGGAGAACCGGTTAGAAAGTTGAGGATGCCCCGATTTGGAGTGACCACTGCTATGTGCACCCCCCGGATTACAGTTAGTGCTATGCTTCCTTCGGACAGTCACCCACCCGCCCGACTGCTTTGGGTCTGCCGGCGGACTGCTAGCAGAAGCTACATGTTGCCCCGCACCAGCTACGCTAAGCTGGCTAGCTACGGAAACATACGACTTTGATTCCATAGTGTGGAGCCGTGCTTCAAACTCACTAAGCCTCGCCTCCAGAACAGCGAATAAACTACATTTATTACAAGTGTCATTATCACTGAAGGAGGCAGATGAATAGCTGAACATTTGACACACAGAGCAAGAGAGAGCAGGAGATGGAGAGGAATTGGCCATTGCTAATGGCTAAGCTAAAGTAGCTAACAGCGTTTTAATCGTGAGATCAGCGAGGCAGTCGCTGTAAGGGAAGATAGCTACAGATACGTGCTTCAAGACTTTGCTGATTCCCCGACTATTTTTTTATTTGTCTTTGATTCATGACCTTATTGTCTTATGATTTATGTAAGCCTCAGCTGTTCTTTCCATTTAGTGTCAATTAGAAAATATTATCATGCTAATACACTAAACTAAGATGGTGAACATGCTAAACAGTATACCTGAATAACATCAGCATGTTGTCAAATTGCTGCAAACAAGCTCCTGCACACTGTCTTTCTAGCAAAAATACATTTATTTGCAACGTCTCAGTGCTAAAAGGTAAGGCAAAAGGTCTAGCACATTGCAAATAAATCTATTTTTGCAAGAAAGACAGTGTGCGGAAGTGCGCAGAAGTTTGTTTGCAACTTTTGACCTACTTGTCCGACTCCTATGCACCTGTCTCTTGAAATTGATGTGCATAGTATTCTTCTGTCATCAAACTGCATATTTTTCAGACTTGTTGTGGAAAAGATGTCAGGTGCAGTTTGTTGATAGTGGGCTAGAGCATGCCCATAATCATAATACATTAAAATAATAACTATTATTACTTTACACTGTAGATTAATGAACCCAAAAATATGGAAATGCAATGTTTGTAAAATCTACTGGATCTAAAACTAATTCTAAGACTTGAATACAATAAGTGGTTAAGTCTTTTTGAAAACAAGTTTCCCTCCTGCCAAGGCTCTGATGAAAAAAAAATATTTTACTGTAGTGTGTTTCACAGATTGTATACAACATTAGGAAAACAATAATTACACACTGAAGCTCAATTAAACAATCAGAGAACAATTTCACAGTAGAGCAGACAACAAGTAATTAGCTGACTTTCCAGGATAAAGCAACGATTTGTATTTTCCTTCACTGTATGCTATAACATGGGAGTACAGAGATGGGACAGCAGAGTGAGATGGTCAGATCGGGTACTAGTCTCTATGTTACATTGCATTTAGAGAGTGTTGCATTATTTGTGTTGTTTGTACTGTATGTATTGCATGTAATGTACATTCCAGTAAAAGAGCTAGAATCCAATTTTACAGCAACATGCATAAAGAAGTACAACTGTAATGTGAGAAAAGTATTATGAGGTTATATATTGTGTTGCATGTTTTTTTAGAGTGCAGCTTCAACTTCAGAACAGCAGTAAGTGTTGTAAACGACCTCGACTTTTCAAAGATCACTGGGTGTTTATTTTTTAAGAAAATCGGATACTTTGCTCTGTGACTCAAATGTAGTGGTAAGACATAAGAGGCAAACAAGTGGGGCTAGGTTATTTGTAGCCTAAAATTTGCTAGGCTATAGTGAGTTTCTTTAAGTGTGTTTAAAGTGTGCTTTTAAAAGTTAGTCAGCCCTAAAAGTGTTTATTTAACCTGCGGGAGTTCCTGATGTTGGTGAGCATATGAATAGAAACAATTCTAAACAACCACATTATTGTTTAAATGTTCTGCTACATTTTCTATCTACTTTTTGTTTCATCTGTGACTTCTACATTGTGGCAGTGGTCAAAGATCACATCATTCATGTTATTTCCTGTGCCGTTAGGAAGCTCCTTTGGGAATAAAAACAGACATATGTTGGACAGAGGTGTGCTGGATGCCTCTAGACTGTTGCCCAGATGTCCTCGTGTTCGCACAAAGCACAGTCAATATGGATCACATCCTTTCACTCTCGCTTCAAAACAAAAACATCCGAAACTTCAAGGACTTTTTCTCTCTGTTACTCAAAAGCAGCCAAATAAACATGCAGAAATCTTTTCATCAACAATATATTTTTCATATGAGATACGATATCAATGTATCATCCTCTGGAATCTGTATAATAATTGGTGAATGCACTGAGCATATTTTTTATACACTAAGATAACTTTATTTATATATCATGTAGACAATTTTATTTTTTATTATTTTTTACTGATTTACAAGCATCAATAGACTTTCAATGAAGAAGACGCAAAAATGAGTTGGAATAAAATCACTTTACATGTAAATACTTTGTTAAGTTGACAAAATGAGAAGTCAGACGTATGGCTGAGTTTGTGCTGAAAGAAAGGATACCATGTACTGTTTGTGGGGTAAGGACAGTTTAAAAGAAGAAAGACAAAAATGAATGAACCAAAGTAAACCTGAGCTCCAGAGTGTATAGTCACTTTCCTCTCTGTTTGCATGCACACTTTTATAAGGCAGTCTCACATCTCACATCACCTTACAGAGAGAAAACTGACCAGCAGACTCCTTCCTCAGCTCCTTTGCTCCCTCACTCACTCTCTCTCTCTCTCTCTCTCTCTCTCTCTCTCTCTCTCTCTCTCTCTCTCTCTCTCAGTTCTTTGAATAATTAGTGATGTGTGTCAATATTGTGGCCCATAGTAACCATATGGTGGGTGCAGGCAGACAGGCCATTGTTTGGAGCTGTGAAATATTGTGTATCCCTGCGAGGGCTGGAGCCAGCAGAGGCAGGAAGTGTTGTCGGGACTGACAGGGACATTGTGCGCTTGAATGGGCGAGTCCTCGGTGGCAGGGAGCACCACGGACCCAGACAGAAAGTCTTGACCCTGGCGAGAAAGGCTGATTAGGCATGGTGCTGCAGGCCTCTCCTTCATCCACTCCCACCACCACCACCACTCTCATCCACACCCCCCACTGGAAGCCGTTAGAGCCAGAGCAGAATGCAACAAGGCCACTTAACTCAGCGGTGCCTTTTCACTGGGCACATAAAAACACTCATATATCCATGTCAGGGGTGGAGAGGAGAGGAGTGGGACGGGGGCTCGGGGCTGCACCGTCAGTGTGTGAACTCAGGAATGATTAGAGTGTGTGTGATTTGTGGGAATGACAGTGTACCATAGAGAGTGTGAACCCAACAAGTGATCTAATGCCTCTTAGGCAGAATAGAATAGAAAAGAATGAAGTAGTTTTTTGACGATTTTCTTTCAGCACTGTTTAACATGCATCAAAACTAAATGATGTAATTAGTGTGTTGTGTAGAGGACAGATTGGAAATGATGCTAAGCTTTTGTTTTACAGTCCTCATATCGCCACAGTATAATCAGACAAACACATTAGTTCAGATGTAATCGAAGGAGGCCAACATTATCCTGCCACATTAACAAGCTGTGGTGTGCAGGAAAACTGAGCAGTTAGTGCATCCTGACACTACACAAAGCCTTAAAATACACATATAACACCCCAACAAGTATCTGACTCTTAACTCTGTAAACATTTATATTCAGGAAATCTTTCAACATTTAATTGTGATGCTTCTTTGGCAAACATCTGAGCTTCATGGCAAACATTTTATTTGTCAACTAAGCATTTAACAAATTAAACATTTAAACTTTATGTTGCACAGAAAATGTCCATGTCACCCACAAGATGACTGAATAAATCAATGTAGTAGATAATGAGGATTTGAATTTTAAACGCTGGATACATTCAACTTCATTTTTTAAACTGAGCACTTAAACTTAAAACATTTTTTCCACAAAATTGATAATATTTTTGATTTTTAAGACACAGCTCGTGCTCAGTTGTGAAATGGGAAGTTATGGATGGGGGGGGCTAATTTTCTTTCCTGCCAAACAAGCTGGGTAGCTTCAACCAGAGAAGTGAGTTCATCTGGTTCGGTTTGATTTCACTGTCCTCTGAGTCTTCTGCTCCTCTCTGCTCCATAACTGCCTGATCAAAACCGCCTCCATCCACATCCCCTCTGCTCCTCGTCTCTCCATCCTTCTCCTCTTTCATCCGTCCTCCTTTCCCCTCTCTGCCAATTATCTTTCCGTCAGTCTGTCACACTTTGTAGTCTAATAAAGGCGTCCTAAATTGATGCCCATCCCGCCTTTATCCCCCTGATAAAGCACAACAATTAAGGCTCATGTCTCTTTGCTCAGGGCCTTTTGATGGAGCACAAAGCTGCACCCAGAAAGAGGGAGAAGTGGTGGAGCTACACTCACATTAGCAGGCAGCTCTCTCTCTCACTCTCTCTCTCTCTCTCTCTCTCTCTCTCTCTCTCTCTCTCTCTCTCTCTCTCTCCAAACCAATGTATGCACACAAATGCAGGTATGAAACCAGAACAACAATCTGTGCACAACAATGCATATCAGAGGTACTGAATACTGATGACTTTAAACTGGACTTTTCCAAATTATAAAAGATTTCTCCACTTTAACACCAGTGACTGTGGACTTCATTTGGACTTTAGCCCTTTGATTTTGAATAACTTGCTGATCTTGAGTGGGTCCCTTTCTGCCAGCACTCACAGGGAACAGGCCACAGACCACTATGATAATGTTTTAGGGGTTTGAGGACCATAATCCATTGTCAGAAAAACACACAATACAGGTGTGACAACAGACATGAATGTTTTGGAAAGACAAAAGAGTCCAGGGTGCTCAGGATGTTCAATCAGATGTTTGAAGGTGCTCTTTGGGGTCGGGAATTCAATAAAGTGTAGAAAAAAAGGGAAATCCACCATGAAGAAGGCTGTCTGTGCCACTACGCGCGTGTTGCTTCTCCCTATGTCTTTTAAATTTTCTATTATGAAATAGCCAGTAAAATAAAGTTTTTTTAATAATTTTGAAGAAGAGTGCCTTGGATTTCCCTTTCTTTCTAGACATGAATGTTTGTTCAAAATTTGGTGCCAATCCATCCAGCAGATGTTGAGACATTTCCAGACATAAGTGAAAACTTTGACCTGCTGGCGGAGCTAGATAAAAGTCAGAGGGCTGCTAAAGTCATTTGGATTCATTTCCTGGGCATCATGAACGTACATTTTTATTGCAACCCATCAAGTAGTTTTTTTTAATATTTCAGCCTGAACCAAGTCCTACCGAATAACAATGTCATTCCTAGGGCCAAGTTGGGTTCAGTGTGTTACTCTGAGGTCAGGAAGGAGAAACAGGTGTGACAGTGCAATGCTTTAGTCATAAAATATAAGAGGCAGGCCTCTTCATCATGCTGCTCTTGAAAGAGAAGTTCCCAAATATGCACAACACAGCCTCTGTTACACCTGCAAGAGGCAAGGCAGAGGCAGCAATAACCTTTCCTTTGACAAATATTTGGTAAAACCATTTAGCAATATATAAACACAAGTTTTCAGAGACAGGGTGTATCTGCTCACAGGTCACTATCACAAGCAAAACGTGATTACAATATCTCTCCAGCTGATCCAAATATGCATACTGTACCATTTTAAAGCCATTATCAGACCAGATTCTCTAAATGAATGATCTTCCCTAGAGTCCGTTCTTAATACTAGGCAAACTACATTTTCGCACTACATTCCCTGGGCTTGGAATCATTTTACAAGACAAACTTCTTTTGGAGACACTGCCTTTGTGTCAGGTATTCAAGCGTCACATTTAATGCGTGTTTTATAAAGAATATCTCACTGTCTTCTTTATGCCTCTCGGGTCCTATATTATGGTGCTACATGTGAATAATGTAAATTATTTATGGGACTCTGTATAATGTACTCTAGGCTGCCACTGTGGCATGCAGGTCTCTCTTGTAAAAGAGATGATGTATCTCAAGAGACCTCCTGGTTCAATAAAGGTTAAATAAACCCTGCTGCTAAGTTCCTCACTTTGCTTAACAAACAACTGACATGTGAAACAAGAGAGAGAAAACGCATGAATGTCCCTGAAAGCATCAATAATGTTGTGAGTTTAGATGGTGTAATAATATAACATAGCCTAATATAAGGAGATTGTGGTATTATATACTGTATCAGAGCTGTTGAATGTGAAACATCAACAAACTCTTAACTTTCTTCTGAGGGGAGAAAAACACTTTCTGTTTTTGAGGAAAAGAGAAAATTGTTTGGAAATGATTGATATGTCTTGAACAAGCAAAATGTGGTAAACAATCATATTTACTCAGGGTATTTTAAATTTGGGGGATGAGAATTTAAGCATAGTTAATTACTGAGTAAATGCAAAAACATTTAGAACAAAAAAATGAAAACATTTAAAAAACACAGCGTGATTCCTGAAAGAATGTTCAACATGTTACCTCTTCGTTTATTGAGTTGTTGTTTTTTGCTGTATGCCATGACACCAGGGGGTTAGCAATAAATATGAATCGTCAGTGGAAGTAAATGGAAAGGTGTGAAGGAAAGCAGAAGACACAACGTTGTTAAAATCCATCTTCGGTCTGTGAGAGGTGCTGTGATAGTACACAATCTGTACCCTGTTATTATACCAGTTAAGTGAACACAAACTTTTCTACTCAAAGACAAAATAATGTTATACTCTGAAATATTCAATTATTATTTTTTTTTAATTTCTTAATATTCTGTCATTAAAGAAATGTTGTGATTTCTCTGTTTATGCACTGGCAGTAATGAAATATCTCATTGATTTGTGATGTTGAATGTAAAAAAATAAAGTTTACTTTTTATTTAATATATATATAATATATATATATATATATATATATATATATATATATTATATATATATATTGTCTCTTGATTTATGACTTTTATTACAGTAAAATAAGAGTTATTGCAACACATACACAAGCCACTTTCTTAGACGATGCACAGTTCTAAGACACTATATACATAATTTTTTTATATATTATATAAAAAAAAATAAAAAGATAAGTATGGTTTTATATACAGTGCGATATGCCGTGTGGAGTAATGATTTTACACAGAATACCGATATTGCACATTAATGAAATTGCACAGTATCATCAATATTATCGAAAGTATTAAAAATAAAATATTGCACAGTAGGTGGATAGAAGAAAGTCCGGGGGTTGGGTGGGGGGTGAAGTCAGTGTGTTTTTCAAATTAGTCAAAATCTTTACCTTCTTATTTAGATTATTATAAATTTCAATCATGTCTCAATTTGAAAAGTAGATACAAAATAAACATATTCCTTGTTATGCCTTAAAACTGCTCATTTTTACATTATTTAACTTAACTATACTGTAACAGAGGCACAAGTAGCGAATAGTACCAAAGTCTGCGAACTGACTCAGTAATGTGCTTTTTATACAATATCTAAAGTTGTTTAAAATGAGATAGCATTACCCACCATAAACGATTGGTCATACCAGAGTAAGTGAGGCTGTAGCAGCAAAAGCCTTAGTGTTTTAAATTGAGCAACAATTGCCTTCGACTTCAAAAAATGTGTCATTTCTTCCGTCAACGGTTACATAAGTCTCATTTTAAGTAAGTTATGCACAATTACAAACATTATCTAAAAGATGGAGTGTGTAAGCAAATAAAACAAGGTCCAGGAGGTTTCAGAGGCCACAGAGCTGGCCAGAGTCAAAATATCCAAACTGCAGAAGCAAAAACTTGAATAATGAATTGACATGAGTCATAAGTTGACACTAACCATCTAACACAGCTATTGACATATTAGACACTGTTTACAGAGGGTTGACAATGCTAATCAACCCTGCACTGAAGTAACTGGTGTTTTCTGGTGAGATGTTCCATCAAGCCACCACTTATCAAATGCCAGATGAAGAAAAATAATAATAAATAGGCTTTATTGGTCTAGTGTGACATATATATATATACAGTACATATATACATTATTTAAAACAGTAGTGCTGGGTTAAAATAATCGATTCAACAATTAAAACCAATCTTTGTTTAAGTGATCCTATATTGATTAGTAAAATCCTGAAATAGTTTTTTTAAAATATGCCTTTTAAACATGGATGTGGTGAATGTACCCCCTTTTGGGAGTGAATTAAAAATATAAAATATAGTAAATATAATATAGTAAAATATGTTAGGGTTGCTTCTTGCTTGTACAATTTACAGCATAAGTTCTCTGAGAATAGAAGTTATATCCAAGCAAAATTGGTATTGTAACTGATTTAACTGTTCATAAACAAGTACTAAAGTGAAAAAAAGTCATTGTGTCTGGTTGTTCTGTAGCGCCTACCAGAGAGGAAAGGAGTGCGATGGGTCTCCATTATGGATTTCCAACCTGCCCGTTTCCTGACTCTGGAGTTGTGCAAGTCCTGGATGGTGCATGTTGTTTTAGTATGAGAGTGTTTGGAAATTTTGATATTCAAGTCTAATTTTGTTAAAGAACTTTTTAGTCTCGCAGGAATTCTTCGTCAGCTTCCTCAGGTGGTTGATTTGTTTTTCTTCTTCTGTGGCTATCGTATTGTTGATTCACATTTTGTGAGGGTTGTGCAGAGGCTGTGTACTGTCCCTCCCTGCAGCAGCACCAGCTCAGCAGTGTAGTTACCTGGGAGGCAGGGCCTTGAGTGAGTAATGTTGCTGACACAAAAGCCCTGACAGCAAAAGTGTGGAGAGAGTGATGAGATCCCCTGCTGGCGAGTTAGCTAGCCTGGCCTCGGAGTCTTCTCCCTGGCTTTCGCTTTCAGACTCCTGCCCCCGAGGGCTCGGAGCCCTGGAGACACCAGGAAATCCCGGGTCCTGGTTTATCACTGGTCAGCTCTTATCCAAGTGTTGTAGTCTACTTGTGCTCAATTCCAAAATAAGTTTCTAATTAATGAAAGACTTTTGTTAAAATTCTTAGCTTGTTATTACTACAGTTTGTAGGCAGTGTGAGGAGTTTAAGAGAGTATACTGCATACTATGGTGGTTGCCATCGTCCACCCACTGTCATATTAACTTTAAAACATACCATGGGAACAGATTTAACTGTTTTTTTTAATATATGTTCATGCTCTGTTTGATGCTCTATGTCTGCACTTATCAACTACCTCCAAATACTGAACCTCAATAAAAAAATAACTTTGGTTAGTGTTTGGAGGCTTGACTTATGACATGAGGTGACACAATGCCACCACCTTCTCCTGGCACCCCAGTCTTTGCCAGCCTCTTGTGGTTGCCAAGGTAAACGTCATGGCGACCATGGGATCGGCTGCAGGCTCGGAGGGACGTCCGGCTGTGATGGGGTGCGTGACATGATACTCAACAATCAGACACCATGACAACCTGGCAACAATGCTGTTGATTCAGCAACCAAACTGTATGAGGAGTTGGAGAGAGGGGACAAAAACACGTTAGCGAGTGAAGGAAACACAGTTAGGTGTTAAAGGATCAAAGGCTGTATTTCTCTCTCTCTCTCTCTCTCTCTCTCTCTCTCTCTCTCTCTCTCTCTCTCTTTCATGCACAAATAATAATAATAAGGTTGTCCAGACATTTTGAAATTAAAAGACGTAAATTAAGCTTTTAAAAATGCATTCACAACATTTTTACTTAATAGTACAGTAATCATGTTCAGACAATAAAAAGAAAGGTATGAGATATATAGGAATTAATATTACATCGCTGATTTCCACATATTTGAAAATAACATTTTAGGCCTTTTAAAAACTATTGGAAAAGACCCATACCCCAATATTTGTGTCATTGTATGGGCATTGTGTGTGTTAAATGTAATGTCATGTCACTTATTGTTTGTGAAAATCAGTATAGCTTATGAATAAGAATATACAGAGTAATACTTCTAATGTACATTGTTATTCATCATATCTTTACATCAAATGTATCACATCAATTTGATGTAAAGCCTTATATTGAGAAATGAAAAGCTGAAATATTTCCACAGGCTCTGCTGTAAGCATTCTAACCCAAGTGTATGAGGATGAAAACACAAATGATATCTATTTATTAAAATCTTCGTCTTAAAATGTCTAAAATCGTCTTACATGCATGTTGTAAAATGACTCATTGCAGTTGGTTCCTAATTTTTTAAAGCAAAACAACTTTATTTGAAGCACCTATCCAACAGTAAGGCAATGTCAAAAATATTTATATACAGTAAAGCAAAGAAATGAATTAGAACAACATTTAAACACACAGTGAAAAGGAAAATAAAATATAAATAGACGAAAATAATAATAGACCAGAAATAGAGTTATGGAGAAGTTACATAACAAATTGGTAATTTTATTGGGGAGACCAGACAAGAACCATTACAATAGTCCACCCTGCTGGAGATAAAGGCATGAATGGGTTCCTCTAAATCTTGTCTGGACATGAGGCCTCTGATTCCTTCTATTTGTTTGAGATGATAAAATGCTGATTCGGTTTTTGTCTAGATGTGTCTGCTGAAACTCAGGCCTGAGTCTAAATGTCGGGTCAAACTGATAAATATCAATACAAGTATGTCAGACACTGTAACATAGGAGTTATCTTAACCCTCTACTATGAACAACTCTGATCTGCCTCTTAATTCAAACTGACACAAAACTCAACCAGGCCTACACTGCCATCATGTGGTAGCAGGGGAAAATGGAAAACTTCGAAAATGGTTTTACTTTTCTTTCCATAATGTGCAATGCCCTGGAGATATTATTCCTGTTGGTACCAAATTACTCTCATATATACAGGTTTAGACTCCTATAAACATCCGATACCAGAAGATGTATATTGACTTATATAATGTAAAAATGTAAGTTAACAGCCTAATGAGATGCTGCGTCTGTGTTGTATCCTGTCAATATTTTTTTTTTTAAGTGGACGTTTTTGTTGTTTTTCAGCTTGTAGAAAAGAAAATATGAGAAAATAGTATTTTATTCTTCCTAGCAGCACAGGAAACAAGAGGTAGAAAAAACAAAAGTAGGCTATATAAAATAAATAAAACAATGTATAAAATGTGCATCATAATGCCACGCAATACCATATACATACAATACATTGGTGCAAATATGTGAAATTAACTAATTAATTAATTAGTGCAGTAGTGCAACTCTGAAAGCCTTAAAGAAAAACCCTGTGAAATAAGCCAGAAAGATTATAAAACATTTAGATATTTCCTGTATTTTGGAAAGAATGTGTAAAAATGTCCATATAAGACCAAATCAATTATTCTGGTATATTTTCTTCAAATAGCTCTATGGTTCTGGATGATCTCAACTGCAGGCTCATCTGCTTCTGCAAGCAAGGACTTAGCCTAAAAAGAGTCATTCAGATTTATATTAAAAGTCTCAGCATGTTTATCTTGAGATGTGAACATGAGAAATGTGTTTATGTACAGGTGCAGTGCAGATTCCTTACTTAGGTAAAAGTGGCATATGTAATGTAACAAAAAATGTGGTCATGGTGGATTTGGATTTTTTTATATACACTGTTGGGTAGTTTAATTAAGCTCTTCATTTTTATTTGTGGAAAATGTGAATCTTCAAAGTAAGTAGTAATTTTAGATGTTAAATAGTGCAGCAAAAATAACAATATTTGCCAATGAAATAGTGGAGAAGAAGTATGAAGTGTCATTAAGTGGAAATACTCAAGTAAAGTACCTAAAAAGTAAGTACCAGTACTTGGGTAAATGATGCTTTCCACCAGTGCAACTGAGGTTCAAAACATTAAATTTAGGAGCTGGGGGAACTATTTACTGTCAGAAATGGAGGTGCAGTAGGAGTCCATTTCTGTCCCCCCCAACATATATATATATATATATATATATATATATATATAAGGAAACATTACATCACACAAATTAACTAAAAAAAGACTCATAGCTTGGTTATAAAATATTATTAGTACATATAACATTAAAATGGCAATCGTTAAGATTTCAGTAATGGTTGACTTAGAATTTCTATTTGAGTGAAAACAATGGACTTGTGCTGAGAATTTAGTGGTCTGGAGCATAGAAATAGAATGAATTTAATTTGGTTTCTATGGTCTGGAGTCTTGTTTATACATGAACTTCAAGGTTTCACAACTGTGACAACTGTTACATTTGTTGTGTGTATACAATGGAGAAAACTGTTCGTAATCATGCAAAAAGGAGCATATGGCCTTTCATCATAGGCCATAGGCTCCTTCAGTCATAGATGGTGACCTAACATTTATTTAAATGAAAATCTTTCAGATTACAGCTTTTAATTGAAAACATATTTGAGAAATTTGCTCTTGACAACAATTAGCCTTACTGATCCTGAATAGATATCTGAAAAGCCTTACTTGGTTGAAAAATATTGTCAGACACTTTCAGTGCATTTGGGTCTTTGCATTGTAGTTGCAGCTTACTCGGTTGGTAAATGTCTAGTTACTGTATAAGGGTGAAATGTTATGTCTGCATCTGAGTTCTGTTCATAGAACGGAACTGAACATTATAACATTCATAGAACTTAATCATTCGGCACTGTTTTGTTGAGCTTTTTGTGTCCTTATTTATTGTGGGGAAATTTTTAAACCGATGAAAATATTAAATCATAATCAGCAGGCCTTGGGCTTTAAAAATTGTTTACTGCTTGCGATACATGGAGCTCAAGGACATTGTATTTAACGTTGTGGGCACTAGAGGGAGCCCTCTACTCAATCTCCTGATCTTAACCAAATTATGTAAATCCCATCTAAACTGACTGCAACATGAGACCAAGGGACTGGCATTTAAATGAGTTGTGATGGAAACAAAACGTAATGAATGAAATAGAATGCAGGAGAATAATCCTTCAAAAAATGTCCCAGGTAGAAGATCTCCTAGACAGCTCCTCCATACCATCCAAACACATACTGTACAGTCCACACATCTGGAGTTTAGTACTGGTCTGGGGGTTATGTCACTGTTCTCTGACCCTCTCTCTAAATTTATCAGGACTTGTGTCATCACGTGTGTCTCTCATATTTCTTCAGGCCGATCAGGCCGGCTAAGAATAGAAAAGCACTGACACAGATTAACACGGTTGGTCTCTCACTCTCTCTCTCCCCTCACTCTTTCTAAAAACCTAATTATTTTACATCTGTCGCTCTTGCAACCATGAACTGCCTCCTTCTCTGTGTGTGTCTTGACCTTTTCATATGTTTGACTACTGACCTCATCCATTATAGTGTATGTATGACGGGGGAACCTGCAGTCCAAAGGGCCACGACAATCCCAACAAATCATGGTTTGATCTATGGTAGGACATTTGGTGAGCATTAAGGGGGTTGTGGTGGCAGGTAATTAACAGTTTGACTGCTGGACCCAGATTCTGTTTCTTAGTTTCCCAGCAAGACTTTCAAAGACCAAAGTTTACAATCAGGGAAGTTCCTTGGCAGGAAGTTGTATCTGTGACTCTGAAAGTGAAGTTGCACAGGAAAGACAAGAGAGTCCTTCAATGACTCCTAAATGTCACATCTAATCCCAGAATGGAGCAGGATCTCCTGGAAATGTGGTGTTGTCCCTCAGAAAGAGAGAGAGAGTGTGGTGATCCAGCACTCATCAGACACCCAATCACAGTATGCCAACTAAAACCTGATTGGCTCATGTGCAGGGTTATTTAAGTTAAGCTTTGAATGTATCCTCAATTTGCCTATCCTTTCTCCTCTGTTTTTGTCTCCTCAGCTGTATGTAAATATAAACTAACCTGGTTGATGTGTGTGTCAAAGTTACAACAGGCTACCTTTGATTACTTTCAGATTAGCATTTAGATTAGCTCAGTGCCAATACAAACTCACCTCACTGCTGCAACTAATGCTAAAAAGACTACAGCATGAAGGCTGGTGACTAACACACATGTGTTGAAGACAAATAATTGAAGGAACTAGTTGAGTCCTTGACAAACCCATGTTACTATTATACTCCATACTCCATTTTTTTTCATCTACACTCCATGGAGTTGTAGATGAAGTCTAATGACTTTGATGATCCCTAGACTTTTCATCTCATCACCATTAGGTTGACATTTTTTGTCTTAACAACTATTGAATGGATTGCTGAGCCATTGGCATGTCTGGAGACTTTTGTCTATTTCAAATCAAAACCTACAACAGCATCCTTATTACTAATTAGACTATTAAAGCATACTTATTGGTTTGAAACCGATATCTTCCCCAGCAGCAAACTGAACACCAAGCCACCACAGCCAAGTGTAATCTGACATGGAATTATAAAAGGCTTGAAGAAAAGATGCCCTCCTATTTATGCATCTCTGTCAGCAGATAGTGTTTCCACAATGCCAGTACATAATGCTGGACATGAACAGCTGCATAAACACATGAAGACAGTTTATCCACTGAGGTGAAGAGCTTTTATGACTTTTTGTTTAGCAGTCATCATCATGAGAACATCGTAAAGTGGGTATGTGAAGTGCAACATATCTGTACTGCATCACAGATATCTGGCTTAACACATAAGTGTTATCTTTACTGAGGGCAGTCTGCTTGTGAAAGCAAAATTAACCTTCATCAAGGTACACAGAGGGAGGAAGTGTGATTCAGCGTAGACATTATACCATGCCCGTTTGTGACAACAAGAGCTCAATAGACTAAGAGTGAGTGAGTGAGTGAGTGAGTGAGTGAGTGAGTGAGTGAGTGAGTGAGTGAGTGAATAAGTGAATAATATGTCACATTTACATAATAGCCATAGGTCTTTACAGTCTATGGCTTAGGCAAAGCATTGCTTTAAGCCAAATGCTCTAAAGGACAGAGCTGGCATACCGGTATTAATGTTTAGCATAGTTTAGCATGTTAGCATGCCAACATTTAGCACTAAAGACAAAAGTAGTTCTGAGGCTGATGTGAAAGTCATCAGTTTTGCAGGTACTTGATTATAAACCAAAGTATTGGACAATCGAAATGTGAACCTGATGATTGTTACAATTCATCCTGAGGGGGGAATCAATGTCTGTAGTCTTCCCTAATGTCATAGTTGTTGAGATATCTCACTCAAAATCACAAATGTCAACCTCATTGCCCTAGAAAAGTCAACATCATTAGTATTCATCCTCAGGAGACCATGAATGTCTAAACATGTCATCATTTGAAATGTATGCTCATGTTGCTTATGCCAGAACCCAAACAAAATAGAAGAAGAAAGTGAGTGTAGACAGTCCTGAGACACGTTGAGGAAATGGATCCAATTTCCTCCAAGATTCCTATCTCACATTCTTGGGATGGGAATAATGATGATTGCAAGCCTGAATTCAGAATCAGCTTTATTGGCCAAATATGTGTAGGCTACTGTACACATAGGCCTACAGTATAAGAAATGTCAGTATTTTGTTGCTCTCTACTTACACAGAAATAGACATAGGATACAGCTAAGAACAAGGACAACAGAGTGAAACAATGGTAAAATGTAAAGTAAAAGTAGGTAGGCTAAAACAAGATAGCCTACATAAAAGTATATAAGTCTATATAAAATCAACATATGTCTAGGCCTGGCTATAGGCTATACGTCCGATTGTTTCTGTAAATTGTAAGAATACAATAATAATATGCAAGTACAGTGCATATAACAGTGTAAAACTGTTAAATAGGCCTACATAATTTATAACAGACTAGTGTCAAAGAAAAGGAACATGTGCTTGTGATACACTTTTTGAAAATAATTTGCTTAAAGCATAGTTTGTTTGCATTCTGGTAGGCTACTTTACCCAACTGCAGCAGCCTCGGGCGGCATGAACTTCAGCAGACAGCGTGAGAAGAAAAAAAGCTCCTTTGACGTCAGCCACGTTAGATTTCAGTAGTCCAAGATGGCGGAGGTGAGCGGGTTGAGGAGCCGAAATCACTTCGAGCCCAACCGCAAAAGCCGAGTCGTTGACGAAGGTAAACCGTTGTTGATTTTGTCGTGTAGATGTATAACAGTAAACCGATTAAGGAGTGCGAAATTGAGGAGCGGGGGATTATATTTGAACGTTGTTTTGTATCTGTCGCCTTTGTCTTTGTGAGTGGAAAACTCGCTTTTCCGTTAGCCTCTGTTTTCAGTTAGGGACCCGCGGTGTCCTGAAAAATGTGGTACCCCCCTGCCAGATTGTGTCTCCGCTAACGTACTTCGCAAACACAGTGTTAACACAGTCCAAACTGTGTGAACATTAGCTTAAGGGAGATACATGTTGTCGGTGTGCTTTCGCTCTTTCAAAACATGTTTTCTCTCTGTAACTTAAGCTGAAAAGCTGATGAATGACACCGATTCTGACCCGGAAAAAACATTAACCACGACAGCTGTCAGCTCGTTTGTCCGGGCCGTCACTTTCACCTGGCCCACAGAGGACCAGCGGCCTGTCCCTGGTTGAATGTCTGTACACCTGCCTGTAGCTGCACAGTCACCCTGTATGGGTTTGAAGTGCATTGTTTCTGAACTTTGCTCTCGCTTTCTGTGATGGGGGTTTCAGCCTAATGAACTAGCTACACAACACATAGCTAGTTACGTTAATCTTCTTATCCCACTTAAATATCCTATTATTAGTCTGTTCAGTGTGCCAGCAGAATTTTGTCCTTTGAATATAATTAAATACAGGAGTGTGATAGCATTTTACATTTTAAGTCATTATTAATCACAACAAATGAAAAGAAGTAGTCCATAGTCATTAACACACTGTTGACTCTTGAAAATGAATAGCCTACATGTCACAACTGATGCTGGCTTTTCTTGCATTGAGGTATGCAGGTTCCAGACTCAAGTGTGGTGTTGATATTCAATATCTAATGATGGGATATACTAGTCTGGCTATCACCAGACCAAGCTCAATCTTTTAAGATTTGAGCTGCAGGGCGAAATCAAATCGCCAGCAGATCGGGCTGGGTTTACCCAGTCTAGCGATATACGGTAATTTACTCACAACTGTGGAAATTATGTGTAGTATCTAACTACGTTAAGTAAGTATCTCTTTCTTTGGTCAGGGTTCTCAAGCTTCAGTGTTGATGTTTTTTTTTAAGATCAGGATTACAGTTTTCATCTGTAAACATCCAAATATCCAGTATTCATTGGTGAATCAGCAAGGATCCATCTTCCCATTTGTGACAACAGTGCTGTCTTTAAATGGGATTTAAAGCAGTGCATGTATCCTTTGACAAGTTGGGGAAATGAGGCTACTGCCAGGCCCTGTTTCTCATGAATTGAGTAGTTAATTGACTGAAAAGTTGCAGCATCAACAATAACTTTGATAATCTATAAGCCTTATCATTAATCAATTGCTTGATCAAATGGCTAGCTAGCAATCAAATGGCAAATAACTTTAAACAGCTTTGGACTGTCAGATAAAATAAGGCTTTTTGAAATGTCACCTTGGGCTCCTTTAAAGTTGTTACAGGTATTTGTATCAAATGCATCAAATGGCTAGTTGACATTTTATACACCAAGAAATTATTTGATGAATTGACTAAAGTTATCATTAGTTAGAGCCCTGCATGTTTATCATTACAGACAGATTATGTTTTACCAACCAAAAAGAAAAAAAACTTGTCTGTTATTGCAGCCTAACCTTTCTCTAGGCTAAACCTTGTAGAGACTGCAAAGCAAACAGTAAATTGTCAGTTTCCACGGCTCATCACTGAGATATAGTCTGGATAACTCCTTTCATCATGGTAACCCTTATGTCTACTTTCACACAGGTCAGCTGACTCTGTGGCAACAACATTCAATAACTGCTGCTGCTCTTAGTCTGCACTTTGTCCTCACAGACTCCCGATTGGTCTGCTTGCTGCAATTGAGCATTTGCCCTCCTTGACTCTTGTCCAGGGAGGCTGTGTCAGGTTGTCTATTGATGCTGGTGTGCAGGGAAGTCAGTGAACCTGCATCTTAATAGGCTGCAGTGGATTCCTCATCTTCTTTCATAAACTCAGTCCTTGCAGTCTTGTTGTCTTGACATATAATAAACGTATGTTGCCTGGTCACTCAGATGCATAGCCTGGATGTTACAAGAGGGTGTTGAAACATGCTTCAGAAGCACTGGCATTAATAAGCAGTGTTGCAACAGTAGAGAGAAGATTATTGCATGGATTTCTCCTGCTTTCTAAACACTTAAAGTGCCAATGTTCTCTCTTACAATCCACATATAGAAGTGGCTTAACAAACAAGACATCAGAAAATATTTAACATAATCTTGCTTGCAGAATATTTGTCACTGACTAACGTAGCAGTAGTGCATTTTCCTTGCATGCCTCAACTTCACCACCACAGGTTTAAAGTCTTCATTCATTTCCTACACCAAATCTATTAAAAAAGCCAGGAAATAGTCTCTTTATAGTATGAAAGCTCCCATATTTAGACAGTTGGTTAAGTTAAGTGGACCATGGCCTTATCAAAGTCTGCCTCAGATATAGTGCAGGAGTCCAGGGAAGGGAGAGCTGATTTGGGACAGTGCTGAGATGTAGGCTAGCTTGCGTAGACATTCTATTCTTGCCTGCATAGTTAAAGATAGACGTGCGTGCGCATGCGTGTGCATGTGTGTGTGTGTACAAACTCATCTTATCCCTTGACAACTTTGTGTGGGAGTGTTCACTGTGTAAGATAACAAATAGGCCAGCTAACATCTGCTCAGTGCCTCCATAAAATAAGAAGTAATTTAGTTAATTTTAAGTCCTGCCCTCGTCTTCTGTGAAATGAGAAGTAGGACAGTGTGTTAGCCACTTTAACATGAAGTGGGTGTGTAGCAGTGAATGCACATATCAGCAAAGATAATGTTTTTTTCACTGGCTGTTATGCTTCCTTGCATGCTTATTGTGTTTTGTCTCTCACACACATTCTGCTGCAACACAGACTCCTTGCAGTCCCAGCAGAATAGTGTCTTTGTGTGGGTCCCCTCTGTGGCTGCAGTCTGTGCCACTTCATCCTGCAAAGTGTTGCTCTGGACTAGATGGGAACCTGCACCACCATTGACTGATACAATCTGCAGGGCTAATTTGTGTGCAGAGCAGATTAATATAACGGCCCCATGCTTGCAGCAGCTTCTCAAACACTAGCACAGCATTGCTGCTGCTCTTTGGGAATTTGCTGCACCTCACAACCTTACAGTTGTCCTTTTGAGGAAGAATATCACTTGCCCTCCCACCACCTTCAAATGGTCCAGTGCTGGGCCCGTTAGTCAAACAAGCCTGCATTTTCACCATTAAGAAAAAAGAAAACTAAATTAGAAAATGTTCAAAAATTAGGTAATTGCCTCCATTTTAAACATCACTACAGTTGTCATGAAGGGGGGGACTTAGCTATGGAGACCTTTTTTAACAATGTTTTTGTTTCAGGCTGTAAAGATGTTAAATTCTGCTGTAAGGTTGGGCATTTTAACAGGGGTGTCTACCTTCTGGAGCCAGCTTCAAGTGGCCTCTTGATGAATTTTAGTTTTTGGCACTGAAGGTTGCCAGTAGGGCTGTGCAATTAATTGAATTTTGATTTCCATTACGATTTTGGCGTCCTAACGATCCCATTATAAACAATTATTTTGCACATTCCATTTTGCAAGTAAACTCTTATTTGTGTTCTGAATGAATAAAAAAGTTGAAACGGGAAAAGTATAAAGGGGAATCTGAATTTCAAAGTTCAAGGTGTTTTCACTGTTTTGTTGAACTGTTTCACTGTTCTTTTAAAGTTCAATAAATGCAATGTCTTTTCAAAAGTCAATGAGTAATCGTGTTAAATAATCGGGATTTCATAATTTACCAAAATAATTGTGATTTTAAGGTTTTCTTTTTCCATTATCGAGCAGCCCTAGTTCCCAGTGGTTTAAAGCAGAGTAACCACTCATGACTTTCATATCTAGCTCTATCTTTAGATAATTATCAACATCAAAGCAGAAACGAAAATTAGTTGATATAATTAACTCGAAATTGTGCGGATGTGCTGCTGTTCTTTTGTCATGTGTGATGGTGAACATAACATCTTTGAAGTTGTAGACTGTTCGTCGGACAAAACAAGCTATTTGAAGATGTCAGCTTGGGCTTTAGGAAATTATTGGATCAACCAAGAAAATAATCAACAATCTTAAATAAGTGTTAGTTGCAGCCCTAATCAACATTTATGTGGCTAATTGGTGAAAAGTAAATCATTGGTGTGCACTCATAGGGCTGGGTATCGTTCAAAACTAACTAACCCTAACCCACTACTACATATTTTATAAATTTAAGTTATATATTAAACTGGGCCTACAATAACATGTGAGTTGCCTAAAGCCATTATGCATACCTTTTTAGTGCATTGAATACTAAACTATTAAAATAATTGTTGGTATGATTTTTATAGATCATGTTTTAATTAGGGGTGTAAGAAAAAATCGATACACTTGAATATCGCAATATTTTATTTAGCTCCGCGCTCAACTCAATTATTTTATACTCAGACATCTCCATGACTTATTGATTGGCGTAATAGTCGCGCGACACAACGAATCGATAATGAAATTAGTTGCCAACTCTTTTAATAATCAAATTTTATTGATTTGTTGTTGCAGCCTTAGACCCATGTATCGTGATACGTATGTATTGCCAGATTGTTGCCAATACACAGCCCTAGTTTTAATGTTAAACACGCATGTGGCACAGCACATTTTTAGGATTAACTGTATCTGTGGATTAGGGTTGTGCCGATGGACGATACCATCGTCCATGGTGATGGCTGGCCGACATCACGATGGAGAGCCACCATCGTGATGCCACACCCCCCCCCCCCCCACCCTGTCAGACCTATTCGCAGGCGCTGGACGGGAAATTAACAACTGTCCTTCTCCATAAACCAATTTAGGAGACATCGCCCAACCCTACTGTGGATGGCTACCCTTCTAGCCACCCACAACCTACCTCTCTGCTATAGAGGCAATTCGGTCAGTGCCTAAAAAGTATTAAATTCGGTACCCAGCCCTACTCTTCACCAAATTACGAGTAACTTCTTAAAATGTGTTCTTGACGGTTGCTGTTCACTGTAGACTGTCTTGATGTGTCATCATTATAAAAGCAAATTCTGGTTTTACTTGTTTGACATAGATGACATTGCAGCTAAGTTTACTAGGCTATATGCTGTATTAGTTTTCTTACTGTTCAGGTGGAGTATCCAGGGTGTGTCTTTGTCCCCCTTTTTTTCAGATGGGTTATTTTGGCTTTCTTTGCTCATCAAGGTTGAGCAATCAAATTGGAAGGGATTGGTCATGCAGGTTTGCCAAATCCTGATTTGTATACGATATATTTGAATGAGCAATGCTTGATACTTGTTGTCCTACCTGTTCAGTGTCAGGTTTTTGGCCAAGGAAAGAGGATTGCCACTTTCAGTATAGGCTACTTCAGGGAGTGGCATCTTAATCCTTGGACTTTGGGAAATTGTGACAGATAATTTCTCCAGTTCCCCCATTTTAATGCCCAACAATAAATCGATGAATCAATAAATTAATCGAATCAGCCCTAAAAATAATGCTACCAACTAAGACAAGTACTAGTCTGCATGCATTACAGTTTGTGGCTCAGCACACTTGTCTACTGCATTTTTGCAGTTTTAGAGAAAATGTGCTTTCATTTTCACAGAAACTTCAAAATGACAAAGAAGAATGTTAAAAAAAACGCTATCCTCCTAACTTCCTTTTCTTGTTTCCTTTTTACTAGCCCTTTGTGATTTTCAGCACAAGTCTATTTTTGAGCTTGACCTAGATGGGTAGACCAGAGTGGATAACGACGGTATTTAGCCCAGCACAGAATGCTGGAGAGCTACAATTTGACCGGGCATTTCACTTTCTCTTTCTCACGTAAACAAACTTATGACAATCATCCATTACTTTAAAACAACAACAAAAAACTAAAGTTTTTTTCCGTCATCTTACACAACTCCTGCCTCCACATTTGTCTCCTTCTCGCTTTACAGCCATTGTCAGTACATTAACATGCAGCATGATGTTATCTTACCAGTGTAATTTAATATCTCTCGCTCTCTCTCTCTCTCTTTCTCTCTCTCCACACTGTGTGGTTATCTAAAGGCTTGAGTGGTGTGGAAGATGTCCCCATTTTTCGGCATAAGCAGAGGCCTCCTTTAGCCATGTCCGAAGACATAGAGGATGAATTGCTCCCCAGCACTACGGCCTCAAACTCGGGCAAAAATGCCAGCCTCGCCCCCTCAACAGTTGAAGAGACTCGGGAAGAAGAGGTAAAGTGTTATGATATTCCTGTCCATTGACGAGCACGCATACTAAGATTTATCTAGGAGAATCTTTTTTGTCATTCTATAAATATTAAGGAAGCGAATACCCAAGAGTATAACACAATGTGTGTGTATTTTACATTTTAAAATCTTTGAATTCTAGCTGCATTTGCTGTACGTCAGGCTGCTGGATGTCATCACCTTATTTCCCCCCCAGACGCTTTGTTTGCTGATCTCAGCTTCGTAAATTTCAGTTCCCTATCTCCTCCATTAAACCTGCCTCATCAGCGTAATCACTTAAATGCTTTCTCGATGCCAGAGAAAGCCCCTGATTGATTGATTGCAAACTCATGTCTTCAGGATGTGGTAGAGGAAGAGAAGGCCAGGCCCATCCAGATTGTCCTGGCCAACGAGGAGGAGCACAGCTTTGAGCTGGACGCTGCAGCGCTGGAAAGGATCCTGCTGCAGGATCACGTCAAGGACCTGAATGTGGTGGTTGTGTCCGTGGCCGGGGCCTTCCGCAAGGGCAAGTCCTTCCTGCTGGACTTCATGCTGCGCTACATGCACAGCCAGGTGAGATAAATACTGTGTTCTTTTATACTGTTTCTGGATGTACGAGGTATTATACATATACATTCACCTAAAGGATTATTAGGAACACCTGTAAGATTTCTTGTTAATGCAATTACCTAATCAACCAATCACATGGCAGCTGCTTCAATGCATTTAGGGGTGTGGTCCAGGCCTAGACAATCTCCTGAACTCTAAACTGAATGTCAGAATGGGAAAGTAACTTTGCAACTTTGAGCGTGGCATGGTTGTTGGTGCCAGACGGGCTGGTCTGAGTATTTCACAATCTGCTCAGTTACTGGGATTTTCACGCACAACCATTTCTAGGGTTTACAAGGAATGGTCTGAAAAAGGAAAAACATCCAGTATGCGGCAGTCCTCTGGATGAAAATGCCTTGTTGATGCTAGAGGTCAGAGGGGAATGGGCCAACCAATTCCAGCTGATAGAAGATCAACTTTGACTCAAATAACCACTCGTTACAACCGAGGTCTGCAGCAAAGCATTCGTGAAGCCACAACACGCACAACCTTGAGGCGGATGGGCTACACCAGCAGAAGACCCCACCAGATACCACTCATCTCCACTAAAAATAGGAAAATGAGGCTACAATTTGCACGAGCTCACCAAAATTGGACAGTTGAAGACTGTAAAAATGTTGCCTGGTCTGATGAGTCTCAATTTCTGTTGAGACATTCAGATGGTAGAATCAGAATTTGGCTTAAACAGAATGAGAACATGGATCTGTCGTGCCTCGTTACCACTGTGCAGGCTGGTGGTGTAATGGTGTGGGGGATGTTTATTTGGCACACTTTAGGCCCCTAAGTACCAATTGGGCAGCCTACCTGAGCATTGTTTTCTGACCATGTCCATCCTGTGTCCATGACCACCATGTACCCATCATCTGATGGCTACTTCCAGCAGGATAATGCACCATGTCACAAAGCTCGAATCATTTCAACTTGGTTTCTTGAACATGAGGAGTTCCCTGTACTAAAATGGCCCCGACAGTCACCAGATCTCAACCCAATAGAACATCTTTGGGATGTGGTTGAACGGGAGCTTCGTGCCCTGGATGTGCGTCCCACAAATCTCCATCAACTGCAAGATTATATCCTATCAACATGGGCCAACATTTCTAAAAAATGCTTCCAGCACCTTATGGAATCAATGCCACGAAGAATCAAGGCAGTTCTGAAGGCGACAGGGGGTCAAACACAGTATTAGTAGGGTGTTTCTAATAATCCTTTAGGTGAGTGTATATTCCTGTGGAGATTAAAAGAGAAAGTTATTCAGTCAAGTACTTAATACACGATGTGAAGTGTTATGTGATGCTGCATCTTGATTAGAAGTTTTATAATCTGGACTAGGGCTGCACGATATGATCTAAAATCCAAATCACAATTAATTGCACATTTTACCTCTAACGATAAATGAACGATAATTTAATTTTCTTGTGATTCGATGAAGTCTTTTGCATGATAAAAATGTAAATAGGTTATACAATCCTAACTTTGAGCGAGCAAGTTGCATTTTAAACTCCTCTTTTTTCTGCTTGTGGAGAGCTACATGACACATGAAACTATATTGATGAGGAGCGGTGGGTTAAATCGGCCATCCGAGAGTATACCAGGCAGACACACAGCTGACCACCTGCAGGTGGAGGCGCTGGAGACAGGCTCGGACATACACGCTGCGGGCCGCAAGCGGTTTCAGGAAAGTGGGTGTGTGTGTCCGACAATGTACAAAACATCAACACCGGTACAAGCCTTCAGCTGTCAGCTGCGGACACGGAGTACGGAAAGTTTGTCAAAGCCTTCCCAATGGGGTGAACTGAGACTCCGTTTCCTGCTTGTCGGTCAACAGTTAATGATCGGTTAACATTTAATTTCATTGTGCTTTCTTTTGGAAGGCTGGCTGCCAAAAATCGCCACTTACTAGCTAATTAATTAGCCTGAGTTAAACGCTAGCTATCAGTAAACAGAAGGTAGTAGCTGGTGTGTGCGCGTGTCGGCCTGCCCCGCATTTGGCAACTGGTGAGGCACACGCCACATGCGGTAGAATGTTTTTAAGGAGAAAGTAGGCCTATCAACAAAAATAAATTTATCAAAATTATCGTCAAAAATACATTTAATAACTTCAGAATTTCAATGTCGATACATATTTTGATTAATCGTCCAGCCCTAATCTGGACAGAATAATATTTAACACCATGTGTGCACTGATACCACTTTCATTTTGAACACTGGGGGTAGTTTGAAATATAAATGGTAAAGTTAACTGATATTATTACTGATATTAAAAAGATATCTGTCTGTGATGTGTATGTCTCCTTTCACATGCTGCAACTGGGTGGAGTTTTTTTTTCACAGTCCACAATGTTTTGGTTTTCTTTGGATAACTTTTGCAATGATGTGGTTATTGGATAGGCCTTTGACTAAAGAAATTATTAACATTGAAGAAGCAGGAACCAGTGAATTTTCTCTCAAAACAATGAATCAATTATTAAACAGTTACCTATTCATTTTCTGTCAATTGACTGACTAAAGGATCTATTATACTGTAATTGCAGACATCTTTAAAAAGCACGGATTCTCTCACACCCGTTCTGATCTATTACTAAATCCTACACTGTTTCTAAGGAGATAAGTTTACTTTATATATTTATTTTTGGCATGTCATTGGTTTGGCATTTGTTCTGGAGCTGGTAAATTCTTCTTTTATGAACATCAAAAGGGAGTAATCTGATCTGTTGAATCACAAAAGTTTTTTTTACAAAGGCACAGATATTAAGATATTAAATTAATCAATTTAAAATAGGCCTGTGATGGTCTCATTTACGTAGAAATGGCATATAATGATATCAGTTATCAACTGGTGCAGAGTGACGGTGAGCCCAGTAAATAATAATTTACATGAGCTAAGTAAACGTCAAACAGCTCATCCTTCCTCTGGGGCTTTAATATTGGTGTAACGTTCCCCATCAGTAGAGATTGTGGAAACAGGTACAGCAGATGAGATTACAACCAGTACTGGCATGTGTACCCGAATGTGACAAGCAAAAATAAGTGCTTCCTGTTTGGTCTCGTACTGAGATACTTACATAACCAGGTGACTACGACATGCAGCAAGGCGCATGGATAAGGCAGGGTGGTTTAACTGGTCTCAGCCTTCTGGGAAGGTGAACTTTTACCAGAATTAGGTTTCATAATAAGAGTTTGAGAACTTTTATACAATATTAAATCAGGGTTATCAAATTTTTGAGTTTCAGTCTAATGCGGTCTAATTTCTCTCTGTGGTTACTGACCTTTGAAATAATGTCTGTAAATATGAATAACACAAAGTGGTACATCACATACCCAGACACACATTTTCGAGCATGTCCATCCAACAACTGTGTGACTCGCTCTGACACAACTAGTCCTTCAGAAGCAGCCAGGATCACCTTACACTCACTTGCACACACACTCTTAATACACACAGCCCTAAAGACGGAGGAATGTTTTTCTCACAGCTGTTGGGCAGCATGAACGTGGGCTTTCATGAAAGTCTGACCAGATCTGCACATGTTCACATTTTTCCCCAAACACTGATACTATTTGTTGAGACTGTTCTTTATATTCAGTTACATGCAGAACTTAATGTTACAAATGGCAATTGTCACTGTCGTGTGTTTTATCTGTTGTTGGTTATTATTGTTATTGGACTGCAGGTATTTGGTGTTGCCAAATGACAATTATCATCTTGCTCAGTCAAAAGATCCTGGTGAGGCATTCAGGACAGATGTCATGTTGTGGAAACCAAGAATCAATGTCCTTGCATACTTTGCCTTGCAAATGAGGTATTTGCTTATGAGGCTTGTTTATACATTTCCTATTTGGTGGTCAGTGGATCTCCTGACTTAACTGCCGGAAATAAAAACAAGGGCACAATGTGTTGCTTCAATTTGACCTTTTTGTACTCTGACAAAATAAACATTAAATCCTTGGCTATGGTTTTGAGTCTCAAATTGTGCTGCATTGCCACTAGTCTTGTCACAGTGGGAGTCACATTTCATTCAGGGTGTCCCAGAGTGATCTGTACTCAAGTTCAACAATCATCAACATTGTACTGGTAGGTTACATGTTGGTTATATAAGGGTCATCCAAATGTGGCCTGGTGGTGGTGTTGGATTATAGTCTACCCGGTCACTAAAATCAATGCATTTTGTCTATTAGATGTGTGAATGTACAAATCAAATTTCATATGAATTTGGACAAGGGGTTTGGAAGTGCTGTGGTCTCAAATAAAACAAAAGAAATAAAGCATGGCTCTATAATGCAATACTTAAACCACATCTCCTCTTGAGGTGGTAATGTGAGCCAAATGCTGGTGGACTTCAGTCCATTGACCTGTTTCTCTCCTCCCTCTTTCTCTCGTACCATTATCTCTCTACCTCCTCCCCACAATCTCTGTCTTCTCTTCCCCTCACACGTTCCCTCATCTTTCCTCTTAAATCCATGTGGATTTCCCCCTATTTTTCCTGTCCCAACCAAACTTCATCTCTTTTATTTCTCTATCCTCTCATCTTACTGTCTCTTCCCTCTTTACCTCTGCAACAGGGCAAGCCGTGGATGGGAGGGGATGATGAGCCCCTGACAGGGTTTACCTGGAGAGGAGGCTGCGAGAGGGAAACCACGGGAATTCAGATCTGGAGCGAAGTCTTTGTGGTCGACAAGCCTGATGGCAACAAGGTACACAGTTATCAGACAAACGATACGATAAGTCCTTTAATGAGCTTCATGAAAAAAATGTCCCAGGTTGGCAGCATGTTCCGATTGTTGCGTCTCGTCCTAACAGGTTGCGGTGCTCCTCGTTGACACTCAGGGAGCATTTGATAGCCAGTCCACCATAAAGGACTGTGCTACTGTATTCGCCCTCAGCACAATGACCAGCTCTGTACAGGTGGGACTTTAAATGATGTCTTATCTGGTAGAAAATATGCTGTCTTTTTTCTTTCTCACAAAATGTCAACATTTATGTCTGATGTTGTTTCTTGGATTTCAGGTGTACAATCTGTCCCAGAACATACAGGAGGATGACCTGCAGCATTTGCAGGTTGGTGTCATCTCTTCCTCTCCTCCCAGGAGAAAGTGGCACCAAAGTTACAGTAACTCCTGTTTTCTGGTCATAATTCCTTCTTTCTCTCATATGTAGCTCTTCACAGAATATGGCCGGCTGGCAATGGAAGAGATCTACCTGAAACCTTTCCAGGTACTGACTGCTTCTGTTGACTGTACGTGCATGTAGTCCTAATGAATGAATGAATGCCATGTACCATTAAACATGCACCTTGTCCAGAAAATCTACCTACAGTGTACAATATGTGGCTGCACAGCAAGTCATGTGTTTTTATAATGATAATATTATTTATTATAATGAACCCTGTAACTGAAAACTGGAAAGGTATGGACAATAAGAGTCAGACAGTATAATGTATTAATATTGATCACTTTATGATATATGGGAACAATACCTATATCTGTAATTTGTCTATGTGTCTTATTGTGTCTCTGCGATGTTGGCGGTGTGTTTCAGTCCCTGATGTTTCTGATTCGGGACTGGAGTTATCCTTATGAACACGACTACGGACTGGAAGGAGGCAACAACTTCCTGAACAAAAGACTACAGGTGAGAATTTTATTTAAATAAAGTTGAAAATGTACATTTGTTTTTTTGTTGCGGCTGATATTTCTACACATTTTTGAAGATATTTATGCAGCAGTTCACACACACACTGCTCCTGTCAAACACACCACACCTCTTTTCAAAGAGCGCCGACATGCTTGATGTCATCGTCTGTTCAGGTGTGCGCAAATTTGCTTAGCGTGCAACGCGTGTGTGTGTGTGTGTGTACACATTGCACACATCATTTCACGACGAGAAGAAAAAGCACACTTTCACTGTGAGAGTAAATGGTTGTCTGCTGACTCAGGTGAAACAGAACCAACACGAAGAGCTGCAGAATGTCAGGAAGCACATCCACTCCTGCTTCTCCAACATCGGCTGCTTCCTGCTGCCACACCCGGGCCTCAAGGTGGCCACCAACCCCTACTTTGACGGCAGGCTGAAAGGTGAGAAAACGGGAACATGCACGAATAATGGAAGGGTTGTAACTAAAGCATGCTGGCACGAAATGTCATGTTTCAGAGGATCACCAAAGTGTGTGTTTGTGCGTTTTAGACATTGATGATGATTTTAAGAGGGCGCTGGCCAAACTGGTGCCGCTCCTCCTGGCCCCAGACCGACTGGTGGAGAAGGAGATCGGAGGGAACAAAGTCACCTGCAGAGATCTCCTGGAGTACTTCAAGGTCCTGCAGGATTTTATTAAAGTCCAGTAATTTCACACTTATCGGTCAGAGGTCGATAAACAAAGCCTCAAATTATACACTCGGCTGCCTAGTCTACAAAAGCTTTAGGCTGAATAAACGACACAAAATGTTTTGGGATTTTAGCCACAGTAGACATATACATGTATGAATGGTTGTTGTTTTTTTTTAAAGGCCACCTATGTGCAATATGTCCCCGAAAGTGAGTCGTAAAAAAGTTCTTACCAGGCTGTTAAATTCCTTTGTGAGCTGCCAGAATATTAACATTGTACAGGAAACGCTGGTGTGATAATCTGTATTATTGGACATTCCTGCAGGCTTACATAAAGATCTACCAAGGGGAGGAGCTGCCTCACCCAAAGTCCATGCTGCAGGTCAGTTACTGTCTGAGGGATCTTAAGTATGGGTCGCACGTTTCCGGTTTTATCTTGAATCTCATTGTTTTCTCCTGTTTGTCAGGCGACAGCAGAAGCCAACAACTTGACTGCTGTGGCCGGAGCCAAAGACATGTACGGCAAGAACATGGAGCTGGTGAGGACATGTTTGTCTTTCACAATCATCATGAAGCACAATCATTTCAATAACCCAAAGGTTGCCAATGACGACCAGGTGCCTTTTGAGGGAGAGCAGGGTGTAGCCATGGTCTCAATTTGATATTCACAGGAAGCTAGCAGCACACCGAACAGAATTGTTAAAATCACATAATGTCTGATAAAAATCCTGCACAATGGGGCCTAATGAATATCTAACTGGCGTTACTTGAGTCTTTGGGGTCAGCCCTATGTTCCCACAGCCCTATGTTAGAATTTTCTTAAAATGCCTTATGTTAGGTTTAGGGTTACATTCCATCTGTAGTCCATTGCTACTGGATAATAGGTTGGGTGTAATCAGTTACCAAATTGGGTGAAAGGGGGATAAAATCTGATACAAATTTATGATAAAGGAAATGTGAGAACATAGGGCCCAATTTTGGAAAACAAATCTTAGAAATGTGGGAACTGTGTTGAACATGGGGCCTAATTTTCAGTGAAAAAAAACAATTCTTAGAAATGTGGGAACATAGGCACGCTCCCGAGTCTTCATCTCTTCTGTCAGTCAAACTTTCTTCCTGTCACTTTCAGGTCTGCGGTGGGGACAAGCCATACATAGCCCCGGCCGACCTGGAGCGCTTCCATGAGGAGTTTCGCGAGCACTCGGTGCATTACTTCCGCTCGGTGAAGAAAATGGGCGGCGAGGAGTTCTGCCAGCGCTACCAGAGCCAGCTGGAGTCCGAGCTGGACGAGACCTACACCAACTTCTCCAAGCACAACGACGGCAAAAACATATTCTACACAGCACGCACACCTGCCACGCTCTTCGCAGTCATGTTTGCCACCTACGTGGTGTCCGGCGTGACGGGCTTCATTGGGCTGAGCACCTTAGCAGTGCTGTCTAACCTGGTCATGGGCGTGGCGCTGCTTTCGCTCTGCGCCTGGGCGTATGTGAAGTATTCTGGAGAGTTTCGGGAGTTGGGAACGTTGATAGATCTGGTGGCCGAGACACTCTGGGAACAGGTGGGTCGTCGATGAGGGAGGGGTGTGTGTGTGTCCGTGTGTGTGTCCGTGTGTGTGTCCGTGTGTGTGTCCTGGTTAATCTACACGGTGAGAACAGATATTGCGTAAAGATGTGGCTTTTTTTTTTTAATTGCCTTAAGGGTAACACTTTCAACAATTAGATGGCTATGTTTGTAATAGTAGTTATGGCATTTAGGTACTAAGCTTGAGTGATATCCACTACCTTAAGTTAGAACACTTTAGGTTATTCAACAGAAAAGAAATGTGTCAGATACTAATGCAGATATAACCTCATCAAATGTAGTTTACTGTAGTTTTCCATATCAGTTTGATTGGTGTTGCTTTTTTATTTCTAGATGTTTTTAAAAGCCAGAGAAACGAGATCCATCAGTTTTTATTTCCTTCTGTTCACTTTTCAGTGCCCCCCCCCCCCTCCCCAACTCTGAAACTTAATCAGCTCCTACTTTTATTCGCTTTCATTCTTCCGTCAGTTGTTGGCCGACAGACTCGGCACTCAGGAGCACAAATATGAAGTCAGAGGGTGTTTTTCCGTGTTCCTTATATATATTTTTGAGTTTCATGAATGTTTGGGATTCACCACAAACGCAGCCCTCGTGTCTCCTCTGACGTCTCCCTCCTTCCTCTGCTTTTGTGTCTCTTCCTCCCTCCCTGCTTTACAGAAGACGGTCAGAAAGGTGAGCGGTGTCGGTTCCCATTTCTCTGATCTGCTGCCTGCCTGCCGTATTTCTTTTCCTTTTACTTTCTCCACCTCCTGCTACCAGTCTCCCTGTATTCTTTTCTTTTCTTTTGTTTGGTTCAACGTCTACCAAGTTTCCTCAGGCTTTAATCTCTCCTTATCTTTTTTTTTATTTTTTTTATGTTTAATCTCTTCCCCAAATGTCTGGATAAATCGTTCTCATCTTTTGTCCCTCCTGCTCCAGTGTCTGTCTTGCTGTCAGTCTTCTTTCTTGTTTTAACTCTCCCGTTCCTCCCTGCTGTCCTCTCAGGTGTTTTCCAAACTTTTGGAGCCTGTCAGGAGCCGCCTGGCTTGGCCCGTCTCTCTCCTCCCTTCGTTCCCACCAGGAGCGATGCTGGGACTCCAAGCTCTGTCTCCTCTCAACAACAACTACAAGAAGATGAACTAGCTACTGGCCGGATTTACAGACTGTTAAATTTCCTTCACATATCCAAACTTCCTTTGCTGGCTTCTTTCATTGTTAACGTTCAGTCCAATGGTGCTGGATTCTTATACTTTAACCCCTGGACACCCTCTGAACACTGGCAGGCCAGGCTCATCTCAGGATCTCATGGACGCCTGCCCAAATGGTTGTTAATCATCTTGGATGGCTGATTTCTTTTTTCTTTAATGTTTTTCTTTTTCAGTTGAAGCGGTTTTGTTCAGTTGTGTTGTGAATCTTGGTTTCTGTGGTCGCCATTCTGGAGACTACATCCTGTTTTTGTTTCTTTATTTTACCTTAAACATTTTTCTTCCCTAACCTACTTTCTTTGTTTCTTTGTTCCCTTTTATACATAGTGTTTTTTTTCGAGACAAGTTAACTTGATTTGTTCTCAAACAAAATCCTCTTTTTGTCTCTCTCCCGCAGGTTTTGAAGCCACTAAGTGAACATTATATGGAAGACAACGTCAGACAGACGGTGGTGAACTCCCTCAAAGCCAGCTTGACAGAGCAGAGCTCACAGCACACCAAGTTAAAGACTCACTGACGCTCTCCCCCTTCCTCTCCCCCCGTCATGTCCATCACCCTCCTGCCCACTCACTCAATGTGTTCAATCCTAGAACGGTGAAACTAGTTCAACACCAAAGCTGACCCTCTTTTATCCCCCCCTCCAAACGTCCATCATCACACCCCCCCATATTTGCTGTTGTGGACCTGTAGGCTCGCCGTCTGCCCTGCTCTTCATCGCCCCCTAGTGCCTCAGGGCAGAAACTGCAGCTTCATGAGAGGACCGAGCAGACGAGCCGGTGGCGATGCCTCTTGCCAAAACAGGACTGAAAGGACTGTCATCTTCTCCAGTGTGCCATGCTGTGATAGATGTGTCTTGTGTTGTAGACTCTCTCTCTCACTCACACACACACACACACTCACTCACTCACTCACTTGCTGGTAGCAGACTGCGCTCGCTTCAGGATTGAGCTGTAATTCAGGGAAAACTGACACCGCCGTGGGCAACTGTTGTCAACAATGGATGCAAACTGAAAACACTTTTCTGTGCATTAATCGTTTTGTCTTACAGGCCAGAGCTCAGTTTACTTTCTCTTCAGCCTATTTATTAACGTTTCCTACAAGCACAAGTGATAATCGGCTGATAATGAGGTGATTTGTCGTCTTCATGTCTTTTTGTTATTTCAGTAAAATCAGGAATACGATTGTATTGATTCTACTGAAGTGGGAGTAAATCGAAAACCCCGTCATGGACAAGCTGGAGAGGCTTTTTAACTGTCAAAGTTCCAGTCTGTCCTGGTGAATTGATCTGTTGTCTTCTACAAATCTGAACTGGAAATGAATCCAAACTGTATTTTTCCTTCTTCTGACACCACTAGTTCACCTGGCTGTCTCCCACTCATTTAGTTTCTCTCACTAAGTTTGGAAGGTGCGTTAACCAGGTAGCATATAATCAAACTCTGGGCTCAGGTTGCTTCTACACATCTGTAAGTTTTTTTGTCTTTCCCTTTTAATATTTTGTGATTGTAACCCTGAAGAGAACTGTAGGAAGCCTTTTGACATGTTTTTAATTTTAGGACTGACGTGTTTTATCTGGCCTTTGGCGTCTCGTAGCGGACCTGCCAGTGTTTGGCCCCTCTGCATGCTGTTAAGAGCTACTGTGTTGTAGCATTAAGCTAGCTAAGAACCTTTAGAGTCCAGGCCTCTGTAGTCAGGTCGCCGGGGAGGACTGTCTGTCGTTTTGAACCATTTTCTCTTCCACCGCCTTTCATGAAGGCCACACTAGCCCTGGATGTTTCCCCTCACATTTGTAGGTCCTCGATTCTTTCTTTTCGGAGCCTTCTTTCACTTTTGGGGAGTTAGAGATATAGGTTTTTTTAAGCTTAAACTCCCCGTACATCTTTTAGGAATAGTTTGACATTTTGGAAAATATGCCTAGTTGCTTTCTTGAGTAAGTGTTGGTGGTGCCACTCATAGAAATGACAGCTGTATCAATCTTTAGTCTAACTTTCAGCAAAACTGTGAATAAGCAAATCTCCCAAAACTGTTTCTTTAACTGACCAGAAATGATTGTATCTACAGCCTTTTGGCCTTCCTTATCTAGAGTTGGATACATCTAAATCACTCTGTTGACCATTTCTCCGTCAGAGCTGGGTCTCCCGAAAGCAGCTCGATAAAATGTGGTTACTCCACAATAGAGACCTGACGTAATGTTATTAAATCGACTGAAACCTGACCCCCTTTTTATATTTCTCACAGCTGCTCTTCTGTCTGAGCTCCTTTTTTATTGATTCCATCCACATTTCTCACCTCACTCGCCAGTCTCGTACTGTACAGCCCCTCTCTCGCTCTCTCTCTCCCCCCCCCCCCCTCTCTCCCTCCGTGTGTTGGATTAAATATTTAAATACATTTTTGTATACATTTTATAGTGAATCAGTTGACAATGGCTGTTTGTTTTTTGATCAACTTAACAGTCTGTGGTTTGTTTAAGAATAAGTTGCTGCTTTAGGGTTTACACTAGTTTATCTGCTTTTCATGAGGACAGACGTTGATAGAAACATGTGGTGTGAATATTTGAATTCTGATAGGAAAATCATTTGATTGTGACGAGTGGGTTGGAGACAATGTCTGTCTGCTTTTTAAAGATATCTCCGGTAATTTATTTTTGAATAAAATGTTTACCTTAAGAATAAATCCTCAATTCAATTCTTTTGGCTCCTTTTTTGTCTGTTCTTTTAGATGATTGTTTATTGGAAAAGACTATTAAATGTGACCAAAAAGCAATTTAACGGTATTTTTTCTCAATTACTTTTTTCTTGCATGTAAACACAATTTTCAAGACCCATTCCTCGTGTTGTACCTCTAAACCAGTTCTTCATAACACTAAACACAATGCATCTAATGGACAAATCAAAACCCCTGTTGGCAAACTGATGTTAGTGTGCTATTTCAGTCCAGTTTTTAATGCTTAAATCTCATGTAATTTCGGGTGCCTGGGTGGCTCACCTGGTGGAGCGTACGCCCATTGGGTTTATTTTAAGAAATTTGTTGAAGCAACAGAGAAAAACTAATAGGAAATCTGTTTTTATATTTATTTATTTATTGTTGAGTTAGTCTTACATTTCAGAACAGTCAGTAGTGTTTTCCCTGAGTTAAGACTTGCCTAATCAACGGCCTTGTTTCATAAAGGGTCACTGAAAAGTTGCCAAGAAATGCTGCATTTTTCTGTGACGAACACTGAGGCGTATTCTCGTTGACTGCATTATTCAGTCACATGCTGACACAGCACAAGGGAAAGATCAGCGGCTGTTATCAGCCAGTTTATACTGTACATTCAGGTGAATTAAGTAAAGAGCCGTTTTGGTCCAGATGTTTTATAAATAACAGAATTTCTTCATTACCAGATCATCTCTAACCTAATCAGCTGCTGAAATGTCAAGCAGTGTGTTTCCACAAATGACCAACAGGAGGAGCCAGATTCTTAAAAATACAGTTTTATTTTATCACAGAACGGTTTGAAGCTGCAATATAAGTAACTTTTTAAGGTCCATGACTCCCATAACAACCAAACACAAAGTATGGAAGAACAGACCAAGGCTAGGTTATTATGAGTAATATTTGGACAACTAAAGCAGACTTAAAAATAAAAGCATCCATAAGGTCACAAAAATATAACACTGACAGGCACAAGACCTTTTACCTTCTCATTCATAACACCACCAACTCAGCAAGAGCCAAGTTGTTAAGTTTGAAAAACATACTAAAAAATATTTTGGATACAAAACTTATCTATGAAAACATGTTTAAATGAGAAATGTCACAGGCGAAAAGAATGAGATGTAAAAAGTCTCCTAATCTCACTCACAAATGGTACATTTCACGTCACTGACGGCTGCATTTTTTTTTTTTGCCGCATTCAAAAACAATGTGGCAAAATCTGTTTATCAGGAAGACACAGTAACATGTGGGCTTAAAAATCTAGACAAAAAACGTGATCTCTGTGTGACAAAACCAAATAGACACACACTGGTACAACTTCATCTATAACTAAAAAACAAACACCACTCTCTAAGACAACGAATATTCAGCAGACTGATTGAAACATGGTCTTTAGGATTTAGTCCAGCCTTACATTCTTTGATAACTTACTCATTCGTTATGATATGAATACAAGTGACCCGAATCAACAAGTAGAGCGAGGGAGCGAAGCGGTTTACATAACACGCATTTATAATTAGCCGTTGGATGGATAATGGTCATCTCCCTTCAATGTTCATCATTTTCCCACGTTGTCTTTATGTATTTGGCTTGATCAAAGTTAAAAAGCTGCACCAGTCCAGAGTGAAGTCATAAAAACAAAACGTTATGTTGAGATCAGTTTAAAAACTGATGGGTTAAATTTATGCAGATGAGCCTAACAGCAGAATCTAAGAGCCTCATTAATAAAAATGTGTTAAGACTTTATGTACACACCATCATAACTTCATAGGATTTCTAAAGAACGTGAAAGAAATGTATTACTTTACAAGCCATTTTAAATCACAAGAACCTTTTATGAATGAGGCTCGAGGATACTGAGTGTACAGGACGTCTTCATCAACAAGATTCGGGATATTCGGGGAAACTTAAAACACACCTTGAAGAATCTCTGCTGTCATGACGAGTCCACTGCAACGGATTTCTCTACACTTTTGGTTTCGATTTGCTTGTTGAGTTGCACTCTGAACTCGTCAATTCCATCACAGAGAAACGACCCGTTTGATCAATGGCGTTGAGAGAACTAATATTCAGTTAACATGTTTCAGCTTATATTGTTGCCGAGATGGCTGGATGAGACAAGTCTCTACTGTACACTTCAGAAGACTGAGGTCCTCTAGTCTTCTAATTTGCCATGCTGTCTCCACTCAGTCGGAGATTGTTGTAGAGAAGCACGGCTCTCCCGTGACGGGTAAAGACGGGGAGAGTGTTTGAGGGCGGAGTGGTCTAATCTAAGTCTACATCTACTGAAGGTTTGACTGGAGGTCTTTTAGATCATGGCCCGGAAAGCAAATGAGACTGCAGCGCCCAGCGCCAAGCCGAGGGACAAGAAGAAGGCCATGATGGCCCCGGCCGTCTCCGCCTCATGCTGGGAGACCTTCCTGTACAGAGACAACCGAGGGACAAAATTCATTAGGAAGGAGTGAGTTCACCATGAAACACAATGACGTTAGATATGGCATCACTTAAAGGAATAGTTCAACATTATATTATTATTGACTTTCTTTCCATGAATTAGATGAAAAGAGGCAGTCACTAATGTACATTGTTTGATTCAAGGTTGGGTGGGGGCTTTTAGGGTTTCTTTTACATATTTTTGAATATGCTTTATGTATTTTATAATGTCCAAGTCTTTGTGTGTTGTGTTTTATCTGGGTGCAAGATGAACGTCTACTTGGGGTGTTAAAAGTTGACCACTCTCATGTCTGTACGGCAAGTATGATGCTACAGCCCAGAGAGGGTTAGCTGAGCGCAAGACTATGCATCGTGTTCATTTCGAGTGCTTTTGAGCTTTGAAGAGAGCCAGGCTAGCTTTATTCCCTTGCTTCCAGTCTTTATGCTAAACTAATAGGCTCCGGGCTCCAGTCCAATACTTAAAAGACTAGGTCACGTGTACTTTGACGCAGCAGCCTGCAACCTTTTGCTGCAAGTCATTCCCCCCCTCTCTCCCCTTTCCTGTCTTAAATTGTCCTGTCAAAATAAAGGCCTAAAATGCCCAAAAAAGAATCTTAAAAAAAGACTACTCCTCCTCCGATCTAGCACTGCACTTCTGTAACATTATAACATGGTCTTTTTTATTTCACATTTTTCTTCCTTGACAAAACAAACCTGTGCCTACGTCACCCACAATGCACCCCAAGACCTGTAAACACACTTTGATGTGTAAAATTGATGGGAGTTCCACTTTAACTCACAGACATGAGAGTGGTCTCATTCTTCTCATCTAATTATCAGAAAGAATGTGCCGAAAACAACACTAGCCAGTATTAGTGTACTCATTTCCTCCAGGTGTAAATGTGTAGTTCTTACTTGGGTCCGAAGCACATGCAGAGACTGGCCAGGTATCCGTTGGAGAAGGAGAAGAAGATCATGAAGATGATGTACCAGGCGTCATGGCTAAACAGCACGGGGAGGTAGTGACGAGGCTGGACGTTACACAGCATGAAGAGAGGGACGAAGATGACCCGCAGACCCACCAGGACAGGAAGCCACATACTGTCTTTGCCCGGCTGGAGGGAGGGAGGGAGGGAGGGGGAGAGAGAGAGAGAGAGAGAGAGAGAGAGAGAGAGAGAGAGAGAGAGAGATACACACATCAACATCAACCACAGGGACAGACTCCAATTAATAATAACAACACTAACATACTTTTGGGTGTTTTTATTTCCCACGGATACTGTGAATACATACATGTATAGTATATGTGTGCACATACACTGATTACTATGGGTGCTTTAATGGGAGAAACAGGGACAGAGTTGTTTAAAGACATGACTGATCAAAGGACAGGAAGTCACAAAAGCACCTCAGTGGAAAGCGTCTAATGATGGGAAATATAAGCTCACATGGTCCTGGAGCAGCTGACTGCTGTTATCTGCACTAATAACAAGCTGCATTCCAGTTCAGACAGGGTTAACTGACCGTACTCAGTTTGTACAAAATGAATTGATTCAATTTGATTATTTCCTCTGGATCGCAGGAAATTAAGAGGTAGGTTTGTAAATGTATTTTCTTGACAATGTTTTGAGAGATCTGTGCATGAAAAGAAGCTTACATTTGACAGACAAAAAAGAAATGGAACATGGATAATCAACTGGTGAATATACCACTAGAGAGCTGGATATGCCATGAACCTAAAAGAGTCTTACTAACGCTTGTAGAAGAAAAGAAATGTCTTCATGACAACAGACACAATGCCCAGATGTGTAGCAACAGCTGCAAACATTCAACAACACCCCCGTCACCTCCCCCCCACACACACACACACACGCGCTTTTCATCCAAAACAAATCTCTGATCTCAGCAACAAAACTCGTCTCCTTTATTTTGACCCCAATCTCTGAGTGACTGATGTTTTTCCACCATTCCACCCATGATGATGTGATAAACATTTTATGCAGCCAAAGGCTTCCAACGAAGTCTCAACAAATGTGCCTGTTGCTGTCCATAGCGCCATTCACCCGCCAGACAACAGCAGTTCATACTAAATATTTTGATGCAGCCATTTTAAAACGGACTCTATAAGGCAAACGTGTTTATACTCCTATTCTTTGATTGATTTGTTGATTTGTTGATGGGGGCTGCGTGAGCAAGCAAAGGTCACTGTCATCATTACAAACTGGTACATTTTGAAATATGCTCCAGTAGAATTTTACACATCAGTAGCAGAATACATTTAGTAACGGTAGGTCCTTCTGAGAATACCAGGAAGTTATGATGAGATTTGTGATCACATTTCGCATGAATAGATCCACGAAACATGCAGAAAACCTGACGAAGCGCTTTTGAACTTATTAAGCCCTGAACCCAAAGAGGAACCCCAAACCTTCAGAGAAAGCATGAAACATGTTTTTACTGACCCACATACAGACGGCCGTCAGACTCCTGCCAGCCCAGTCCATCAGGTTGAAGAGGAGGAAACATGACACGGGGATGAAGTAAGTTTCTGAAAAGGGAGCAAAACAAACAAAGCTGTTAACAACCAGACTGCAGAAGTGTGTGGGGGCTCTGTGGGGGCTTGAAAGCTGGAGCCAAACAAGTTTGTAGCTTTCTCTTTGATGGAGGCTGTCAGCTTGGACTCACAGCAGTTACTGTGTATACCAGGGTCACAGCACAGAAAGTATCTAATCATCCTTAGAAACGTCTCCAACTGTTTCTATAAATTCTTTGCCTGTGACCCCGGGTTGTGTGAATCCAAGCAGACAACAGCTTTCTGTGCTCCTAGAGGACAACGCCTACAGGGAATAGAGGGTTTAACAAAAGGCAGACTTTCCGTGGAGTATTCCTTAGAAGGGTGCTTAAAAAAGGATTCAAACTAATTTCAGTATTTTTACAGGGAGAACGTATGCAGCACTAGAAAAAAAAAGAAAAGGAAAGATCCAAGGGATTGATTTTTATCTTGGCCCTTTGGCGACAATATTCACTTTTTAATAATAGTAAATAGCAAAACTATGTGAATAAGTTTTAACTGTTTTTGTTTGTCTACCAACTTGGTTTTGTTAAATAAAAGACATCCCTGCCCCACAAAACACCCTTACTGTCTGAGGTTAGGACTTAAAATCTGCCCAGCCTCTTGGAGGGAAACAAAAAAAAACAACAATTGTAATTACAATGTTTGAACAGGGACAAAGACTTGGCAGTCACCCCTATCAAATGTCAGATAATCAAAGTTATGGCTCACTACCTGAGTTTCCATTGTCCAGTAATTACCGGTCGAAAAACGGTGACAAGCAAGCAGGAAAGTCAAAGCCCTAGCCATGGCGAAACAGGGAAATATTGTTAATTACTTGAAATGAATGCGAGCAGCGGCCGCTCTAACGTAAATTAAGCCAGGAAATTGCCAGTGAGGACGAGTCGGCACCAGCTACAAAATATTTGACCGGAACCTTTCACATTTGACCGGTAAAATGAGACCTTACAGGTCACATGACCGGCACCAATTGTTTTCTGGCGGAAACGCTGCTCACTAGCTACTGCAGCAGTGTAGCTTTGTATAGATGTTAGAAATGGAGACTCACCCCAGGTGCCTCCATTTGCTACCGTCGACTTGACCTCCACGGTCACGGCTGGGAATGTTCCGATGGTGACGGTGAAGATGAAGCACACTGACAGAGCCATCACCCAGATCTGATTAGACAGCACAAGACGAACATAATCAATATTATGTAACCATCTCTGTCATACAGGTAGAAGATGGAAACTGCATAATGTGGTCCTAAGAATGAAGCTGCTTATCTCTAACTAGTGATGGGACGCTGAATGACTGAGTCATTACTGGTCAATCTAACAGCAACAAGTGAGGTTTGAAATGGTGAGAATGTTTCACAGCAGAGGTGTCTTGCCTCTTTAACTGCATATGCAATGCTTTTTTGGCATCCATTAAATTAATTTGTGTGTTGTACTGTATGTTACAAAGTGAGAAAGTCATTTCACCTGTTTGAAGATGTTTACCACAGACACGGTGGGTTTGGCCTCGTCCTCCATCAGACTCACCACCGGTCGCTTCTCTGCTGGACTTTCTGAGAAACAAACAAACACCTCTCTATCATTACGTTGGTCAAGTGACACATGGGAGTTACATAAGACCATCATTCCCACATTTGAGTGGGTGTACGCACAGGATTTCAATTGCAATCTAACATAGGGTTCCCATTACACTCTCACACACTAGTAGTTAAATCTTTAGGGCGTAACTTTTTGATATTAATGAACGTCTGTTACATTCAAGCCACTGACAAATGAGTTGCTACAACGCTAATTAAGACTCATATAACCAGCTCCACACATCTCTCTCTCTGTATTTCTCAGCATGGCTATGTTCAGAAGATTGTGTCGTCTTTCCCGCACAGAAACTCAAGTGAAGATAATTACCTCTTCTGAAGAGTCCATCATGTTTTTTAATCCTCTGTGTCCTCTTGGCTACTAGCAATTGCAATTGTGTTTTGTTGTCATTAATTCCTCATGGGGGTGACAGAAACTATGAACTATAGCTTTAATGCTAGAGAATGTAATGTAACATATGGTTCCCATTATACTCTCACACACTTGTCTTGAGTTGTCTCCAAAACTGAAACAAACACTTTCAGTGTTCATTTGGCTTTCCAATCCCGAGTGTATGGAAGACACTAAAGCTGCATAGCAACCAGAAATAATCCAAATGGCACGTCTGACAAAAAAGTCACTTCCTATGATAATGTTATGTCTGGTTCTTTGATAAAAGTCAAAAAAGGTACAAGCATTAGTATATCAAAACATAACGAAAAGTGACCTAAAGTACAATTCCCAAGGATGATTTCTCTAAAAATCCTAAAGGCTGAAAGTCAGTACTCTTGATAGAAACCCAATAACATTCAGCAGATTAAACTCATTAAGAGCCATCAAACACACCAAACTGACATAGAAAAAAAGATGTCCATGACACAAACCTATCGTGTTATTAAATTATCCAAGTGACAACCTTGTGTTTGTGTTGAGGGCGTCATCTGAAGAAAACTTCCATAATTGCTCATTTTTGGAAACTGGAGCCTGAATATCTGAGCAGGCCTGTGAGCATACCGCATGTACCTTTTTTGAGTAAGTCCATCTTGTTCTCCTCATCGGCAGAGGGTCTGGATCCATTACTCTCCATGTGGTACTGGAAAAACTCCTGTTAACAAAAACAGCAACAGGCATTTCAACTCAGCCAGCACAGCCGATGAAGGATGCAGGTAGCACATCATGTTCCCTGAGATGCTGCAAATTCTCACTGGCAGATGTGTTAGCCATTACCTCGCAGAAAGTAGAGTTTGGACTGTTTGAACTGATATCAAAAAGTAAAAAAAAGAGAAAAGATTGAACTTTATATGGCAACAGTTCATTCAGCACTTATCAAGTTTATAAAGTATTTTCCAAAAAGGTACAAAGTTAATGAGAGCAAAATGGGATGAAAGTGGTTTTAAATAAATACCTGATAATAAAAAAAGACATTATAAAACAATGTTTAATTTAAAATGGACTGTATTTATATAGCGCTTTTCTAGTCTTAACGCTTTTACATAGTACAGGAACCATTCACACACATTCATACACTGTGGCCGAGGCTGCCACCTGCTCATTCACACACCGATGCACAGCATTGGGGGCAACTCGGGATTCAGTGTCTTGTCCAAGGACACTTCTACATGGGCAGGGCCAGGGATTAAACCACCAACCTTCCGACTGGCAGGCAACCACTCTACTACTGAGCCACAGCCGCCCCTTTTAGAGAAGATGAGGTCTTACCATCCTGGGCAGAACGAAGTAGGACATTATGGCCAGGAGAATAACAACACAGGCTGTGATGAAGTAACCAAAAGCGCTGTCCTGAAGGGCTGATCCAGCTACAATGAAACACACAGAGAATCATTAGTGTATTTTAAGACTTTTTTGTCAAGTATTGATTTCACTCAACAGTTTTTCATAGCTTCAGGCGATTATCCTTGAGTCAGTATTCGTCTTTTCAAATTAGATTTCAAATTCTAATTGATGGATTATAGAATTTTACTAGGACTGAAACAAATTATTTTCATTATCAATTCAAATGAGGAACTGGAACCAGCAAATGTTTGCCATTTACCTTGATAAATTACCTAAATGACTCATTGATTATCAAAATAATATGCAGATTATTTTTCAGTTGCTCAACTAATCTTTTAATCGACGTATCATGTCAGCTCTAAATTGTGGTGTATATGAGTCTGACCTCAAGGAACTCTGCTGGTTAAAACCACAGCCTCAAAAATACCATCGGTTTTAATAAAAAATTCTCAAATTTGATGCAGCCTGACGTCTTTGGAAAGTCAAGCAGACCAACTGATTGGTAACAAGACAGATGTGATCAACTGATAACCGCTAAACTACAGGAGCATGGCTGAGTCAGCACACAGAGAAAGTTAAATCTGACAGAAACAATCCCGAGTGCCGAAAGGACATCCAAGCAACTAATTCTGTTTCTATAATTATTAAAAATCTAATTAAAAGAGCAGCTAACAAAACATATTGTTAATCACTCAACATTTGGCTGACCCTTTACCAAAACAAAATTCATCATTTAACACATTTAATACCAAACAATATTTGAGTGAATGTGGGTGTCAGACTTCCACTTAAAAGCAGAAATAAACTTATTAGCTACAAAGTTTAATTTATTATTTTATAAAAAGGTAGAATTACAAATTCTGCAAGATATTTCTAGAAATGGTATTGTAGTAGAGCGGGTGTGCGCAGTTTTGTGAAACACCTCCTAAAAAGATAATGTAGGTGTGTGTGTTGTAAGGTTTTTCTTTTCTTTTTTTCGCATTTTGTCCACCTCTTGTGTATCCATATTTCTATTGATAAAAGAAGAGGTGTACTAGAGCTTTGTGTGTGTGACATACAGGCCAGTGCACAGATCATGGAGAAAGCAGCGAAGGTGCCAGCCAGCCCCTGTCCACTCATGATGGGAGTGGTGTAGGAGGCAGGCAGTATCCCCGCCAGCCCGAACAAACTGCCCTGAAGAATCGCCCCGAACGCTGGGAATAGGAAAAGGATGTTTAAGAATTAGCATACTTAAAAAAGTCACTGCGACACAGAAAAATCACATTGTTCCACAAAGAGGCCCATGCAAAATAAATGATGACATCCTTTATGAAAACACATGGAGCAAATTAACTGTTTTACACAACTGTTATATAACTATTATTTCTCTCACTTTACACAAAGTTGTAGCCAATAAGGCTTTTTTCATAAAATCTTGCATTACAATCGTTCATACAGCAACTTTGGCACTTAATTAGCTGCAGAAATCTTGTAACGTATGTCCACTAAGAGGAATGTGCTGACATGGACATCAAAGCTTTAAGGTCACTACGGCCTTCCCTCTAAACCAAACACGATGGGCTGTTCCTCATGAGGACCTGGGGGTCAGGACTGGCCTAACGGGGATAAGGAGTGGGGGGTGAGCTTATCCCTGCTGCTCACTGAGTCATTGTAAATAAACAAACGCAGCGAGCGGTGAGATTACAGACTGTGTTCTGAAGCTCAATGTGGTAGAGAATGTATGTATATGTGTGTGTGTGTGTGTGTGTCCATGTACATACAAAATACAAGACAACAGCCCTGCAATAAAGGCTACAATAATGAAGGTTATAAAGTTCAGTTAACTAATTACATGTTGTTTTGTGACTGACCGTTGATTAGTTTGGTAAAGGTTTGCAGTTGACTACAGAATGATGTACAGTAATGATCGTTAGTTACTCACAGTTGATGCAGATAATTTTGATCATAGTGATGGTGAAGAAGGGCAGTGGGGCCACGTCCACCTTGACGAGCACCGCCGTCAACAGGAAAACCACCAGGATGACCACCAGGCTGCCAGAGATACGAAACTTCTGAGGAATCCTGAGAGAGAAAACGACAGAGAGAAATTGAATTTAAAACTACTGCATATCATGTCTGTTTCTACACTAACAACCCAAACCACCGGTCAAGAACACTAGCCATATCCATTTTGGACACTTCAGGAGTTATTTCAAAAATAAATGTTGGTCCGTTCATTAGAAAATATTCAGATGCTAAAAGTAAATGTCAAAGCAAACTTTAGGTTTACTTGATGATTACTTATATACATCATATAATAGAAAAGTGTTCAAAATAATTAAAGAGGCAGTGGGAGAAAAACATATGTTTTTAAAATCTGACAGGAGAATGAAGAGATGGACATATGGAGTAAGAGTGAATTTTGATTCATTGTTGAACAGAAGTGAAAACAAACATTTTCCAATTACAATAGTAAGAGGGTCAATGCTCTTTTGAGGAAGGTCCTCCCGTCATAAGAGAGCGGAAAATGGAGTGCACTGGGTTGTAGCCCTTTGTTAATCACAAAAGGAAACACTGTGTTGTTTTAAAAGGAACAAATGGAGAAAATTGATTTTTTTTTGTTTAGCAGGAATAAAGTAAGTATATTGAGGAAGTTAGAGGTAAAAGAGAGGTGAAGACGAAAATAGGAAGAAGTAGAGAACATAAACAGCATTCCTGGGTGTGTTTGTACGGTCCACCCCAGGTCGCTCCAAATTCGACTCTAATTAAAGCAAACACACTGGAGGCATACAGACATACGTTCACATAACAGGATCATGTTACCTATAGTGGCATGTAGTGACCAAGGGGATACAGATAAACAGGAGGGTAGGCAGAGAGAGCGAGAAACTTAAGGTGCAGAATTTCACTTTAAAAGAGTTTATCATTTAATGCCTTGTGTTACCACATTTCATATTTGAAGGGTTTAACTCATTGCCTCCTGTGGGTGGAGAAGTGTACATACTAAACACAAGACCGCACATGATGTAATGTGATGATGTGGAGCAGGCTGGATACCTCTGGTGTAGGAAGGAGTTGAGGCAGGTGAAGATGAGCAGAGGCACCATGGCGCAGAGCGTCATCACATTGTTAAACTTTGACTCCAGCACATTGCGAGTGTCTCCGACCTCCAAAGTCTCATTTGCCGTCTGATTGAATGAGAGGTCAGTGGGTGGGTCCTTCAGCCTACTTGTGAAGTACTAAAGAAAAAGGATGGAGGAATGTGCATTCATTACATCAGCCTATGCAACTTAACAGCATCACTGGACAATGGACAAAATATTAGAAACACATCTCTGCATAAGAAAATATCAATAACTGAAGCGACATTTCTCAAGAACAAAGAATGAGTGTAGGAACAAACATGGAGGTGAAAGGTCGCTTGAATGAAAGACTTTAAGGGCTTAAATGATGCACAAATTATTCATGTGTTTAAGTTCCAGAACCCAAAACTGGCTGAATTTACAAATGTAGTGAATTTTGTCGACAAATGCAAATTAGGGATGGGCGATAGAGACGATATGCAATATAAACTATACAAAATTGGACTTTCCTTTGTCAAAACAAACAATACTATAAGCTATTTAAGCTTCAACAAAAATTCCCCCTAAGGGTGGGTCCAAATTAACTCCCCGAGGACAAACGTTTTAAGAAGTCAACCCCTTAAAGCTCAAAAAGAATGGCTGGGGATTAAAGAGGCTAGACCCCTGCCATGGAAACCCACCTGGCTGGAGTCAGCTCAGCCATCCTGAGTGAAACCAGGTGGTTTTGGAAGGAAAGGTAAACAAACAATCTCTGTTTTCTCAAACTAATATGACCTGTTTTCTAAGTGGAGCCCAACCTTTTAATTAACTAATGACTAACCACACGGACACCAAAAGGGCTCTTCTTTTTAGTGCTGGGCGGTATACCGGTTCATACCGAAAACCGGTGTATATTTTCATCACGATGTTCATTTTTAATATACCGCCATACCGGTGTGTTTAATAACACAACGTCCGGAACGAACGTTCGCGCTGCGCCGCACGACACTGTTTTAGACGGACCCTTTAAAATGTTGCACTTCTAAGCAGCGACGGTAAACAGCAGTGCACCAGAGGGACGTCACACGGAAGATGGATGCTGCAGAAGTAGTAGAAACGAACTTGTGCCAAAAAAAAGGAGCCGCCGGGTCTGTTGTTTGGAGGTTTTTTGGTTTCCAAAAATCCGACGTTGACCAAACAACCGTTTTATGCAAGTGCTGTCGGGCTAAAATAGTTGCGAAAGGCGGCAACACGAGCAATTTGCTCCACCACCTCAGCTGCAAACACGTCTTGGAATATCAAGAATGTATGAAATTAAAGTCAGCAGGCTCAGCGCCCTCCACATCAGCAGGTAACACGGGGAAAGCAAAAGAAAAGTCGAGCCAAATGTCACTTAAAGACGCGTTTGCTAGAGGGACTTGCTATGACAGAAAAAGCAAACGGTGGATCGAGATTACAAACTCCATCACCAACCACCTAGCTAAAGACATGGTCCCGCTTAATACAGTGGTGAGTAGTGAGTCAATTAAGTCAATTTACTGCAGTAATTCCTCTCTCAACGAGTAGAAAATGCATTGAACATCTGAATATGCATGAAAAAAAAAACCCGTCAAAAACCGGAAAACCGGCATAATTTAGAATTTTTGGTCATACCGCCCAGCACTACTTCTTTTCACGCCCATCTGTCTCATGTTCCAAGATTAACTGCATTTGGATACAACGCTTCTCATAGAAGATTATAATTGTCCTAAAAATGTTGCTTTATTTACCATTGTTGCCGTCATGAAGAAATTCCACGGCAAGAGGGTTCCCAAGCCCAGGATAAAAAAAATGATCCATACTGCATTGTATCTGGGAGACAAAAAGAAGTTCACATGAAAGTACATCAATAAAGTCAACAAACAATTTATTAGCTGGGTCTCATCCAAATATAATTTTGCACACACTTGACCTAAAACAGAAACTGAAAATAGCATATTGACACTAATAAGTCCTTGCTAGACTTTAACAGAGAAACCATCCTTTCAAAAGACTTTCTCTTACTTGTCCCGAGGTGCGTTGATGGCCGTCATGTTTCTTGTTACAAAGTCAGAGGCACTTGCTCAGTTAGGATTTGATCAGGGTGGCACCAGGTCTGAAATACACAGATAACAAATGCATGTTTCCAACATGGTAAACATTTAGTGTCAGCACCTACATTTTTATCAGCAGCAGCCATATGACTCTCCTTTCTATTTTTAGATATTATAATGAGCCAGACAATGTGTCTGCAAAGCAATGACATAATGGGCTGCATAATGTAGTTTGAACAGTAAATAATACAATATACCAATTCAGTTAAAACTGTCAGGTTCAATTTAAAGTCAGCTCCAAATCCAGTGGCAGCATGCCAGCACCAGTGGTAAAAAACCTTAACCTTTATCACACGGATGCAAGAACAATGAGAGGTTAAATACTCAAGCAAGCAATATCATTCAAAGAAATCTTGCCACTTCTTGGTAAAAGTTGCATAACAGTTGTGGAACTCACAAGACAACCTTCACATCAGCCAGAAACGAATGCTCCACCTCATATAGTATATCTCATACATGTGCAACAAAGTAGATAATAAATGCAAAAACATGACAACCATTTTCTGCCTATTGACCTTCAAAGAAAAACCCTTTTTTTATAAACTTACTTACAGTTCAATCAGGAACAAAAGAATCCTCTTTCCTCCACAACTAAAGCAAAGGCTGGACAAGCTCTGCCTCTTCATTTTATACTTTACCGAGGTTTAGTAGGTTGACACCCCACTGTCGGCTGCCCATTGGACCTGCCCCTCTTTGTATCTCAGTAACTATCCCTCTCTCTTCCCTTTACCTCAAACTCCCTTTTCTCCTCAAACCCTTCCTACATACTTTTGCATTTACTGTACATTCCAAGCATGTGTGACGCTCTTTGGCATAGGTGTCAACTCCCAAATTTCTAGAAGAAGTGAGCAACTGTTTAAATTTGAAGTGCTCAGAAAAGAAGCAAATGTAACCGCTAAGAGAAAGCATTGTAACATTGTTCTTAAAATGACATTCCACAATGTTTTTGAGTCTCTTGCCTTTACACTCCCATCAGTTCCACTCTGCTATGTTTCAATATACAACACCCACGTCTTCTTAATTTCTCCCTCCATTTCCGCCCATTGTTTTCTACTGCCTCCTAATTTCTCACCTCATTTCATCCGCTGTTCCTTTTCTACGCTTTATATTACTCCATCTGTTGCTTCCTTGGTTTTTATTGTGCAACTCATAATTTTAATTGTCCTACTTTCCCCAATTCCCTTTTATTATCTCTAATCACTCCTATTGTCATTTAATTCTGCGCTTATCTCCACCCTTAACTTATCCAACACCATCTCTCCCCTCTGTCCTCCCATCTTCTCCCTTGGACCTGATGGAAGACGTGCTCAGATAGCTGTGTGACACTTTCTCCAAACAACACAGAGCTATAGTATTTGACATCAAATCAAGCTAAACAAAACAAGGCAACATTTAGGGGTTCTCAGTAAATCAATCATGAGCATTTGCATTCAATAGCTCTAAGTAATGCACCGATTAATTGGACACCCATTGTAATAGACTGATAAACGCTTTAAAAGGTACCCTGCAGAGTTTTTGACAGCTACTATGGCTGTGGATTGACCTAATGTTATTATCAGTAGGTTCTGTTTTGTTTGTTCTCATGCACAATGGACGGGTGACGCGATACACATTCCTGCAAATGGTTTCACAGGAAAAGGAGAAGACTGCTCACAAGTAAACATGGATGTAAACAAAGCAAGTTTCAAACTTTTGAGAAAAATCCTCTTTGTAAATGTCATCACGTTTGTAAGACCCTTAAGGATACACACAATGTGTTTTAGTGAGTAACACTAAATGTAATCATAAGTTGTGTGTTTACAAGAAAACTCCACAGGGCACTTTTAAACAAGCTAAATTAAGCAATGGATATTGGCAACAGAAAACCTGATCCGGCTCTACCAGTGCATTGTATGGCTTCTTGCTGACAGACGTGACATGATGAGTCCCATATTTGATCTGGCTGGTCATGAGTGTGCTCTCAGTATGGACAGAGACTACTCTATGGGGGCCACACACACTATAGCCCATTCAGTATCAAGCATCTAAACTATACTGATTGAGTGGAGTCTAACTCTGAGAAACAACTGTCTATGAGAAAGGTCTGTATGGCATGTGAGATAAGACAAAAGGCCCGACAGACATGATGTTAAACAATTCTATAGCCTACGTGCTTGCTTACACGGAAATTTACCGCGAGACCCGGCATACAATGTGTGAATAAAAACTACGCAATAAATCAGCAAGGCCAATTTATCGGACAATATTAGCCTGTCACTCATAAATAAGTACATATTTTGGCAACAAGAGGTTCCAACAAAAAAATAACACAACACATTAATTTGGTGGTTTTATCACCAGAAGAACATCATTTTGAAGTAGCTGTCAGTATCCAGCTCAAGCTGTGTGCCTCCTCCAACAGACTTTGCCTTGACAATGCCTTAGCCAGTTTTAAAAAGCCGTTAAACATATAGCCAAATTAGTACTTTACACTTTTTTGTCGTCTTTTTCCCCTCTCCCTCTAGTTGTCATGACACAGTCAAATCCCACAGCATCGTCCAAACTTTATCATAGCCAATAGTATTACAAACACCACTACGAGTCACAGTTTAAAAACACACCAGCTAAGCCATGTCCCAGATTTCTTTCTGTAAAGTATGCCTCTCCAACCCAAAATGTCATCAAAACGAGCCAGCTGGCATGAGTTGCCTGGTGTTGAAATGTTGCCCACCACGCACACAGTCACACAGACACTTTGCAGTCTGTAGAGTGGTACAAAACTCCAGTTTGGCATCAGTCTTACACTTTAACTAGCTGGCCTCTCAGCGACATCCAACTCCAACAATCGCCACTCCAATGGAAAAGATTTAACAGGAGGGACTAATTTATTGTTTCCTCCTCTAATGTCAAGGTAAACAAATATGGTTCAAATCTTGCCAAAGAAGGCCAGTTCAGACTAGTATGCTTGCTGTGGTCACAATTGTGTGATTGCAAAGTTTTAATGATGCAACTCCAAAACCTTGTCACATAATGTTATAATTTGCTAAATTTATATTGCCTGCATGAGGCTTCTGCTAACAAGACACAGTGCTGTTGGTCAGATGATTATTAAAGTCTAATCCACTTGTGTTATGTGAAACATTGGCACAAAGCTCCAAGGTTGGCACATTTTATTTTTATCAGGTTGGCTTGTCATTCTGTGTTGATACTTCATAACTTTTATTAGCGCTGGGCGATATGGCCTATAAATAATATTGTGATATTTCTAGGCAATATCGCGATACATGACATCCCGATATTTAAAAAAATCTCTTCTGAAGCACTTCACAAATGCCCAATTTAACCCTTTGATGCATACAATCACACCAGTAGGACGGTTCTAGTAGTTACTGCAACATGTCTGCATTACAACATTCTTGTATATAGGCATGGGCCAGTATGAGATTCTGACTGTATGATAACCTTCAGCAAAAATATCACAATATTACAACAATTACAGCTATAAATGTATTATTTTTTAAATGTTTGGGGAAAAAACAACAACTTTTTACATGGTGGAGGTGGACTGGTAGCTGGGCACTGCCAAGGTGCTCTTGAGCAAGGCACCAACCCCCCCCCCCCCCAAACTGCTTAGGGCTCCTGTTCTGCAGTCGCTGCCCATTCACTCTGACATCTCTCCATTGTAAAAGGACCTGTGTGTGTGTGTGTGTGTGTGTGTGTGTGTGTGTGTGTGTGTGTTTCAGGCCTGTGTGTAGTGTGTAATAACAAACAGAGTTAAGTTGTAATTTCCCCATTGGGGATCAATAAAGAGTATAAATTATTATTATTATTATTATTATTATTATTATTATTATTATTATTATTATTATTATTATTATTATTGTTATTATTATTATTATTTCTAAACTGCACTTTCTGTCCTTGAAGACTCAAATAACAGCTCATACCTTAGGAACGTTAGGACAGAAAATGATAGTGGTTTTAAAACCTTGACTTTTTCAAACCGCGGTATACCTTGAAAGCGGTAACCGGCCCATGCCTACTGGTTTCTAGTGAAACAATTTTAAACGTGCACACAAAAGGGGGGAATCCCCACCAAGTATTTATTCAAACCAGGCAATTGCACACATAGGCTCTTAACAGCTGTTAAATGAAGATAAATAATGGCATGAATGATGCAGGCCTACATACTGTAGCATAGTGTTACTGTTCACAAAGTGAGGCTCAGTGTCTCTAATCAGCTATCACTACCCAGCATTTTCCTTGCTAATAGAAGGTCTCTAGCAAACAAAATGGATTAGGCTGCTGACTGCAACGAAATGATTTTCACAGAAACACAGCCTAACAGCAGCATTCCACATAGCACCATTGGCCCAACAGGACACTACATCCTCCGGGCAGATAAAACAGCTGATGACTCCAGTAAGACCAGAGGTGGGGGACTGAGCATTTATGTGAACAAGGCTTGGTGCACGGACACTGCTACAATCAACTGTGCTACAATCCCTTAGTAGCCACGTATAAAGTCGCTTTGGCTGTTTCTTTACATACATCACACACACCCAGGAGAGTGGTATGGATGGGCAGGGAGTGTGTGTGACAGCAGCTTAAAAAATAAATGGGACAAATTATACTCCTAACTTCTGTTTCTATTTCCCTTTTCTTGACACAAAGTATATCCAGAATAAGAAAGGGGTTCCTCTGTATAGGACCAATGCCATTGCTACCGTGAACAATTTTCCACATACAGGCTTAATCGGGCAGCTTCTAACCCCAAAAATGTTTTGCAGACCACTTGTACGTTAGATGTTGGAGCTCTCCATAAGCATGGGAATGCACAAGGAAGTGGACATAACAAATGAAGAGATAACCGAGCAAAAAAATACAGCTGAAACAGAATTTGTTTAAGTGTGACCTATATCTTAAACCAGGGGTAAAAGGAGTAGATTTTTCTTGTCTCACCAGCATACCTCTCTAACAGGGTCGCCTTTATTCCCAGGCTGACACACAGAATAGTTTGATGCTGGTCACATGATAAGGCGAAGGAAGACTAAACCTCTTTCCTCGTGGTCATTTCCCAGTGCCTATAGATGGCGAACATCTTGTCAAAGTCATAACGTTTCCTCTGCATAGTATTATACTGGAATGCCATTATAGGAATTAACCAGAGTAAATGGATAACAGGGAGGTATTTCTTTTTACACCATCAATGACGATAAGCAACAGCCATGGCAAGCTCATGCCAAGAGTTGTTTTTGAGCTTAGGAGATGTACTGAGTTTAAGAGATGTACTGATATTTAATTATATAGGATGTAATTTGGCTATGCAGCATATATTACACTACAATCAACGTGTACAATCAATTCACCTGCATGGGATGCAATCAGACTTTGGGTAGTGGGTTTCAGTGGCAACAAACTGTTGGGATGGAAAGAAGAAGCCTGATTTAACTCTGGCTTCCTATGCACAACTCGTAAAACTGCTCACTGCTGATTCATATGCAGCTCACATCTGAAACCGACACCGGAGTTTCCAATTTCACACCGATCCTAGAATGACCAACACACACAGACACACACGTACATAAAATGCAGCTTGCTCAACAGCCCGAGAACATCCAAGAACACATTACAGTTACGTTACAGTACACTGAGTTTTACAGTCTTGATTTCCATTTGTGCATTTCCTCTTGCCCTTCTTTCAAGGACAGTATTACTGCTTCTGTTCTCAGTCGGTTTGAAGAGTACAAATTAAATATTTTAGAACAACGCAGAGTCCAACAACAGACAGACTGGACCATAGCTTACGTAATCCTAAAAAGAAAAGATGTAAGCTTCTCTAAAATATTACATCATTGAGAAAAGCCTGGGAAACTCATGTCTCAAGATGTCCACTTTTGAATTATCAAGAGAGATTAATGAGGGACAGAATTAAAATGTCAAGCTTTATGTATCCTCTCTGTTGAGGGGTTCCCGCTATAAAAGCCTCTGGTGTAGTAATCAATTTATAGTTCAACATTGGATTTAACCGGTTATTGTTTAATCCTGTCGTCATAGCACCAAGAATCCCACATTAGCATTACAACAAAGTCCATACTATAGCCTGCATTGTAATTAAATTAGTATGTTCAATTAACAGCAGCAACCATGCAGTTACACGTGCAAGCACAAGTTAAAGGTCACTATTCTACACTGATCACATTCTGTGGTGACTTGGAAAAAAAGTAGAAATATATTATTTATAAGGCACTTTTCACAGATAAAATCAAAGTCTTTACAATGAGATAAAAACATACAAAAGAACATAATACACATTAAAAACACCATACACAATTAAAATTACATAATACATAAAATTAATTCAAAGCATAGGACTCGAAAGGTCGATCACGGGTCTTAAGCTGGGTGCGTGGAACAGACAGTAAATTTTGCATATTAAACCTTAAGAGTGCGAGCTGAGGAATATGGGTGAAGTAGTTCAGCCACATATGCAGGAGCCTGACCGTGCAATGCTCTACACTACAGTATATGTAAGAGTGATAATTTTAAACTGAATTCTATATGCGACAGGGAGCCATTGAAGAGACAGGCGTAATGTGAGACTGTCTATTTGATATTTGACCTAGTGAGTAGCATTGTGGCAGCATTCTGGATTGACTGAAGAGGATCAAGAGCATACATACTAAAGTGAGGAGAAAAGTGCATTACAGTAGTCAATGCAAAATGAGATGAATGCATGTATAAGCATCTCAAGTTCAGCAGTAGTTGAAACTACAGATCTCAGTTTACCAATATTTCTTAAGTGGAAAAAACAAGATCTGGTTAGCTGCTTTATATGGGTGTCGAACCACAAAGATTGATCAAATATCACCCCTAAATCATGCAGGTCGGTGCGGAGAGCAGAGGGGAAAAAAGACCAGATGTCACCTTTTCTGGAGCAAAAACCAGGACCTTTGTCTTAATAGCATTAAGCTGTAAGAAGTTTTTCTTCAAACCAGTTGCCAATAGCGTTGAGACAGTCACAAAGCCTAAATGACTTGGGTCACCTTAAGTAAGTGACTAAGAAGTTGACTAAGTAGGCCCTGTCCTATCTGACTTGTATTGCAGCCAGTCACCCTGGCAGCAAATGCAACGCTGCCTAAACATTTAACAACTTTCCATCATATGCAGTTATGGCATTTTTCCATTACATGGTACCTGCTCGACTCGCGTTGAATCTACTCGCCCTTTTTGTTATTCCATTATGAAAAAAGTACCTGGTACTAGCTAACAGGTACTTTTTTTAGTATCACCTCCGTCGAAGTTCCAAGCGAGCTGAGGCGATACCAAAAGGTGATGTGAATACCTGCAGAGAGAATTGTCACTAATCACTGCGTCATCATTGCTTGCAACAGACGGGGGTGTCCTGAATAAACCCGCCATTTTTAAATACTTTAGTTTTTTTTGCTGCCTCCAGCTTCTTTTGAAATAAAATGTGTATTCTGGCTGTGGCAACAGCCACATGCCGAGAATGAAAAACACATCTTCCATGTTCTGTGCGTGTGTTGCATCAGGTCATAGCAGTTTCCTGCGGTGTAGCTATGACGACTAGCCACGCTCGCATCATACACGAGGCGGTACTAAATATGCAATGGAAAATGGAGGACGGGGCACTGCGGCCGAGTCGAGTTGAACCGAGCAGAGCTGGTACTAGCAGTGGGTAAGTGCCATTACTGAGGTTTGGTGGGAAGCCAATCACACAGTCAGTAGCCGTTGTTCCTTCAACAGCTTGTCCACACAGGCCTTTCATGTCAGCCGATGGCTTTATAGTAGTGGCCAAATGAAATCTAAATGAGTAAAAAAAAAAAAAAACTCAACAGATAAAAGCAATTTCTAAAATCTGAACCAAAACTCACTTCAGGGAACAGGCTGTGAAAAGAAGGACCATGACAGGTGTCCAAATACATTGTCACCTCATCCCTTCCACATGAACAGAGACACTTTTGTGTATTCAGAGTCCCACCAAACAGACGCAGCAGGCCTAGGTAACACTGTGGGGATCCTACTGATTGACAAAGAGGCACAGAGGCTGATCAAATATAACTCAAACAAACCTCTAACAACACTGACTGGACCTTTATTTTCTTGGAAGCTGGGGTCAGAAATCCAATCAAAACCCAATATTTAGCTTGGCACATGTTGCTGTTTTTAAATCAGGTCTCTACCAGATCGTTCATCACCAAGAGGCAAGACCACACTGCATTGGTATTTTACCAGTTTCAAAGCCCTATTGTAAATGCTCTCACTTCAAATAATTAAAACATTACAGCTTCTTTTCTTGGTGGATTAAATTAGATTTAATCAGAGAATGTAAACTGAATATAATTATTTATTACATTGACAATTCATTATTGTCACTTTGAACAGGCAAAATTGTGGCATTAACACCGCAGCAAACATCTTTTCGAGGAAGCACGAACATCTCAATGAAAACAGGGTGCAGCTTCATTCCAAACAATATCATTTTCCACTTGTTTTGTCTGTCGTGAATTAAATGAAATACTTACCCACAGTTAAGAAGTTATGTATAAAATTCACATCTGTGTTTTGCATCTAGACAGGTCTGTGCAGGGGAGTGAACCACAGTGATTGTCATGCTTTGTGTAATTAAGATAATACAAATAAAAGCAGGAAACAATGGCACAGAGACAGGAAAAGAGACTTTTATGAGACACCAATGAGTTGCCGTCAGGGAAAACTGCAAAGAAAACAAAATCTCATCCATGCTAAAGGAGGGAGGGAGCATTAAAAGGTCTCCATATTCATTGTCTTCACGCAGACCCTTTACGCCCCAAATTATTTCCCGCCTCTCAGACACAGAGAGAGAGAGAGAGAGAGAGAGAGAGCGAGAGCAGGAACAAAGCCCATCTCCAGCTGCCTGTCTTTTTAGTTGGTTCAAGTGGTCTGAATAAATAGCAGACTGATGAAATGGCAATAGCAACTCCACTTTTTTTTTCTAATAATTTTTTTAAATTATTATTTCCATCAAGAAGTAATACATAATCCAGCATACTGTGTAATGTCATACTCCAATCAGAGTACAACTCCTACTAGTAACAGTATTCCTCTACTCCATAGGATCTTAAACCACACACGTGCATGCTCATACTCATACTTTTACATACATACCTCCCCAACCATACAATCTCCATGCTTCCACTCATCCATACATACCATTTATCCACATTCCACTCATCCACACATACTGTACACACACACCCACCCACCCGATCTCCAGCTCTCAGTCACCATACCTAGTCTTTATTTCTTAGCCATTAAGTTTACAAGGTTTTATATATGTCCTGCCACACCTTGTTGAATTGTTGCCTTTTGTTCCGGTCTTCAAACATAGATTTTTCTATACTTAATATTTCATTAGTCCCTTCCATTGCTGGAGCGATGGGACCTCTATATCCTTCCAATACTTTAAAATTGATTTTTATATACCAAAGAGGAGAAAAGGACCATCCATCCAATGGGGTATTTTAGCTTGTCTGTATTTTGGAAGATACTGCTCAAGACTGTGAATTCAATTTTGATTTTACAAGTGTTGGTCATCCATTTTTGGATCTCTGACCAACCCTTACAAACCTCACATTCCCAGAAAGCGTGTCGTCTCCTTGTGTATGCCACATTTTACACAAACAGGGGAGAAAGAGGCATCAAATTTATTTATTTTTGATTTAGTGTAGTACATTATTGTCATGAGCCTGTATTGTTGTTGGAGTTGCTATTGTACAATAGCAACTCCCCTTATCACCATGACTACAATACAGTCAGCCCTGACGGGTTTCAATCATGGATGTATTAAGAGAATGGTTTCAATGGGTAAGACCAGAGGAGGCCATGGTTTCCATATTACCTTTGATTAGTCAGTTTAGCCTAATCTTATCTTCATACGAGGAGTTGCCAGCCAAAAGTGATGAATGCTGTATTCTGCCAGCACGGACAATAGAGCTCAACAGTCCCGCCCACACTCCACGAGACCTTGGGTTCCGGAAGTAAATTTCCCATTCATTTTTCCCATTGACGTCTGGAAGAATCCGTATAGTAAGAGTTTTAGACCATGCCTTAGGCTAACCAGCTACGACGTGAGTCATAAGCATACAATGTGTCATTTCGAGTGAAAAAACGAACAGAAAATCCCCAAAAAGTCAAAGGTACAAGACTGTGTACATATTTTCAATATCAAGCAAAGGAACTACAATCCCACAAACCACTGCGCACCACTGAATAAAGGAAGCTAGCGTTAGTTTAGCTAACAGCTCATTCAGCTAACCGCTAGCTTAGACAGCATGTAATAACTTTAAAAGACCCTCAAAATAAAACCTGAAAAGAACCATTCAAATATATATAATAGCTGTTACATCAGCTGCAGCCTGCTTTCCCAGTATTTCGTTTGAGTTATTTTAGACTGAATCAAGCTGTTAGGTAGCGGTTAGCCTAATTAGCTGTTAGCTAAACTAACGTTGTGTGGAACAGGTCGTGAATCGGGCAGTGTCGTAGATCCTCGGAAGACGGAAAATCATCTTGCGAATGTGCATGACGGATCGTGCTGGCAGCTCCCCCTCCTTCCCCTCCACACCAGCATAAATTCCACCAATCAGAGGCATCACTGTGGGATTGTGGGATTGTTCAGGATTGTGGGTAATGAAGTACTTATCCAAGACATTGCGAATAAAAGACATTTATCTCAAAACAAGGTTAGTGCCCCACAAACTTTTGTCATCTATATGAGCACATACAATCTCTTAGTCATGCCGTAGCTGGTTTTAAGTCTAACATCGACGCTTACAATTTTATGGCTTATACTGAAATTGTCAATGGAGAAATTGCATTGGATTTTTACTTCCGGAACCCGCTGTGGGCGGGACTGTTGAGCTCTAATGAATGACATTTGTCTCTCAACTCAGGAAACAGATGGGAACACTTAACTCCCAGTCCTATAAAAAAAGACGCTCATGTGAACACAGCGGTGGGATGATGCTGCTGTCCCATCAGCTGTTCAGTGGAAAACAAAGCCACCATTCTGGTGCACTCTTCTTCTTGCTTCATATCAGGGTAAACAGAGTCGTAAATAGCACAGACACGTGTGACATGGACCCAAGCCAGGAAACACTCTATAGTCAGAGAGATCTCTTGTCAGTAAAGGAGTTATACTAATCATGTAGCCTAATACATGTTATAAGAATACTACCAAACTAACCATCTAACCATTGAGACAAAAATACTAATAAGTAATAAAAACATACAACTAAATTATGATCATGTAACTGAAGTCGCTATCGAGTACCACGGGCAAATTTAAAGCAGCTAAAACAATAGTGACTTGTATTAGTGACTTAACGTTACATACACTCGGTGACATGGATTATTCACCTAGTTGTTGTTTTTTTTTACCCCCACTGTAGCAGGAATGTTGGTGCCTGTCAAAAACACACTCCACTGACATGATTATAAAACTTACAATGGACTCTTTTCTTAACTATTTCTACTGGCAGGTGCTTTCAATGTTTAAATGGAACTTATAATCTTTCTAAGATCCCTTGGGTCCTGTAATACAGTTTCTCCCCACGTGCTATTACTGAAGATTCATATTAAAAGCTGCCACGTGGTTTCCCACAAACACCAATGACGTGCCATGATCACCACGATGTAGCCTATTGAGATTTCTCATCGTGGTCTCTAAATTGCAACATTTAGGACTTTCACGGATTTAGGGCAGATAAATAACATAAGGCGAATATGAGAAATACATTTAGGTAATTTCAGCACCTGCTTGCCTGTGAAATTACAGTTTTAGTACCAGCTAAGTTACTTGTATTGTTAGTACTTCTTTTATTTTGCCCACAACACTCTGTAGTAAACCAGTGCATCCCGAGCCAGCGGCTAACTAACGGTCTCATTAACGTTAGTTGCCCGTCTGAACGGACCATGCTTGAAGTTGGCGCTAAATTTAATTACCAGCTGCAGTCTACAAAAGGGGACATGCATGCTGCCTGGCGTCCAGTATCAAAACACCGTAACGGTTACATGTTTCTTAAATGTTGTCTCTCAGGAACAGTTAAAGACATCACAACGAGCACGGAACCATAACAATTAGCAAAAGCCGTCAGAAATAAGTCAGAATTTCATCTGAAACGAGCAAAGTTAACGTTATTTTATCAGCAAATTCAGTTTTGAATTCAACCAGCTGCCATTCTTCACGAATATCATTTAGTCACTTAACACCGTCTTAGCTTTTAAAGCACATTGAGATATCCTACCTTATTACAGTCTGTGTTCAGCTTGTGTCTGATCCTGTCTGTGTTCAGCTCAGGGGCTCCGCTCAACATATGCTACATTCGTGTGCAACTCGTAAAAGTCACATTCCAGACGCAGAAGTAAACACTGAACAGTTATTTAACCACATTTTCGGCCGTTACATAAAAATAGGGATCGTGTAACAAAATGAAGAAATAAAAAAAAACATGTTAAAAAAATAGTGAATAATCCATTGAAATTTGAAGACCATCGTTGATTTTCCGTATAGGTATGAATGTTCCTTTCAGTATCACAAGCTTAGGATAAGGACGATTGTCAAAAACTAAAATACAGTATTAACCAAAACATAATAACAAAGTCCTTTTAAATTGTCTCTGATAATAAGCAGCACCCCTTTAGTACAAGTAGCCTAACTCAGATTAAATACAGATTATACAGTAATATTTTAAGTGATTTTAGAATTGCCGATCGTCCATGAAGGCATCAGCAGTGTCGTCACTAGCTAGGTGGCGGAGGAAATTAATACAGTGGGATTGCGGGAACTGTAGAGCTTTTTCCTCCTGAAATCTCTAATTGTAAATATATGTTTACTGTACGTATTTTTTGTTTTATTTTTCTATGTAATGATTATCGTTTGTATTGCTTCATATGTTTTTTATTTTTATCATAATAAGTTTGTACACTTGATATTCATGTGCTATAATAGCACATGAACATCAAAAATAGCACTGTTATTACTGTTTTCTCTGTATACTGCATTTTGTCAATAATAAAAATAAAAAATAAAAGTGGGATTGCACTGAAATGTCAGCCGCTACCCACATGACATTCTAGATGTGTAGCAGTCTGCCAACTCTTTGACTATCTCTGAATCATATTGGTCATGAATAATATCTTTACTGACACATTCAACACTGATGATGTGGCACATCAAAGGTGCAGCTATGACTTCCAGTTACTTCATTCAATGATCACCAACTGGCAATGGTAGAGAGATAGTGTGATAATAACAAATAGGCTAACTATTATTAACATTATATATCTTGTATAGGCCTATATCAAATGTAAGCGGTTATAGGTCCACTAAATGCAGTGATAGGTGAGAGCAATATGTAGGCTATAAAAAACATTCTATCACAGTGTAATTTTATATCATTACATAACATTACTAACTATTGCCACAAGCCTTCCTGATCATCACCCATCACTACAAACACTCCCTGTGTATGTATAGAAATAAATGGTGTTTAAACAGGCACGGGGGGAGCTGTTTTCAAACTGTGCCAAGAATCATGCCATCTCACTAGCATTATTCACATTGTCAAATGCAAAGACAGCACATTTATCCAGGCTGAAGGTCAACACTGTCTGAGGCAAAGGACAAAACAACACAAGTTAGGGATGAGAAAGACAGAGTGTTCCTGAGGGAGCTTGTATTTGTTTGACTATTGTAAAACCGTTTCGCCTCACCAAAAGCTATTATATTGAATTATTCTCCTTTAAATGAGAACACTTACTTCAGGGGAAATGTGCAATCAATTGATGCCATAATGCAACACAGTGTCCTAAATCTGGCTGAAAACAAAAAGACAAAGTAAACACTCCACTTTTTCTGCTTTTGGAGTACAGCTTGTTTTCTCAAGTGTCTGTGAGAGCCAACACCGATGTTTAATTTCATCACAACACTTGGGCCTGTCTTAACCCCTGCGCCGAGGCGTTGTTTACGGTTGTTTTTTTGTGTGAGTCTGGACACACTAAGCATTGGTCTCCGCTGTTTGCTCATATAGTCGTGGTAGGTACACAGTCATCCACACCCTGTCTCCCCCCTGTCTAAAAAAAGCCTGCTGTGGTTATGGACAGAAAGCATGTGTGAAGAATTACTAGTCTGACTGGCTGCTTCCTTGCTCACCCAAACCTAACAAGGAGGAGCTGGGCAGGACTGAGGGACTCTTGTCTCTCTCTCTCTGCTGGTGTGAAGACACGAAACTACACTTTTCCATCAATGGTAATTTCAATATTTGTTTTCTGTAGTTGAATATGTCTGTCTACAACTGCTCTTTCTTTCCATACTCCCCGCATTCCTCTGACTTGTTTTTTGGCATGTGTGTCGCCAAAGGGGGAAAGTCAGCCAGCAGCTTCTCAGTGCAGCAGGCCACAGGGTTTTTCCATGAAGGGGAGAGAGACACACAAATAAAAGAAAGAGGGAAGCAGTGAAACAGAGACTAGAAAAAGGGAGAGGATGGTTTCTGACACACCTTCATAAGACAATTACCAAACCATCATGCAGGAATGACAAAATGTAAGAAAGTGAACTGCCAACAGTGACAGCAGTCTCCACTGTAGCTTAACAGGTGCATGTGTGGTTGAGGTCTTTGCCACTAACTGATTTCTATGAGACACCTGTGTGTAAATATCTGCCAGTAACCAGTGGAGCCGGTTCTAGCCCACAAAAGCTGAACAGTGAGCCAAATGAACCTGATTACAATCCTATATCCTCACCTCACACAGTGGCTTGGAATACATTGTCAAGAAGAACCTGGAGGAACATGCAATGGCCTCCTTTTTGTTGCACAGTTGTATGCATTTCTATTGTCAGCCAAAAATCTTATGTGATGAACTTCTTCACTTTCTGCCGACCCCAGACAGTTCCCTCTCATGCCATTTTTAGAACACAGGTTTATGAGTAAATAAACATCACACATCTAATTCGAGAATATCCTGTGAAGTCTGTGGCATAAGAGGCGAGCTCGGGGAGAGGAGGAGGGTATGACATGAATGGGCTGGAAGTGGCTTTCTGACCACATACTGAGATTTAAGGGGACAGTGGTAGGAAACAGAGTTCCAATGGATGGCCTCTTCAACCCCTAAATGGCTCAGAAGACACAGAGGGATTGAAGTAAATCCCATTTGGGATTAAGAATTCCGAGGCCTGGCTCCATTTTGGAGGATTAAGGTTTTGGACTGAAGCGTCAAAGACAGGCAAACAAAGAAAAAACTCCTCAGGGAGGTCTGTGAGAGTGAAATCCCTCTGCATCTTTGCCTCCAAATTCCCAACAGAGTGTGAGTGGTCTGCAAGGGTCATGCTCTAGCATGAAATCCTTGTCATGATGGATGATCCACAAATCTGCTACTGCACAGACAATGAATTCCTCTTAATCCAGTGGTGCATTTAGGGACAAGAGCAAAGTTTAAGACAGTACATTATATGATTTACCTTTTAGTTGAAGTCCAGCAACTTCAAAAATGGCATTAGTCCTGAAATTCTTCCTGAAAGTTGACTCGGTTCACCCCTTCAATCTCCTCATTTTGCAATACGTTGGTATGTGCCAAATGTTTAAAAGGCTAAGATTTTGGGCACAAGCATATCTATAAAAATGCAGCCACTCTGCCAAATATGTTTTAGATTTAATGGCCTATAATTTGTGGCGTAAATGTTTATTGCTCCATGAGTTTCAGATGCATCCCACACTATTTTTTAGGTTCTTTCTTTGGTAAATACAGCTCAATAACAACTATTGTGTTTCCCCATCTATAACGTCATTCATATCAGCAAGGACAAAGTGTGATCATTCATATAATGTAAATGAGAGAAACTGAAACGGGTATTTCACATCAATCATTTTGACCAACAGTAATTTCTTTTTTCTTTTTCTTTTTTTAAAAAAAATAACTTTAGGCCTTTATTGGCAGGACAACTGAAGAAATGAAGCAAAGGGGCCGCAGGACGGAGTCGAACCCGGGCACACTGCGTCGAAGAGTAAAAATGTGGGCGATCGCTATACCAACTGAGCTACCCGAGCGCCCGGCCAACAGTAAGTTCTTAACCTTTTTCCAATGAATGCTCATAAAATGTAGAAATTATACAGTTTGGATTCTGTTGTGCATATGAGGAGGAGGATTATGTGAGCGAGCATTCCTCTCATTTCTACATTCCTGTGCTTGTTTTGTTTGGATTTAATATGTGTAGTAACAGTGTTGTACTGATGAAAATGGTTGAATGCAGAGAGAGTTGGTGTTAAAGGTTTAATCCCCACTTAGACAGAAAATCGCTGCAGTCTTTCGGGGTTGAAAGTTTGAGTATGTTTAACCTCGGGCCACACCCCAAGCAGTGTTTTTCATCATTTGTAAAGTCAGAGTCTCATAATATAATCATAATTTAAAGGTGGAGGATGTTCTTTTTCCGGGTGGATCATCAAGACTCGTGGTCCTCCTAGTTGTCAATCATTCTGGGATGTGTTTACGTAAGGCCGTCGTACGTGTCGTGACAGGTCAGCGAGCAGACGGCCACGGCGTCCGACCACAGACAGTATATAAAAGCCTCCGACCGCTGTCAGTCCCTCCCCGCTCTTGGCGATAGCTTGTTTGTTGGCCTGTAGCATGCTAAAGTTAGCTATAGAGATGCTTGTCATAAATAGATTTTCACATACCGGTGGCGAGTCTGACATAGTGGAAAAAGTGCAAATCTTCTTTTGGAAAGGAGGCTTGTAGAGCCATGCCGACAGCAACTTGTAAACAGAGAGTGTACGAGGAGAACTAGGCTCGTGCATACTCTCTCGTGCACACGTTTAATAGGCATTCCCTCTGGAGCATTTTTTCAAAAAGTGGAGAGGACAGTTCTTTTCTAAAATTCGGGAAAATCCTCCATTATACCTTTAACTTCTTTTAATGCGTGCCCTGGTGGCATTTTGTAAACGTATTGTTAAAGCTATAGTGCATAGTTTCTGTCACCCCCATAAGGAATTCTAAGTAATGACAACTCTGTCGGCGCATCACAAGTTTTCATGCAGAGTTTTACCTGGAACCACCATCATACATCTTTAAGTTGAAACTTTATTTTGGGAAAAGCTTGTGTTACACACTTAAATAGTAAGTAAAAAGTTATTCAAAAAGAAGAAAGGTTTGATACCCTGATTACATGTTGGGTTTTTAGAGTGCACATAGCAGTACTGAGCCTTTGTTGCATATGGTTAACTAAAAGGATAAGCAGCTGCACTGAAAGTTTTAGACATCATTTTCACATGGCTATTGAGCTATTGCATAGTTATTTAAGCAAGCACAATTTCATCTTGTGGCCCTGAAATAGTTTCCACTGTTTTTGCAATACACTGCAATACACAAATAAATAAATCAAATTTATGACTAAAAAGTCATAAATTGAATTGCAGTTTTCTTAGACACGCTACTGCAAAATAGGTTTTGACAAAGAAATACTTGCAGTGTTGTCCTTGTCATGCAATATCGTTTTGGGACTGTGTGATGCAATCCAGTATGGTCATGCACAAACTTCTTTCTTCTCCTTTTTAAAGCTTGTATTGTTCATATATTATTTGTTCAGAATATCTTTTTGAGCACTTTTAAGTACATTTTCTCTGTCCTTTCCCACCTAGGAAAAGTGGCAGCAGCCTAAACTGGTGAATACATTGGTATAAATGAATACCATTATGCCTACATTTATTTCTTAAGTGGTTAAATATTAAATAGCAAAATGTGTTACAGTTTGACTGGTTGTTACACTGTTGTTTACCAAGGAACAGTCTGTTCTGTACCAGCATTGGTGTTCAGGGGTTTCATGTGTGTCTGCTCCACCATACAGCTAAAGTGTGTGTGTGTGTGTGTGTGTGTGTGTGTGTGTGTGTGTGTGTGTGTGTGTGTGTGTGCGTGCGCGAATGCGTGCATGCGTGTGCGTATGTGTGCACGTGTATTTGTGACTGTGCACATGCAATCAGATATGTTGTTTTTTTCTGTTCATGTATGTTCCCCACATACATAAGCTACATTACATACAGTACCTGTTAAATCAGTTCAGAAATTCTGAATTCCCTGCTGACAGTCCCAGCTGTTAAAATACTTCTGTTTACGTTTTGAAGTAAGCTCATGACCATCCATAGATATTCTCTTTTCAGTCATTTCTCTATTTGTCTTTTCAAAGATTATCCTTATCAGACCTTATCCTGGCCCATCCTTTTATCTTATCAGAGGATGTCAGGCATCCTGTTGACCTGTCCCAATATGGAAAATAATCAAACAGAGGTAACTGAGGGCAAGGTCTTATTTTTTTAAGATTTTGGAGCGCTGCCATTACCATGTTTTCTATGGGTGGTTATGTCCATTAAACATCCTGTCTTCCCATTTGAAATCCATTACTCAATTGTTCTCTCTCTTGTTGCGTGAGACTGCACCAGCTGTATTTTCCAGTCTTACTGATACCAGCTCATTAAACTTAGACTGTTTGCGACCCGCTCCTCTTGTTTGCTTGACTCAGATCCACCATCAGATCCACAAAGGCATACTCATTTGGGCTGGGACGATTGCTTTTGTCCCGATTTGATTCTTTCACGATACATGGTTCCCGATTCAATTTGTATTGCGATTTCCATTTATTGTTATTCAATAGTATTGAGTATTGCGATTTTCTTTTCCTTCTTTAGCTAAAACAAAAGTTGAATAATACACTTCTAGAGGCAGTATTATGAGACATTAAAAAATCTAATTGTCAGTCAGTCAATCTGACATTTATTCCATTTGTAAAGAAGTACATAACATGTATTTTCAGCATTTTCTGCTTTTGCTCTGTTTTGCTGGACACAGATATGATGAAGTAGCCGTTGGCAGTACCGTATAAACAGAAAATATTTAGGTGAATCATTGGTAAAAAAAAGAGAAAAGAATCGATTCTAGGGAAAAAATATCACAATACATACGTGAATCAGTTTTTCACACCCCTAATACTAAGGTTATTATTGTTGAAGAAAACTTGATTAATACATTATATTTTTACAATTCTTTCAGATGTTAGGGGTCAATTAGCCCATAGGAGGTAGCATTGTTGAATTAGCTCCGATGAAAACTGTTGAGAGTGTGTTCTGTGGATTATCCATAGTGAGGGTGAGGGGGCAATGTTTATGGAAAACTTTGTTGCTGCTGAATTTCTCATGTCATTTCTCAATTATGTGAGCACCACAAAGAAATAAAGGTAAGACAGAAATATATATTTTGTCTTTTGAATGAACCAACAAGAGTAACTTAATAGCGTGCTTCTACTCTAGACACATTTCATTGCGGCGTTGTCGGGCAACCTTGTATGTCTAAAACCGTTGCTTTTCAGAAAATGAAAAGAAAAGGATAATTTTTATTGAGCTATTTTTTTTCCAGATGAAGTCAGACAAAATCACCTTGTCAGTGTTTAAATATTTGTAATACCACAGACAGACCTAAAGGCCTCTACAGCCCAACCAGATAATCGGCCGTCAGACAGTCTGGTGAGGTCAGTGACTCGAGTCTGTTCGGTGTGTTCCGTGCCGTCGTCCGTTGGAGGGGCCATCGGCCTTCATTTTCGCCAATTGTTAGGGCATAATCGGGAGGACTCAAATGACCAATCTGATTGGTGGAGTGCTAACCTGGAAACAGGGAGAGGAATGAGCATGACTAGAGTCTCTCAAAATCTGACGAAAATCTTTTAAACTGACCTTTGTCGATCTGAAACAACTGCATGGCCTATTTCTCGCTTAAAATGTTTTCAGAAACACGTTTCAGTGAACTATTTTAGTACAATATGAGATCGTATTTTGAATGAGCCTCCATTGAAAAATCGGCTTCGGTGTGTTCCGAGGCATTTTTTTGACCAACTCGGGGAGATTGATCAGTCCAACTGCCTTTTCTGCCGAGGGTCGGCCATCTGGTTGGTCTGTTGAGGCCATAAGGGTCAAGCTGAAGGTGAGAAGTTAAACCACTGGATGTCAGCAAAAACAAGATTTTCAGCTGCTGATAAGTTACGCTTACTGTTGCTGTTTTGAGAAGGCTTAAACGTACAATATGTAACTTTCTGCAGCTAGGGGTCTCTCAACCAAAACAATGGATTGTAAACCAGTTGTAAACACGGACTTTTGATGACGTTGGTAAGTTGCGTGGAATTATGGGAGTTGTAAACAACTTCGCTGATTAGAATGCATCTGTTCACGGACAAGCTTAGCCACCCACTCAAATGTATTCACTTTATTACACTTTATTCATGTCATTCTAATAACATAGCGGCATTTTCCCAACATAATTACGTTTTTCTTGATTCTATCTGTATTGGAAGCTGACCAGTTAGCTAGCTAGTGAGCCAGCAAGCTAACGTTAGCCAGCAGCTAAAATCACAGTGACTATCACAATATATTTCACGTCACTGTCACCTTTTGGATAGTTTCACGGGGTTTGTTGTAACGCTAGCTAGCAACTCAACGAGGCTGAGAGACTGGTGTGGGTGGGGATTGCCGGGGGAATCTCCCGGGACGGCGAGCCGAGGACGGCCGATGGCCGATGTTCAGCAGCAGGACGTCATCTCCAAGCTGCCCGGAACGATCTCCCCCTTCACTTTTCTTTAATCTTAACCAGGGCATGAAGTTAACTTTTTTAACCACCAGCCACTGTGGCAGGTGGATTTAGAAATCCACCTGCCACAGTGACTTTTTACCAGCCAGATTTTTTTTTTGCCTCATAAAGGTGAAAAACAGGAATTGCTGTGTCTCTCTGATCCTATCCTGTCCTATTCATGGTAGCCTACTCGTGGACATTGCGCCGTCATCAAGTGCTGTAATAAGGGGGCCTGGCTTGATAATCATGCATAGGGCCCCGGTGTTGGCTCTTTATGCCACTGCATATAAGAGATGAGATGACTGACAAAATCAGGAGTGGCCTATGCGAACCATAACACATGAAAAAACACACAAAGCCAGTCCCTCCAGATTGTTTTTTGAGATTGTTGTGGCCCAAAATGCCTGATTTTGCTGGAGCTTTTGTAAAAAATTGCGATAAAAGTTGCAATTTCTTTTGTATAGGTCTTTAAAAATAAAAAGGAAACTTGATTTGGGGAGAATAATAATTATTACTAATAATTCATTACTCAGGGCTGAGTTTTCCTAGTAACCTTACCAAAAAGGCTCAGGATGCTACAAATGTTGGTATAATATGAAAATGGCTGGTGTATTAGGACAAAACACAATAATTTATTGAATGAATCAAATTTGAACATACAGTATGTGTCAGTGTCTTGTTGATCTTTACATTGCTAGTTGATTTCCTATCCTGGTCTGGGACACACATTCATACAGTTTGAGTAATTATTGGACTTTAACTTATCATTGCACTTACAATAACGAGCATAGCTGTCCTCAATTTAGGTCATCCTGTACGTCTCATCTGCGATTTGTCCTGCATCCACCGTGTGTGTGTGTGTGTGTGTGTGTGTGTGTGTGTGTGTGTGTGTGTGTGTGTGTGTGTGTGTGTGTGTGTGTGTGTGTGTGTGTGTGTTTGTGTGTGTATACGCGTGTGCGCGTGCGTGCGCGTCAGTCGTGGGGGAAATGGAGCAACAGCCCAGTTCAGCTACATTAGAGTGAAAAATCGCTACAGCGTAAATTAATGTTAAAATGTATACAGGTTGGCAGGGTGGTCTGAAATGTTTTGCACGGTCTGTCACTACGTTTTGTTGATAAATGTGAGATGTTCGAGTCAAACAGGTCATGAATTTGACCCGTTCTCACTCCCGCTTGGTCAGTGGCTGCACGTGGGACTGCTGGGATTGTCGCGAGTAATGCAAATGCGATAGGGGGCCCCGGCTGTCAATCAATGTCTTCCAGTGATGCCGGCCCCTGATTGGTCTGGGCCCGTAAGCAACCGCGTACCCTGCTTACCAACAGTTGCGCCTCTGAATCACTCAATTCTCATTGGCTACCTGCCAATGTAGCAGGTAGATTGACATTGTTACCCGCCAATTGCAAAATTCACCTGCATTTGGCGGGTGGGCGGGTGTTAATTTCATGCCCTGATCTTAACTATTCGTTTTGGTGCTTGTCGGGTTAATTTAGCTAACTGTAAAGACAGTTAAACGCGAAGGGGTGAGAAATTCGGCAGGGAGGAGATTTTCGGCACGAACACCGGTAGCTAGCGCTAACGGAGACGCAGCTAACACTAGCTATGGATGGCCGCTGTTGCGACTTGGATCTGGGTCTGGGTCTGATATGGTCTGTTTCCCGACGCTTCATTAAACTGCCGTTAGTGTCGTAAGCACCCGGCACCGGAGTTAAGTGCTGTATAGTACTTACACTGTATGGATTGCTGTAATGGTGGCTGTCTGTTGGCTGGCTGTGGGCTAAGCTACATATCCCAGCTGTCCCAGAAGACAGACCAGGTGCTAGCTGGCTAAATTAGCATTAGATTAGTCGTCGATATATAGCTACAGCTAACGTTAACATTACTGGTAAACTCATTCGTGGGTTAGCCCAGCGCTGCTTTTATCCGTGGTGAAAACAATCATGCTACCAATAACTTTATGAGCATGTTGAACGATGTGGTAACCCTATAATGTTATCCACCAAGCATTAGCTAGCTAGCATTAAGTTAGCTACTTGTCAACCAACACATTGTAGTAACATTAAACTGGATCGATATTGATATGTATCAATAAATAAGATATCTGCTGTATTACTGTGTTGCAAAGTGGCATGTTATCAATCACAAAATGATGCTGCGTGGCAGAAAAAGCAGTATTATGGTTAGGAGTATTTTTTTCTGTGACATTGTATGATTTACAATTACGCTCAAACGTATCATCTGGGTGCCGTGTTTTGAAGGAAGTTACGAGGAACTAGAGGGTGAAAGGTTATATGACGCCACTGACGGGCGACTAGGAAGGAAAGGAAACGTGCCGTGTCTGAAAATAAAATAACAGATTTCTCTGGGTTTGAAGTTTGGTGGAAACATTTGGGGGAGTGTAACTACACATCTCAAAAAAATATATAACATAGGTATGGTCGTTTTTAGACATTTTAATGCAGAAATGTTACATATTGTACCTTTAAGTAGGCTTTCTTAATTCTTAAGTAAAAATACATATATTACTTTAATTTATATATATGCAGTTTTTTTTATATGCTGAGATAAAGTAATTTAAGAAGCTGTCACCAGATCCCTCAGCTGCATGTAGACTGCATTGCAGTCTGACACCGATATGATTAAGTAATACAGCATCTGCCACATGCATGTCCCACCAACTGCGTGTGAAATGTGTCACATGCAGGCCACAAACCCCAGTGTCACAAATTCAAACACGCAGATCAGGGTAGGTTTAGTTCCACATTTCTACTGAGAAAGATCTGATAGTTACATTACATTACATTTCACTATTAAATTCTTTTGATGTCTTATACAACAACAAAAAAGTTCAAAAGCTGATTTAAAGTCAAATGACTGCTTTCAGACACAACTTTCTTGTTGTCACACAGCTGTTTTTAGTTGTGCACTGTGTGTGCATGGCTCCATTTTACAACACAATGAAAGGTGAAACCCCCGTTTAAACATGGAGACCAGACAGCAGTTGGTATTTACAATTAGGCAGCACGATGTCTCTTAAAGGTGCTCTAAGCGATGTTGGGTGACGTTACTTCTTGTTGACGTTCAAAGTATTTTCAAACAAAACGGAGACTAGCTCGCTCCTCCCTCCTCCTCATCCCGTCCCCCCACCTCCCTTCCGTTCCTCAGCGCACTAACCCCCTCAACCCCCACCCCCAACTCGTTCTTGTCGGTTATTGGCTGAACGCTGGAACACGGTTTGTGTATGTTTTGTCAGCCAGGGGCCTGTACCATGATGGTAGTTGAACAAACTCAGGGTTGCAGGATTGGTTTAGAGTTGACAAAACCAAACTGATGCAATCAGGCTTTATTGGTACCATGAAGCAGCTCATCAACTTTCTCTGTCAACTCAGGCTTTGATCTTAAACTCTGATTATTCCGTGCGCGTGTGCACATAAAAGAGTGACGTCGCCACCGAACAACCAATCACGTTCGTTATGGATAGAGCGAGAGCAATATATTTTTCTGCGGAGGAGTAAGAAATTATTCTTCAGAAATATGAAATATGTTTTTCAAGCACGTAGTAATACCATCTCTGCTGCCAAAGCAAGAGAACAATCTTGGAGGAAGATTGCTGATTGCGTAAGTTAAAGAAACACATTATATAGGCCATTAATGTAAAATTATGAATATAGGCTAAACAAATTAAAAATGTAATGCATTCATGATCACAAGTCCAGATGAAATCTGTTAGTTACTATTCATTTAAAGATGTATTTGAAGTGCAAATAAAAATCATCACATATATATATGTGCGCACTGCTGGATTGGGAAACCCTGGGTTGATCGAACTAGTTGTTAACCACCGTGAATTATAGTTCACGGGACCGTGGTTGTTAGGTTAGGTGAAGCTGGGTAACTGAAAGAATGTTAAACTTGATTCGTAGTACAAGCCTTAGGGCTTACTGGCTGTTCCCCGTACTAGGCAGAAAACAAAAGGTGACAGAGCTTTTAAAATAGTTGCTCCGACTGTGGAACGCTTTGCCTCTTGTTTTAAGAATGGCTGCCTCTGCTGACTTTTTTAAAAAGCAGCTAAAGACGCATTTTTTCAGGTATTCATTTAACAACATTGTTGACTGTATTGATATGTAATATGTGCTATTGTGTTTTACTGTGACTTACTATGATTTATTGTGCTTTTTACAATTATCGATTTTTTGTTTTTTAAATAATGTATTTATTTATTTGGCCTGTGAAGCACTTTGTGACTCAGTCTGTGATAAGTGCTATGTAAATAAACTTTGCTTACTTACTTCTGTCATCTAATCTTAAATTTTGCATTTCATTGATCTGTGCATAGTGCTTCTTAGAGAAAGCTTGTTTAATCAACTCTGTGTGTGGTGTTAGCTCGTTTTCACAAAACAAAAATTTCCCAATTACATTTTGATATATCAAAATAACCCCTGACTATTGTTTTCTTTTTTGGAAAACCACTCCAAAGTCAGCAGCACGTTGTCTGAGCTGCATAGGTAACACCACAAACCTCTGTCAACAATCGCAGTATTGGTCAGACAATTCACAATTATATATTTCCCTCTATCTTAAATCCTGATCTTGACTTCGTAATACTCAACAGCAAACTTCTCTAATGCACACATCGAGATCAGAGGCTGGTAAAGCTACATATTCAACAATATCCTCACAACACAGATCGACAAGCTCCAAACTTCGGCAGCACCATAACAACAATCATAGACAGGAGAAGGAACCAGGCGTATCATATCTTGTGTTAGTTTTGACTCACAGCTTAGATATATGAATTATATCCAAGGCCAATGTCCAGTGCCAATACAGCAAATAGTGTAACCTTTATGTTATGTGCCGAGGTGGAAAAGTAAGGGTGGAATTCAGGGTGGTGGATGCATGGGCATGTAGAGTCCCGTCACAGATCTTTCCCTACCTTAACCTTATCGATATTGCACAGATATTATACAGAGCAAGAATTTTAACCGTTGTGTTTTGTAGAAATTGGAATCACTCTCTGATCCCTTTCCTTTTATTCTGACATTATTAAAACCAGATGTGTAGGGAAATATTTATGTGATAACCCCTCTCTTTGCAATGAAGTGGGCTTGCAGATTTGATTAAGCTGACGCTGTGTTTGAGGTCCCCAAAGAGCTTTGACCCCTGTTAGACCTCTTATGTACAATCAAAAACAAAACTCCAATAACAGAGATTAGATTAGATTCTAGAGGTGTAGTTCTGCATATAAAGCGCTGTCCATGCACACAAACCAAGTCCATTGTATTTAACCAAATAGAAGTAATGCATAATTTTATTTGGCAAACTTCTGATAATGTCTTTAGTGCAAAATCATGTTTAAAAGAAATTCTCATAAAATTAGGTAAAAGTGATTAAGTATCTAGGTGAAAGAATGTGTCTTTTGAGCTGTTAAAGAGGCCAGAATTAAAAGGTAACTAATGTTTTTTCAACCTGGACCCTATTTCCCTATGTTTTTGTGTCTAATTGACTGAGGGAAACAACAATCTTTGAAATTGGTCCAGTATTAAGCAAGATCGCTGCAGTCAGCAGTGGCAAATCAACCTACAATGTAAGTTAATAAGGCAATTGTCCAGGTTGTATTTACCTTCACAAAAGTGCTCGTTTTGCCACTGACAGGCTCAGATTAATATTCTAAGTGTCTGACAACATTATGTAAAGGATTTCTAAGGTCGACCTTTCTGTTGAAGAGTAAGATCCTTTTTTTGAACACAAGTATTGCTTTTTACTGTAAATGGAGTCTGGTGGGCAGGGGCGCCGTATGGGGGGAAAAGTTAGGACAATTCCAAGGGCCCATAAATGACAGGGCAAAAATAGGTAAAAACTAATATCAAATTATTAAACCATCATCGTTCAGTATATATATTTCAAATATAATAAAATTAATGATCTCTTTGTTTTTACTTGTGTTTGGCAGTAAAAGTGAAATATCCCCATGGACCAAAAAGTAAACATCCATATTGACCGACCACCCCACTGTATCTGCATGAAATGGTTTGGTCCTGCCTTAGCGCACTAGTGACGGTGTTAAGTTGCTGTCAGTAGATGCGCCACAACTACAGTGACCACAATGTTGCCAAGTAACGTTAAATCAAAATCTGGTTTTCAAAAAAAGAAAGAGAGAAAAGAGAGAGAGGAAAGACAAAGGAAAGGGTGTCAAACTGTAACCCAGTGTTTCACCAAGAAAGGTGGGTAGCCTATAGTCTGTGAGTGGTATTAACCTTTTGGCTTAAAGGAACACGGCGACTTATTGGGACATTAGCTTATTCACCGTAACCCCGACAGTTAGACAAGTCGATACATACCCTTCTCATCTCCGTGCGTGTTGTAACTCTGTCTGACGGCTCCACCATTAGCTTAGCCTAGCACAGATCCTGGAGGTAACCGGCTCCAACTAGCCTACTGCTCTGAGTAAGTGACAAAATAACGGTTTGTTTAGCGATTGCAACTTCAAAGCTGTTTCTGGTTAAACAGAAACTTCTCAAATAGGTTTTAAAGGTCTACCTCTGAAGGGTTACTTTCCATAATGTTGTCAGACACTTATAATATTAATCTGAGCCTGTCAGTGGCAAAACGAGTACTTTTGTGAAGGTAAATACAAGCTGGAAAATTGCCCTATTACATAACTTACATTGTAGCTTGTTTTGCTTGAAAATAGGGTCCATGTTGAAAAAAACAGCAGTTACTCTTTAAGAGGCCTCTATCTGATGGTCAACTTTCAATCAGGGATTATTTTTTGTAAAACACTTTGGTATGCAGTCAACTTGTATTTTCTTACAGTTTTTTACGATTGTTTACACACTAAAATAAAAATTTTCACACAATTTGCAAGATTCTACTCCAATGACCAAAACACCTCCACAGATTTGCACAACATTACACACAATGTCTGCTTCACCCTTTTTGCAAAACATTACACACAGTGATTTGTAAAACTCTACACACATGTTCACACCTTAGACACAGATAAGGATTGTGAGGTTACTTTCTTGTCATTACAAAGCCCCGGATTGCCAATGACCACACCAATGAACGAATTGGATAAGCACATCCACCAGGTGTGGAAACACACATGTGCTAATTTGAAAACGCAGCACTCAGGTGTGTTATAAAAGGCAGCAGTTACAGTATTCAAAGTCAGAGTCAAAGTGTATGTACTTCATGTAGTAATTTTTATTTGTCTACAGATTTTATTTGTTTCATTGATTTCATTGTTGGTTGATTACTGTAACTGATTATGGTAAGAAATACTGTAAGTATTGAAATAAATACTTGAAATATTCAGTCTGCAGCATCAGTGTTGTGCAGTGCTTGGTAAGTTTATAGTAGGCCTATTTGTGTACATTCTCCCTATATCTCAAACTAATCATGAAGAATGTTGTGGGTTTGTCACTATTTTTTTGTCATCTAAATTATCCTTTACATAACAATGTCTGGCCAAAAATCTAGCACATGCTATTTCCTAAAATTACTTTTTTAACAAATGTGTTTTTCATTTATCACAGCAGTGTGAAACTGGCTGCAATAGTGTCTGATCATTGAGGATTGTGTTGGTTAAATGAAAACAAATAGCATTTTCACAAATATGTGTATATGTTTTGACTGAAGTGTGTATGTTTTGACTGAAGTGTGTCATTTTGCAAACAATCTAGGAATTATGCAAATTGAGTGTGGTGTTTGGATAATTGTGATTATATTTTGAAAAAAAGAACCCGGTTTTCAAAATTGCGTGTAAACAATTGAAAAAAACTGTAATACTGAATTTCTTTTCCTAAAGCTCTTCATCATTATGTGTAGGCAGTTCACTTTGTGGATGTGACAGCAACAAACATGAAGTCACTGGCAAAAAGTAGGATGTTCCAATGTTTTTGGAGAGTTTTAAATGGCTAACATAAGTTTTCAATTATTCCTAGGAGTTTCCCTAAAACCAACATGGGGAAGTTATGTAATCTCATCCCTGATGAAAACTGAATTTCAATCTTCATGCAGAAACATAATGTCTGATGATAATGAAAATAAATCTGTGTAAAAATGTGTTGGCTGTGTGTGTGTGTGTGTGTGTGTGTGTGTGTGTGTGTGTGTGTGTGTGTGTGTGTGTGTGTGTGTGTGTGTGTGTGTGTGTGTGTGTGTGTGTGTGTGTGTTTTATTCAAGATATAAAAACAAACCTAAGCTTATTTACTTATGGGAAGTTAATGAAGCCACATTCCAATGTCTTTAAACTAAACTGACCTGTAGCAAGTCTTATTTTCAGAACAAATATGCTCAAAGTATTTTATATTAGGGATTTTTCAATCAGTATTTTCTTTCAGATAACTATAGGAGCTCTCTCAATTCAACCATCCCTTTCTCCTTCCTTCCCTCCATCTTTTACTGTAGGCCTCAGGTCCTTTTACATGTGAGAGAATATGATACTGCAAATAAACTAAACATCAGCACAGACCACACACACGCATGCAAGCAACAAAATTGCTATGTTGGAAAAAAAAACATTTTGAGCCATGCTTACAGCCATGCTACAAGCTCTGTGAGGCTTCATCATCATACTAAGGTGTTCACAACGACAATGCTAACATGCTGATGTATAGCATGTTTAATGTTAAATAGCCTTTTAATGACCGGCTGACCGACATTGCCATCCATAGAGCTTCGATGCTACTGTAGCATGACCAACCATTGGCTTGTTCCAGCCTCTCAAATGTGAGGATTGTCTATTTCTTTCTCTTTTATATCACATATTTTTGAGTTTTGGACTTTTGATCAGACATAAGAAGCAATTTATAGACGTACTCTTGAGTTCTAGGAAACTGTTAAGTCATCATTCCTTATTTTGACATTTTATGGACTAAACAATTAATCAAATAATAATTTTTTTTTTTAAATCAACAGATTAATGGATGGTCTGCTCTTGTCTACTTTCCTGCTCTTGCTTTGCCTTCAGTAAATCCCCGATTTATCAGTAGGCTACTCATGACCTTGTGTGCCACTGGGCGTCTGGTTGTAAACACAATGATGTTTTTGATGATCCAATCTTGGTCACCTGGTTGCATGCGACTGCATCATATTACCCCGCTGCATACTTATGTGCTCTTCCCCCTGTTTGCTTTCCAGATGGACCTTTCTAATTATAGTCGTCCTTGTAGCAGATCAGGTGATTGAGAGAGCTGCAAAAAGGAACAATGCAACTGGGTTAATGTAAAGGCTGGTAGGGGATTCAATGTCTTGCTCCAAGCCACTTCATCAGGAAACATGGTGTCCAATTTTTAGTCTGTGACCTCAGTTATAACTTTTTCTTCTTCTTCTGCTACTTGAGAAGACTATTGGTGCTTCTCATTACGCTAATGTGTCACCTTGCTTCCCTCACTTGTAGACACAAGTGAGGGAAGCGAGGTGACACATTAGCGTAACCTCCTCGCATCTTAGCTCCTCCCAGGATGTGAGAGAGAGAGATGCGAGGAAGAGACATGAGGACAGAGGAGCCGAAACTGCCAAATAAAAAAAATCATTGTTCATAGTGTCAGTCTTATCCGACGTCAGTTACTTATGATGTGTTGCTTCAAACTGTGGCCCCATGTGGAGGTGGGGCATTAATATGTCACAACAGTATTCAATTGAATTCAATTTTATAGTATCAAATCATAACAAGAGTTATCTCAAGACACTTTACAGATAGAGTAGGTCTACACCTACAGGTCCACACTATAATTTACAAAGACCCAACAATTCCCAGGACCCGCAGTGGCAATTATAGTAATAATTGGAACTATGACTAGAATAATAGTTGTAGCAGTTCAGGGCATAGCAGGATGTAGTAGGACATAGCAGGCCGTAAGCCTCCTTTCTCCTAGTCTCCACCAGTATTTAAAATAATCATCTATGAATCTTCATCTTTAACTTTCTCCTCTTTACGTGCCCACTACACTGCATGTGAGGAGTACAGCTTATCACTGTGAGAGTAGCAGCTTTCTCAAAGCTCCAGGACCGCTGATAAGCAAGCAGCTTCAAAAGTTATCAAACACACTCCACCAACATTGTATCAAGCACACTGAGGAGAGAGGGGTTTAAGGTGTGTGTGTGTGTGTGTGTGTGTGTGTGTGTGTGTGTGTGTGTGTGTGTGTGTGTGTGTGTGTGTGTGTGTGTGTGTATAGTACCATATGGTAAAGTAGTGTTTTTTAGCAATGGGGTCTATTCTCTGAGCTCTTTCATGTTGTCCCCCGCTGTGAAGTGTGTTGTGTGTGTGTGTGTGTGTGTGTGTGTGTGTGTGTGTGTGTGTGTGTGTGTGTGTGTGTGTGTGTGTGTGTGTGAGGAGGATCTACAAACTGTATATTCTCACAATGTCACCTGCTGTGATGCCTCAACTCAGACTGTGTAAGTCTCACCCTCTGGCCCACAACAACTTTGAGTCCAAAGCGAGGTCAGCTTTCCACATCCTCCGCAGCTATCACAACATGCACACCGGTTTATTGACAGAGACAGATATCCCAGGTCTTAATGTAGACTATTAAAGCAGCAGCATGCATGCATGCTATGTCACATATCAAGTGTAGCTCTAAGCAAATGCCCTTGGTCTCACATCAGCTGGCGCACTTTCAGCAGCACTGCGCGCTGGTGGAGACGTGATGCGCTCGTCACGTCTGCGACTTTCTGACCATTTAACCTTGTCACCGATTCAGCTGAAGCTCCAGTCTGCAGCTCTACAGAATCGGCTAATAAACATCTGCAATAGCCTAGCCGAGAATAGACCCCCCCCCACCCCCCCCCCCCCCCCCCCCACCTCCCCCCCCCCCCACACACACACACACACACACACACACACCCTGTCTCCCCCCAGGCTCAGTATTTTAACAGGCTGTGTCAGCAGTCTGAATACCGTCATTCACTCTGTATCGCCGACGCGAGAAACACACACTAACCTGCGATGTCCTCAGCACGTCGCTTCGTAGGCAACAACGCTCGTGCATTCGTTCCTCTGGTTTTCTCGCGTTTCATTCAGCAGCAAAAACTCAACTCAACGCTCCGCAGTCTGGGGGGGGGGGGGGGGGGGGGGGGAGGTTCTCTGACTGGTCCCGAGTCCGACAAATAGGAGGCCAGCTGGTTACTTTGAATTTTTACAGATAAACCACCAGATAATAATCCTTTTAATACATGCCAGTCATAAGCCATTGTGTTGGGTCAGAGAGAGAGAGAGAGAGAGATAGAGAACATAGTTACCTCGTCAAATAGTTTATTCATACTCACTGGCTCTGTAGCACCACTATTACTGATGGAAACACAGCGTAATAAGTAGCCTACAGGAGATGAAACAAAACAGGGGCGTAGTTAAGTCCTGATGCAGCAAAGGGGACTCTGGGCCACCCGCATCTAGGCTACCACAAACATCTGTGTACCACCACCCACTCACTTAATGTATTGATCAACTGTAAAGCAACTGGAACTGTAAATTACGTTTCTATACCATTCATTTGTTTTGCCCTATAGAGCTCAACAGTGTCGTTCTGAAAGTAAAAATGCTGTTGATTTTCTCCATAAGGATTTAGATTATCAGCCATAATGTCTAAAGCATCCGAGGTAGACTGACCCCGAGCTACGTGGTTGTGAAACGCAAGTTTCTGCTCCTGTAGAAGCTAGACATCTGTATGAATTCTACCTTGTTTTAAGATTAACATGTTTTATCCGCGATCTTATGGAGAAAAACTACAGTACCCACAATCCTAAGCGTAACAGCAGTCTCTAATTGGTCCAACTCACTGTTACCATAGAAACATTTACCAGCTAGACGAGCTTCTGCCATTGAAGTGTATGATAGTTTCTGTACACGGTCTTGTACCTTTGCCTTTTTCAAAATATTTTTTTTTGCGCCAAATCAAATGTTTTATGCTCATTATTGATCTTGTAGCTGGTTGGCTTGGTTCCAGACTTAAAACCTATATATAAGCAATTTTAGAAACGTCAGTGAAACAATTGAATGAGGAAAAACACTTCAGGAACCAGAGCCGTTAAAAAAGTGGCCAGTCACTGTTGAGCTCCATACATTCGTAAGGGAAACATTGCTACCTGGATTTTACTGTTTCAATGTTTTTGTTGTTGTTGAAGAAACTTTGTATCATTTAGGGAGGTGGTCACTCAGGGTGGTAGGCGGATGTTCAAATCTCAGAAATTATATACACGTCACGTGACCAGGGTTGCTGTGTGTGGTTCAATTTAGGCAACAAAAACACTTTGGTTGAAGTTAGGGAAACATAGCGGCTTCAGTTAAATGTCTCATGGTTCAACTCACCGTGAAACCAACACCATGATCTTTCCCTAACTTTAACCAAGTGCTGAGTGCCAACCATGAAAACAGTTTTATCATGCTTTAGTTGCTATGCACTGTAAGAACAAATGAAAAAGTTGTCATTGAACATTTAGCAGATACATTCTGTATAAGCCATTTCCGATCAATTAAAAATGCTCATTTTGTTTTGTAAAAATGTAATCCGGATGGCATTAGGTTTCTTTGAAAGTGTAAGGCTAGTTGTGTTTCTCCTGTATGAGAATCACTCACAAGCTTGTGTATCCCATTTTTCATTCATGTTCCTGGCTAAAATCATATAGTGAATCACCACACTGTATTAAAATCATATAGTGAATCACCACACTGTATGAATAAGGTAACAGATGACAAGTGAGGAATCACTTGATCCAGTCAGCAGATCCTTAAAGGACAAGTATGCCGAGGGGGGGTGGGGGTAATTGTGAGGAAACAGCTGTGTTGGAAATCTTCCCACAGCAGCGTCAGTCATTCTCAATGCTTTTAATAGCAGAGCTTTGATTCATGAGAGGTCTAGCATGTGATTTATATAAACTGGGATTAGCAATAGAAGGTAAACAATAACACAAATGTATCATCTGGCCTTCCTCAAGCTTCCCCACTAAACAAGCTGTCTTTGAATTCACACCATGAATCTAAAACATCTACTGCAGGAATGTGATCAGAGGTACTGCAAAATAAAAACAGATATCTTCTGTGGTTGTGGTTTTCTTCTCTCTGTTCAGTCTTCTTTAACTTTAAATGACAACTAATAGTTTCGTAGGAACCGAACACTGAGACACAGAAGAATAAAACTCTACTTCTTAAGTGTTATATAATTCTGATTTGCAGAGAAGTTTGCACGCACAACCAAGGAAAATTCCTCAATACTGTAAATTCTTTTCTGATACTGATTCACAACTGAAAAGAAGGGTATCGAGTCAGAATGAATACTGTATATATATATATATATATATATATATATATATATATATATATATATATATATATATATATATATATATATATATATTGTTATTGTTTACCTTCTATATATATATATATATATATTGTTATTGTTTACCTTCTATATATATATATATATATATATGTTATCTTCTGATCCGAAGATAATATATTGTCTTTGATTGAAAACAGTACAAATAGGTTATGAAATGATTATGTAAATTGCACAACTTCCTAAACACTTTATCACTCACTTTATATCACTTTCTCAGATAATGTCTCATACCATCAACTCCTACATTAAACAGATGTAAAAAAGAAAACTAAAAATGTTCAGCTTGACCGGCATCTTATTTCCATTGCTCAATACCCTGCTTGTTGGTGTGTGTGTGTGTGTGTGTTTGTGTGTGTATGTTTCAGTCTCTAGGGGATGTCCACCAGATGTTGGCTGTCCTCCTCCACATCAAACTAACACGTGAGGATGATCCTGTCAGATCTCCCCCTCCACCAATATCTTCTATACGAGAAACTTGCTTGGATCACCTCCATCCACACCTGGATGTCTTCAATTTCCCTCATATACTTTGGGCTTACTTCCACGGGTTGGTAACTCAATGAGCTAGTTATGCAACTAAAGGCCTGCAGAATTTCTGATGACAACTCGTGGGTGCAAAATGTCACTTTTCACACACTCTACACACACACACACACACACACACACACACACACACACACACAAAACAGCCAATGTAACCCCTTTTCTCGAGTGTCCATATTTAAAACAGTCTGACCCACAAAAAGGAAAATCCCTCCAGTTCCCTTGAGTAAATTTCACATAATTTAACTTCACAGAAGATTACCGTAACCTATTGCCTTCATTTATCCCCTCAAAAAAGTATGAGGCAATTTTCTCAAATTGTAATAGTCTAGGTCAGATACTACTGCAAGTACATACAGAAGAATATACAGCACAGTAGTCTGTTTGCGCTATAATGTAGCAGTGATTTGGTCAGCTGAGGGTGTACACAAATCATCTGATTAGATTTGAGTGATTGAATCCCTGTTAAGGCTAGAAATGTGCTACCACGTGGGAAACTGTTCCCAAGGATCCAGGGGTGTTTGCTGGTGATCCTGTGTCTTTAGGGGGAGTTGCATAACCAGATTAGGGTAGTTGGTTTTAGGTTTGAGGGTCACTGAGGCCTGATTAGCTATTCAGCTATACAATCTAAAATCTTAATCGCCTGAAGCAGCTTCCCAAACACAAAGATTCCTGAATGAGCTCCTGTTCGCTGTGAGCGTTTGAGGCCATATGGGAGCGATCCAAGTTGAATTTTTTAGGCCTTTATGGTCCTTAGATTAGACCAAAAAGTCATGGATGAATGGCTCAAAATGTGGTGACTAAACAAGTGAATGTATTTCTGCTTTTCTCTGAAAATGAGAAATAATTAGCAGTTCAAATTAAATCTCAAGAATTCAGAGATTTGGACAAAGAAACACAGAACGTGAGGTTAAAACCTTTGCAGGAGAAGCTTAATGAGTTAACAGTTTGACTTGCAACAATCTTGACTCAGCTGCCCTTGAACTGAATTGGCGCTCAGATTGTGCAAGATGTGCCAAATGTCACGATAATAATGTTTCACTTTGTCGATAACTTACAAATACTTTTTAACAGAGGAGTTCTGTGATTTATAAAAAAAAACTGTCTGATTAAAGGTTAAACTGCAAAAATGTCATAATTTAACCTCAAGTAAGAAAAATTGTAGTAGTTTGTGTAAACTCTGACAAGCCCTTACTGACTAGCTGGATGGATGCTTAAAGGCTCCTGCAGCACCACCTACTGGTAAACCATGTTTCTCTCAGACCAGAAACAAATTTGTCACAACAACAATTATAACTCTGGCTGGTGTATAAACAGGTAATAAATATATTAAGACACAGCTGTAATAATATTAAATATGTCTTCATAGGAGAAGTTATAACTGTTGACAAATTCTAATTACAATGTCATTTTAGCTGTGTACAACTACATTATAATTCTTATAAACCATGGATTAAATATTTATATAGTTCATATAAATAGGGGGGATAAAGTAAAATGTTGCCTAGACTTTTGGCTAATCTTTCACAAATGTCATGCTTGAGTAGCCAATAAGAATCATTAAAACTATTATAGGTTCTGATTTAAACCGATAACTACTGCCAGGTGCAGGTTTGCGCTTACTCTTTGCTTTAAATGTTCAGTAACGTCAGATAGTCTTTAATACATTTAATTCTCTTTTACATGTTTTAAATGTGCATGGCATGAATCTGTCAGTTTTCAAAACTAAAAACATAACCGTCAGACTTCAAGAATGCAGAAATTATGCCCAAATCTTGGTTGTTCACATGATGGCATGTTTTCAAAGTTATTTGGAGAATTTCAATGAAAAAAAAAATTACATAACATAACATGTAAGGAATCATGTTTGCATTGTTTTCCGTGACACTACAGGCAGAGTATACTCTACTAGAGAATATAATGATTGAAACCATCGACATTCACAAGGTTGTTTCTGCCCAGAAGTTCATGTTGTGTAACCACCGCAATATTCTCGTCCCACTAGTCAGTTTATATCATTTGGGTGGTATTGTGGGTGATCCAATCCCAAAGAGACAGCTCTGAATACAGATGTAAATTAAGCCCAAATTGTAAATGTCATCACTTTCAGAGACTCAGGGACTCATGTGACCTCATCTGCAGCATGAATAACAAACTGCCTTGCTGATGTCAAACAACCCTGTTACGACATGTTAGTCAATATTAAATAACTAATAAAATACAATTGGCACACCCTTGGTGGATAATATTAAAGCTCTAATAAATACATATTTTATATCACATTACTTTAACAATAAATGTGAGCATTTCTCTATAATTAGTACCAAATTGCAGTCCTTTACAAGAAACTCCCTAGGAGATTATTATTAGCATATTACAGACTTGTTAAATAAAGCTTTACTTAGAATAGGAAAGAGCAGAATAGAACAGAATGTTTCACTGTGTACAGCAAATCTGAGCTAAACCAACAAACAAGCACACACACATTTAACATCATTCAAATTCTGCAACATTAAACTGAATAATGAGAAAAACAGTTTATTGATGTTAACAACAGTGTTATTACAGAAAACAGTGACTCTTCCTGTTAGTGGTTACTGAGTAATAAGTTCCCACCAGATGACACAGGTCATGTCAACAGTAGTCTGGATCAACAGAAGTACATTTCCAGGATAACTGTCAGACATCCGGGATGTCCTGATGCTTCCGCTCTCTGTGTTGCTGTTCTCAGAATCCATTTGCTTTGGGAAGCGACAACAAACTTCAAGCTAACAAGCTACACGCTGAAAATGTTAGGTTTTGAAGACAATTTGGTTTGTGCAATAAGGCAGGCCTGCTAGGTTCTTTCGGGTAACTATTGTAAAGATTTACAAAGAATATATTTACTGCATTTACTATATCTAACTGGGACATTTTGTAACCAATTGGTGGGGATTGCTGTGGACTGCTGTGGACGAAGTACACACGGCAATAAACTGGTAAGTATCCGGCTAATTCAAATAGCTCACGTTACTGTATTGTGTGAACAGTTAACTTCATTTAATATTGTATGTGCCGTTTTCTTTTGCGGGGTGCAAATGTTCCACCAAAACAAGTTCCTTCCCGAGACCATTTTGCAGAGCCACCGTCGCTGTGTCCAGAGCTTAGCTCCACCCAGGACGATTGTGATTGGTTTTAAGAAATGCCAACAACCCAGAGTGTTTTTTTTCTCCTATCCCAGAATGAATGTGTGGTGTAGCCAGACCTTACTCCACAGCGCTGTGGAGATAGGTCTGGCAATGCAAGACTCTAGGTGCTTCTTGCTTCCCTTATTTGATAGCTCCTGGCTCCTCAGCTGAACCGGAAGTTGTTCTGGCCCTCCTTCGTGAAGGCTGTCTCAAAGCTCTTATTTCTGCCCCAAGGAGCGAGCATCAAGGAGGGATCACTGAGGAGGTATAAGCGAGGATACACGAGAGCAGCCTTCCCAGAAGCCGTGCAGCTGAAAGGGTTGCTAACTCATCCCAAACAGTACAGCTAACGAATTCAAGTGACGCTTCAGAGGAAAGGACGTTTCATCCCTCTAAAACACATTTCCTCGTTGCCTCTCTCCTCCCATGATATCCTTGCGTCCCTCCCATGCTTCCTTGGTGGGACGGACTAAGACGTGAGGATTTTACACTAACAAATTTTTCATTCAAAAATATAAAAAGATCTCTCAGTAAAATGTAAGGATTTCTCTTTAAATGAATGAACAATATGGCAGATGTAGGGTATGTTGTTGTCTCTGATTGGGTATTCCTGCTCTGATTATAACTCGAAGGATTCTCATAAATGTTACTTTTACGCTTTGCTGTAAGGAGTCGCTTGATAAATGCCTCTTTAGTGCTCGCCCTGAGCAAATAACATTGTGATCAACACAGGCCCAGGTGGATGAAAAAGTCAATTTTTGTGAGTGTGAGTCCCTAAGTGGTATTTCAGGTGTGCTTTCTGTAGAAATCCTCTGCCGCAGATGTCACACCGGTGTGGTCTCTCTCCTGTGTGGCTTCTCATGTGCTTCTTCAGATGTCCGCTATGGGTGAAACTTTTATCACAGTAAGTGCAGCAGAAGGGCTTCTCGCCCGTATGAATCCTCATGTGAATCTTTAAATCTCCTTTCCGGCTGCACTCTTTCCCACAAACGTGACAGCGATGCAGTTTCACCCCGGCGTGGCTGGCCATGTGTTCCGTCATAGCGGTGGTGCTGTTGCACTGTTTACCGCACACGCGACAACATTTTGAGCCCTTGTGTGAATTAAGGTGCACGTTAAGGCTTTCGGTGGACTCCAGGGTCTTTCCACACACAGCACAGAGGACATCTGCGTCAATTGAATGCATGCGAAAAGCATGATTTATCAAGTGGTGGTTGGAGGAAAAAGACTTATCGCACAAATAGCAACAATAGTCAGGTGCAACTGAATTAAAATGTGATAACTCAGTGGATTCTATGGAAGTGATAAAGGAACGCCGACTTTGTTCCGTCTGTGTTTGGTTTGACGATAAACTCGCAGCACATCTTTCGTTTACCCTACCATCTTGGACACTTTCATTTTTCCTTTCAGTTTGTGAAGACGAAGATAGGGCAAGAGGTAGCATGAACTGTACAGATTTCGTTTCATCCTCGAACTGCTCCTCACTTTCACCGTCTTGAGTCTGAGGTTGCAAAGTCATTTTTGTTGTTTCCCCCTGCTCGTTTTTCTCCCAGACAGATGAATGAGGAAGGTATGAGACATCAACATCGTTAAACTCTTGTTCTTCTTCTTGTTGCTGATTGGCCCACAGTTCATGATGCTCCACTTTAATGTGTCGAAGCTCTGGGTCCCTCTGAAAGACGCTCAGCTCCTGTTCACAGTTGTGCTTCTCAGGGGGACTTTCCTCTTTACAGATGGACGACTGAGAAGAGTCTGGGGAAAAAAGAGAGTAAAAAATGTAAAACCTCTGCCTTTTTTATCAGTTTTATCACCAAAAGAGTAGTCTCGCATTGCCAGACCTTCCTCCGCAGTGCCGCCGAGGAGGGTCTGGCAAGTCTACACAGCATTCCACGATGGGAGAAAAACATGCTCTCGTTTATTGGCATGGCTTTAAACCAATCACAATCGTCATGGGCCGGATGGAGCCATGGTGCCGCTGCAAAATAGCCTCGTGAAGGAACTTGCTTTGGTGGAACGTGTACATTCAAAAGTTGTTTTAGTCGTGCAACAGAAAACTCAGATTGGACAGATAGTCTAGCTAGCTGTCTGGATTTACCCTGCAGAGATCTGAGGAGCAGTTAACCATAGTCTTCAAAAATTGATCAGACTTTAAAATTCCAACACAAAAAAAGTGAAAGGTAACGGACATCCGGCCTAAAAGAAGGACATGCGGCGGAATTTCCGGCAACAACGGAGCAATCCCGGAAGTGGAACGTCGTGGATATATAATAATAATAATAATAATAATAATAATAATAATAATAATAAGTTTATTTGATATAGAACCTTTCACAGACAAAGTCACAAAGTGTTTCACATGATAAACATTTGTACAAAACATATTAAGTTCTTTTTTTAAGTTGTTTTGTACGACCAGCAGCCCAAAATCCAAGGACGTCTAGTTTACTATCATGTATGACAAAGAAAAGAATCAAATCCTCACATCTGAGAAACTGGACACAATGAATGTGAAATGACAAAACAATTATTACAACATCAGAATAGTTGCAGATTCATTTTCTTCTCGATCAACTAATTGATTTATCGACTAATTGTTGCAGCTCTAATTGCAATATTGATAAATATTCAATATCTCATGGTAAAATGTTAAACTAATGTTCATTTAATTAGGATGAATGGTGACACATTGCCTTCAGTTAAGTTCAGGTCATTTTTTTTATTTTTTTGCTGATTTAACTTCACAATCATTTTTAAAATAAGTATTACGACGCTTCCGATTCGGCGGTTAAGGGGAAATTTATGGGAAACTTAAAGCTGTTAAAGTTAGCCTTCACAGTTTTTTCCAGATCCAAAACCCCTACACCTAGACTTATTAAATTATCCCAGAGAGGCTAAAGATTCTTAAATTAAACCACATTGGACCAGATCCAAAACCCTTACACCTAGACTTGTCAAATCTGGACCAAATTATCCTAGAGAGGCTAACGATTCTTAAAAACACAGTTTCAGATTTGTGAAAGCTTTATTATATTTGTGAAAGTGCAATAGAGGGGGATTTCACAGGTTTTTTTGTCATATGTAGACCACATCAGACACATTAGAATTCTTCTTTTCACTAATCTTAAACTGTGTTTTTAAGAATATTTAGCCTCTCTGGGATAATCTCTGGACCTGGAAAAAACTGTGAAAGCTAACTAGCTTTAAACTTCCCTTAAATTTCCCCTTAACCACCGAATCGGAAGCTGAGAATCGGACGCCAACTTCAGCGTCGTTTAAATATTAAAAGGTGAATCATTTAAACACATTGCTGGTTTCTTGTAATGGGCGTTCATCTTTATTTTTGTATCCGTTGATACGGTTTATAGAACAAAATGATAGTTCAATTACTTTATTTAAAAAAAAGAATGACTAGTTTCAGCACAACATGAGTTAACACCCTTGTTGACTAAAGAAAAACGCCACAACGTTAAGTGACGGTACAGGAAACCAACAAACCTTTAGGGTTTATTATTCTGGTCTAGTCTGACACTGACAGATGAAAAGTAAATTAATCTATAACGTTAAAAACCTGTTTTGTCGTTTGACACAAATTCCTGCAGCAGCCCTCGGAGCCGATCAATCTCCTGGTGTGAGCTGGAAGCTTCTTCTTCATATTTTTCGATTGTTTGTTCAAAAACCTGAAATATTTCCTCGACAGCAGCTTTCATTCGCTCGTTTACAAAAGCCCGGAGAAGCAGCGGAGTAGACATTTTAAAGATAACTGTTGTATATGAATAGGAATGACCCCAAGAAGAGGTTTTACACAGAGCCGATTTTCTGTGGTTATTAGCTTAGCTACAGCTACGGAAGTAACGATGAAAAAAGACCACAGAACAAAGAGTGTCGAGCCGACGCATGTCAGATAACTGCTGCCCCCTGCAGGACAACAGTAGCATAGCCTGAAGCTAGAATCTAAGTTCATTAACTCAAGTGATTACGGTAAGTACAATTATGAGCTGCTTATACTTTAGTTGAGTATTTCCAATACATGCTACTTTATTCTTCTGACAGCTTTAGTTACTTTACAATTCATCGTACCCTTCCTGTCCAGTGAATGCATGTATCTCCACATTTGGTGATTTTCAGTTTGAAGTTTGTGAGAATGAGTATGTGTTCCTTTGTGGGTTGAAAAAAATCTTGTTAGATACAAACATATGATGATCTTCCAATCAAATCACGTTTATTTGCCATACACAATCATACACAGTAACATGTAGTGAAATTATGTTCTGCCTGTAGCTCCAGAAAACAACTAACAAATAGAAATCGAATACAATATGTTCTTCTATTTCATGCCCTAATTATAATTTTAAATAATAATTCAGTTTTATGATGAATTGCTGTTTAGATTATACAACAGTGTATAAAGGAGTTAAAATAACTACAGCCTTAAACAACTATGCAAAAATAATGAATCCAGAAACATCAGATAATAGTAAAACACTGACAGGGAACATTTTACTGCACAATGACTGCTTTTCATTTTCATACTTTACATTTTGATGATAATGCTTACTTTTTTTAAGAAAGGTTTTGCATGCAGAGCTTTTAAAGTATTCTCACACTGTGGTATTGATGCTTTTACTCAAGTAAAGTATCTGAATACTTCTTCCACCACTTTTTATTCCTCTACATTTATTGAACAGCTACTAGTTACTTTGATTTTAGGCAGCCAAATAAAAAAAAGGAATCTGGGACAAAGAAAGAATCACAGGTGTTAGACAACAACAAATAACACAGTTAAGAGACAAAAAGAACAGTCTATGTAACTGACGGATAAACAAACTGAGGAAACAATGAAGTGATTTACAAGAGATGGAGGGAGCAAAAAAAAAACTAAAAACGGTGAACCAGATGCAAACATGAAATCTCCATAATTACGTTTTCTTTGACAATTCTGTGTAAACCAGATGAGAGAATCACAATTTAGGGACCTATGGGAGCATATGGCTTATGCAATCTGGCTGTAAAGCAGCTGCACTATGGCCTGTTGTACAGATACAACCACTCAAATCAGTGTCGCTTATTGTTGATAAGTGAAGAATTTGCTGGGAAACCTTGATCTCGACTTACAGCACTCCTCTTGTCGGTGTGGACCGTATTTGTCTGACTATTTTCTATAAAACAAGGTCTGTGTGAAAAACCTGAATGACATCAATTTGTTAATAAAAGGCCCTTTCTAAGAGGAGTCGGAGTCGTGACCTGTGCCCACTGCTCTCCCTGCTCTCTCTTGTTCACCCACTTGACCATCTGTCCCACGCTGAGCTCAAAGGAGATGAAAGGACGGTCGTGATGTGAGCTGTACCTGGCACTGTGCATCTCCATCTGCAGCAGGTTCAAACAGGCACACACAAGAACGACAAGTCTGCAAATAAGAAAAGTTTGAGGAGGACTGAGAATTAATGGATTATCAGCCTTCAATTGTACACGCTATTGTTTAAACATTTTGTGATCAACACTTTTTAACTCTGTTTTAGCAAATAAATCAGTTCTATTGTTTTTTTAACATTATAGTTATATTGTTTTATGTTACTTTTGTATGTTACTTCTCAATTTGGAGCCATCATTATGAATTTAATTGGCTCAAGTGCAGGACCATATGGACATAATGCTCCATAATGTGGGCAATTGGGCATGCATGCATTTATTATTACCACCAGAGGGAGCCAAATAATCCAAGATGCAACACATCTGATAGAGTCTTTACAGGAGGGTCTGGCAAAGCGAGACTAGAGCTTCTGTAAGTGTATTTTGATTTAGCCTATTGAGTGAAAACCGAGCAGTGTAAGTTAATATGATAATATGATTTCTTTTTACTATTTTTCTACTATATGGACAATAATATGTCATATACAGTGATTTGTGTTATATGACATGCATGTGTTTGAAAATGTCAACTGTGTCAACCTCAAAAACAATTTTTCTTTTATGTTTTCATTGTTTCATTGTTCATTTGTTGGTGTTTTTGTATTGACCCCAGGAAGACTAGCAACCACTTTGTGGAAGCTAATGGGGATCCAAATTAAGAACAAATAATTGCAATGTACTTTCTGAATACACAATGCCAGCCAAAACACAGGCAACACATTTGCAGATGCATATTAGAGAGCATCCTTTTTGATAATCGAAAATTAATGTCTGTTTGGGGAAAAAATAAATGAAAATTGTGGCGATTAAGAAAGACTATAAAGAAACTAAAACTGCCTTAGCTATTACTGGTACTTCGACACTAATGGAACAAATTGACCATAGGAGGGTTAGGTTTAGGGTTTGAACTCTAGTTTGGTGAAGTCTTTTGGTCATCACAGCTGCATGTATTGAGGATAGCAATGCATTAAACTAGGAAATAGGAAACAAAAGACACAGAAACTCTGAAAGATTCTTTTTTAAAAATGCACAAAGAGAAAGGACCTTTGAAAATGAATGCAATCAAAAACGAAATATTGGAACAGATAGGCTAAACTACCCACACACATTTGGACAGTGAACACACCTCCAGAGAAATGGGAGTGTCCTACCTATGGCAGAAACAATCAAGATGATTTACGTGCTGTCGGATTACAGAAACCTATGTCGGATAAATCCATACAATAACAATCATAAACATGTGGGGGGCAATTGTTTTATTTCATCCTAATTAATCCTACAAGTAGCCTAAGTTATTTGCATGAGGTATAAAGCTGCAGCTGCGTATTTGTTCTGTTCACACATGTATGTATGGTATGGTAATTGTAATTTCATACACTTGTACGCATGTGCGTGGTGTGTTACTTCCTCGCGTCTAACGTTGCTGTGGAGTGACTCCTAGCTATCTTTGGTGCAGCAGCAGCAGCAGCAGCAGCAGCAGCACGGTGCGAAAGCCGCACAAGTGTAGTCAGCCAGCGACCCAGCAGAAATGTCGGAAAGTGGGAGTCAGGAACCTGCCGGGGCCGCAAACGGCAGCGACAGCCCGACAAAACATGCACCCAGACCGCCAGTCGGCAACAGAGTGACCGTGGTTCTCGGGGCTCAATGGGGCGACGAGGGGAAAGGAAAAGTTGTTGATCTGCTCGCACAAGACGCGGATATGGTGTGCAGATGTCAGGTTGGTTAGCCCCCCATGCTGCATTCACTTGTCATGCGTCCGTTTCCCGGGTAAGCTAGTTACCTGGAAACCCCGCAGGTAACGCAGTACTCACTCGCTTCTCCGCGCGGTGTTAAGTTAGATGTCCTAGCTAACCAACATCTCATTCAGTGTGTTGTTCTCAGTGTTTTCTGCTAATGTCACCTTGAATTCCTGCTAGCTGCTTTTCGCTCTTTAGTAACCTTTAATGTCTGTGATGAATTGACTCCTGTCGTGTGCACATGACAAGATAGCTGAAGGCACCTTTTGGCTAACTAAAGTGACCAAGTGCATCACTTCAGACTGGGCTTGTATGGCCACCATTAGTGCGTTAAAGCTGGTCAGTTAGCTAGCAAAAAGACTCGACTAATGTTGGCTGCAGGTTTTTATTCATTCTGGCTGAACGATGCATTACAAGTTTAATTTACAGAGCTGGGAGAGCTTGTTAGGATGTGTACTGTATCATACAAGATTGTGTTTATTGCATTATTCTGGTCTTTTTTCTGCTGTTGAAGGCTGCATTAGCGCCAATAAAGTAAAGAAAATGTGTGTGAAATGGGCAATAAATGCCTTTACTTGTCTGTTATACACAATATGAAATATAATTTTTCACTGGAGTCCGGTATAAATATTACAGGCAGAATGTAAAATTTGAGTTTATCATTGTCAGTTCAGCCAGTTATTGATTATTGACCTGGTATATTGATCTGTGCATTTAGATGCTTTTAAAAAAACAACTAGTGTTGTCCTGATCTTGCAGGCTGCTCTTTAACATGCCCATATACACCATGAACTAGAGCTGCAACAATTAGTCAATTAATCAATTAGGTCAATCAATTAGGTCTTAAATGTGATAATCTGATGCTTTTTTGTCATACCTGATAATGAACTGAATATTTTTGGATTGTTGGTCAGGTAAAATTTTAAGACGTCACCTTGCGCTCTAGGAAATTACAAAGAGCATTTTTCACCATTTACTGAAATTTTATTGACAAAATAATGAATCAAGAAAATAATAGGCAGATTGATCGATAATGGATATAAACGTTAGCTGCAGCCCTACCATACACATTTATCCTGCTTTTATGGGCCCATATATACACCACCTTATCATTTTGGACAGGCTGGCAGGGGACAGGATGCAAAACAAGACAGCATACATGTGTTGATAACATGTGCTTCACTGTCAGGATGTACAAAGAGATGTACAAAGAGATGTGAGTGAGCAGCTAATGGGGAGTTGTTATTCACCTTCACTGTTATTGCACATCACATGATTGTGATTGTTCTTATTTTAGCTTATCAAGCTGTATTTTTAGTGACATCCATGTGACCCCTCCACTTGCTCTTTATCTGGACTCTGTCAGCATGTTGGTGGTTCAGCTTCTGGCACATTTTGTTGAATTTACATGCACTTTAATTTTCTCATGCAAAACAGGTGGATTGGAGACTCTGACATGCAATGAGTTGTTGACTTGTAGACATGGCCTGGGCTTTCTCAACTTTTTCCCCACTGTGTAGTGTAAAGATTCCTGTCCATGATCTCCCTGAACAGGAATAGTTGAGTGAAAGCAGTCGAGGGAGGACTAAGCTCCTCTTCTGTGATGGCCTGGAGCCATGACTTAAACCACATCTACTCTAAGAAAGCTGAAGTCCAGCCAGCCTGTGGAGGATTGGTCATATTTGGTGGTCTCTGATGTCATGATGCGTGTAACTGTATAGAGTGTATTCAGTCAGCCTGGCTCAACTCAAAATGATGATCACTTTATGTTTTGTCTTGGCAACAAAACGTGTAAACAACTTAGTTCAGTTTGGCTGTGTGTTAGTAGTAGTACAACAATGCGGAGTACTTCCTATTTTTGTTGAGTAGACCTTAAACCCTCGCAGCTCTCAGTAGTTTCTGTTGACTCCTGCCTGCTATACAGTCTGTGTGTACAGTATACGGTAGTAAAAGAGCCAACTGAGGCGTTGAAGTCAAAATGACAAGCTTGCTGTACATTGCCATTGCAATCTTTTTGCATGTCAACCTTTTTATTACAAATAAGACATATTTTATGTTGCTGCATTCACAATACAGTTCAGGTCAATAGGAAGCCACTGGTTTCCATTCATTTCAGCATGGTATGAAAATAAAATTGTAAAGGTTTGAAACTTTACTTTACTTTACTTTATACTATTTATTGTTATTTTGAATTGCATACAAGCTCAGACTGACCTGAAAAGTGCTTATTTGGCTTGATTAAGGAACACACAATGTCACCCTTTTCCCTCACATCTATGCAATTATAGGCTCAATTATTAGACAATACCAGTATTAATGTTTTAGGTGTTTGTTCCTTTTTATATGCTAGTTGACAGCCTAAAATCACAGATAGTGAGAGAGGGTATATGACTATGATGATAAGTTGCTGGCTGGAATCCAACTGGTGACATTGTGATTATACCATATGCATCTTCACCACTTGGCCACCACGCAACCCCTCTACTGTATATCAATCTTTGAGAAATTGAAAATACGGCAATGATTTATCGGGCAGCATTCTGACATTTTTAATATCGTTAGTGCTTTTTGGTAGAAAAAAATATCTTATGGAGACTAAATTATGGCATTTCTGTACTGCAATTTCTTCTAACTCATTGGGGGACATGTACACTGATATTGTCATCTTAACTACGATAAGTTATTATTGTATACCTACTAGGGTTGCACAATATTGACAAAATGTGATATTGCGATATCAATTATGAATATTGCTATATCAATATTAATTTCTATATTTTTAAACGTATGTAAAATTACAAAAGTTACGTGAAAATGCATCAAAATAGATTCATAACAAATTAAACAAGTTTTCTTAGAATACAAGGTTTATTTCAACTGACTGTCATATTGGACTGGTACAACATGAATAAATAAATAATGACCATGTCTACAGAACAGCACGTTTTACTGGTTGGACAGTATAAAATATATAAAGAGAACAGGACACAACTTTTCTTTCGGTTCTCTGAATCGTTCCGTTTTGTTGTTTCTATCAATTTCTTCACTTACACTGTCACTCTGTCGGAATATGCACACACGTGGTACGCTCCATAGGGTTTGTCACGTGCAAGTGGCACGGTAACTGGCCAATGAAACATGATCATTATAGCGTTTCAAGCGGGCTCTAAATCAAACACAACTAAGCCACACAGCCAACGGACGGGACGCGGCGCTCCACGAAATATTGCATACTTATTGCGACACTTTCGATATATTTCGATAACGATATTGAGTCAATATATCTTGCACCCCTAATACCTACTTAACACCATGTTCCTCAGCTTTCTAGACAATCTTGCTAATCTTTTGACTGCTTATACTAACTCTGTGGACTATTAGTTGTCCCTGTTGATAACAAGTTGACATAATAAGGATTCTCCGGAGCCTCGCAACTTCCTTGTTACTGCAGTCCTGTCGAGGCAGGAGACATGTAAAAATAAACTGCTTTCTGGCAGTGGTCCTGCACAGCATCCCCTCCATACATCATGATGTGTGTGTATATATGTTTGTTGGTGGCTGCTGGAGCAGATAGCGTTGATCTTTTTATAACATAAGCTTTGCCAGCAGTCTTGCTCGGTGTTCCTTACAGTCCGGACCTCTAAGATCCTTAAAGTTACAGTTGGGGTTACAAGAAAGTAAAGAGGGGGTGTGTAGCTGAGGGGGCGTGCTACCAGCAAAACACATCTCTGGAGACTGTTGGCAGGAGAGTCAGCAGTCATTATTGTGGAATATCATATATCCATATCGGCTTTACTAAGAAAGTGGTGCCGATAATTTGCTCATTAGCCTCCGTAAAGGCTCCTGCATACTCAATTCAAAGTTGTATTTGACTGTAGTGGTTGAATAATCCAAAACAAAGTTAACACAAGCTTTGGCTGCGTTAAAAGTCACAGCTGCTAATAATATTAACGATTTAAAGTGCCCATATTATGAAAAAATCACTTTTTCTGGGATTTGGGTTGTTATTTTGTGTCTCTGGTGCTTCCACACGCATACAAACTTGGAAAAAAATCCATCCATGCTGTTTTGAGTGAGATACGGTTTCTGAATGTGTCCTGCCTTCAGTCTCTGGGTGAGCTGGTCAAAATCTGCACGGCTTGTTACGTAACTAGCCGAAATGACGGGCTAAACACAACCGTAGCTCGTTCTCAATGGCAAAGCACTGCTACAACACACACAAGTTCACCATAATCTACAAAAGAAGTACTTACATGTGCACCCTCGTTTAGAAGAAGTCTCCCGGCTAATCCTGCCTTGTAACTGACCAAAGTTGGAGAAGCAACCTTTCTTTTACTGTCTATGGAGCTAACTGACATGATCTACGACCTGAGCTACTGCGCATGTGCGAGTGCAGCCAAAGATAGTACAGAAGAAAAGATGATTCACTCTGTAGCTAAAACAGAGACCTGAACACAAGGTGAAAAGAGGAGCTGCAGCAGTGAGAGAGAGATGTGATGTACAACAAAAATATGGTGTATTTTGAAAATTAAACCATGTAAACCTATTCTGGTACAACCTTAAAATACAATTATGAACCTGTAAATGAGCATTATATGGCATCTTTAAAACCCAGCACTGTTATCACAACAACAGGAAACAGAATAGAAGATAGTTCTGTTTGTTCTATTTAGATTTCTAGCCACAGATGAGAGTATGAATGTGTGATGATCTTACAAAATGAGATGTGTAATCAGTAAGTAGCCATTGCATTAAAAAAGTAATTAACAGTTACAAAATAATTAGTTTTGTTTAATTTGCTATTGCATGGGCAGTTCACTGTCTGTTTGTGTTAAATGAATATGATAATACATATATACTTTGAGCCAAATCGACAAACAGAAAATTAGCAACTTTAATATTTTGATAATTGATTAATCGTTCAAGTCGTTTGCTTAGCAAAACATTATCTGGCCCCAGCTTCTTGAATGTCAAGATTTGCTGCTTTTCTTTGTCATACATGTTAGTCAATTAAATACCTTTGTGTTTTGGAGTGTCAGTTTGACAAAACAAGCAACTTATATATGTTGCCTTGGTATAGTATTTGCTGTCAAAACGATCAGAATCTTTGGCTGATGATGATTGAAGTACTCACTGATATCAAACTACAGGTTCCTACAGTATAAAGATCGTAGTAAATCAATGTAGAGCTGAGGGGAACTGCAGAGTTGGGTAATAATTCCCTGTAGATTCACTACAGGCCACACCTTTCACATGCAAGAAGTCGTCTGATTCATTGTTAATATAAAAATATTGATTATATCTGCTTTGATAAATTATTCATTTTCTGTGGATCGACTAATTGGTGAACTAATTCTAATGACATTTTAGCTGTAATAGTAACCCATGTTGGCCCTTTCATAGCAAAGCAGAAGGGTGTGAGGCCCGTTTTCATCCCTGGTCAGGAGCACGATCACATGGTCACGGTCACAATCATTCATATATTCAAACCTTTATTTAAACCCATCTTGACGTTTCCCTCGTTTGCAACGATGTTAAGATACAGAGTTAAACAAATTCAAACACTGGTTTGAGATTGTCGTCTTGAATTGTCCAGGGGTAATGAGAGTGATAATTCCATGTGTTTGGTGCACAAAAACTAAAGGCAGATTTTCCGAGTTCAGAATAAATTGTCTTGAAGCATAAGACAGTTAGTAGAGCAGGTTTGGTAGTATCCAGTGGTCCAGATCAGCATAGATGTTATATACAGTAGAGTGATGAAAGTCCAATAAGGGATCTGTGGATGAGAACATACAGGTGTTTATCCCACCTCTGTGCCAGAGAGGGAACCTTTTTTTATACAGAATGCAATGGGGAGTGTCATAGGGATCTCCGGTAATGATTCTGAGGGCAGAACGATAAACTGAGTATCAGGGTTTGAGAGTGGAAGCAGCAGCCTGACTGCTTATATCACCATAATCTAGGACTAAAAGAAACACTCCCTCAACTGTACTTTTTCGATTCAAAGGAACGCTGGATTTAACCTTAAGGGGCTTTACAATCTGTACAGCATCTCTATCCTTTGACCCTTGATTCGGGCATGGAAAAAGCCTTTTTAATGGGGGAAAATGAAAGAAACTTAGGAAGAGCAACAGAGGAGGGATCCCTCTCCCACGGCGGACAGAATAAATCAACATAACCCTATATTACAATATAGACAATCGGGATGTGTGAAGAATACGTCTCCATCAATTGTGCCTTATCTTTCCTGACACCACTCTGTTAAATCAAATCCTCTGGACCTCTTACTTTAATCTCAAACACACAATGGATAATGAGCGTTGCCATAGCAGTGCACAAACACAGTACACTAGCAGGTGGTTATTACAAGTTGAGTTTCTCGTGATGGGAATAAGAGGCCGATCACAGGACTGTGTGAGAACCACAGTTAGTTCTGTGGGGGATGGGATGGATTGTAAAAGTATCTAAAAAGGAGAGGCATCTGACCCCCGCCCCCCCCCCCCCCCCTTATCTGTCCCTCTCTCCACCTTCAGGGTACTGCTGTGGCCAAGAATAACCCCATGTGCTCGAATCACATGCTGGGCTTGATTTACATCCACAGGCTACAGCGTTAGGAACACATCCTGGTCACAGGATGGACTAAAAGTTGAATTGGCTCCTCAGGTAGTGAGCGGTGACACTGCTAATATCCTTTTATTTCTTTTCCATCTGTAAGTCCATGAGCTGCAAAATATAACCCCTCTGAGTGTGAAAGTGAATCAGGGAGGAGCAAAACAGGTCAGATTGTGACATTCTCGTCCTAGGACTCACTGTTCTCCCTTTGCATTTTTATCTCCCATTGTCAGCTGTGCTTAATCACGTGCAGGCCTGTACTGTATACAGCGTCCAGATTAACACCCAGCAAGCACATATTGTCACTGTGAAACAGTCTTTGGCTGTTTAAAAATGCTGTTCCTATTGGTCAACCAATCAGGGTGGTTCAGTATTTAGGTAGTAGATTGACTGGCTACTACACAAAAGTGTTAGTATTTCTCCAAACTTAACAATTGAATCATGATTCCCTGAGACCACGTTATTTATTGCATAAATACATGTGCAAGGTTCTACACAACAAAACATATTTAAATGTAATGTCTTTATAGGGGCGTAACGATGCATCGATCTGGATCGATTTCATTTTTTTTAACGCTATTTAAAACATGCAGCGTATTCATTCAGCAGCATATTTCCTTCCCTGCTCTCCGTCTCTCTGTCACTTACGTCTGCCAGTGTGTTAATGTTGGAGTCCCGACCCGACTCTTAGCAAACAAGCGATTTCACCCGCTTTAGAAAGTTAACTAGTCGTAGTTAGTTTGTGATGCATTCAGTGCATTTTGGAAACAGGAGATGAGCCCCTGGTCTAATGCGCCACCTGGCTTGAGAAACCCATTCTCCAAGACTTACTTTTAGTCATTATTTGGGTAGCACACATATTCTGAATGCCTTCGGCAGAATTCAAATGAGCCATTTTAATCTAGATTAATCTAGATTAATTCCAAGATTACAGTGAGATTAATCTAGATTAAAAAAATGAATCTATGCCCACCACTAATAAATAAATAAATATATATATATATATATATATATATATATATATATATATATATATATATATATATATATATATATATAAAAGTCATCTTAAAGATGTGCCTTTTATTTTGAAAGTCCCACTTTATATTTATTCTTTTTATTAAAAAGAGTAGTTTTTTAATTTAAATGTCAAATCATATTTTAGGTGCTTTTTGTTAATAAATGTAATTGATTGTGTTAAATAGGCTCATGTATCGTCTCGTATCCGTCCCTGAAATCAATCAAATCATATCGTGGCAGACTTTGTGATATTGTATCGTTGTCCTAAGAATCGATATATAATATCATATCGTGACAAAACGTGATTTACACCCCTACTTCTTTAATGTCTAATGGTTTTAGCTACATTAAAAAGTCATCTTGTCAGGTCATGTTATTTGGTGCTCTCCCAATGCTTGTATTTAAGTGCATTATGTTGTAACTTGTCACCCAGTTTTGAGCTGCTTGTTAACCAGTGCCATTGGGCCTCATGCAAGAACCAATCGTACAAATAGATTTGTTCATAAATCGCACATAGGAGTGATGAAAGAGAATTTTTGGCATTCATCAATTTTACCAGTCTTTTATTTTGAATGAACTTAGAGTTTAAATATGATACAGAAAACACTAAAGCTTGATGCAAAATTAATATTCTGTTTACCATCGTGGCTTGCCGATTTAATGAGCTGTCTAGTATTATACTCTGTTGCACTAACAGTGTAACATTACCTACTGTAGGCTATAATATTGATATAATATCGCCTCTCATATTAGTCTTGGATCGTTGTGCTTAAGAAAGACCTGATAACTTCATGTCAAACTATTCTTTATTTCTGTCCCAGTGCAGCTCTGATGACACATGGTTGACCGCTGTACTCCCTCTAATACCGCTGTACTTATACCACTAAATTTGGTTTGTTTTTGTCTGCCAGCAGGACTTGGAAGCTACTCGGTTGAAATTCTTTTTACTCTAAAGAGCGATTTTTTTTTTGAGAATGAAACTTCTCGCCCACAAACTGAGTTGAACAGGTTATATTAATATATAATATTACATGGCAATTTTATGGGCATAGATTGTGCAAATGATGAAATCCTATGAGCACACCTCATGAAGAGGTGGCATTCTGAAACTAGCAATTTTGCTTTTGTGTAGTTAAAAATGTAGTTAAAAATGTTTCGGGAATCCGACTTGCGATGCGAGTATAAGAGAGGTGTAGGATAAGAATACAAAACAAATAAAACAAATAAAAAAAAATACTTCCATCAGGCCCATTGATTGATTGATTGATTGTCAAAGCTCTGGTTTGTGTTTGGCCTTGGCCAAAAACGGCAAGGTAGCTTGTAAGAGGGTTTCAAAACAATACTTTATTCCTCAAGCTACATGTCCTCTGTTGGAGAATGATGGCAACTTTTGGCTTGAAGTTTGAGACTGGGCTGCAGTTTGTTTTTCAATGTAGGAGTTTGGAGCAGCATGTCTTGACAGGATGTGTTTCTGGGTGTACGTTCCAGAACATTACTTACATAATGTTAAATCCATATACCGTAAACTTTCCTTTGCTGACACATTTATCAGCAAGTTTACACTGTAGTGAGACCTTCACTTGAGATCTGAGTGCGTAGTGAGCAGAAGTATCTAAGCAACAGCACAGAGCATTACACACACAGACAGTGGCCAGCGGTTTATGTATGATGTTTGTTGCTACTCGCCAAACTATTTTCCATGCCTTCCAGCACAGCCAAAGAGAGTCGCAGAGCCTCAATTTGGCCCCTTTGTGTTTCTGTTTGCCTCTCCTCATCGCTCTCTGTCTCTTCTCTACAGGGCGGCAACAACGCAGGACACACAGTGGTGGTCGACTCGGTGGAGTATGACTTTCACCTCCTCCCCAGCGGCATCATCAACCCCAAGGCCACTGCTTTCATTGGTGTGTAAGGCGCACAGATGCAGAAGCACTTTGAATTCACACTCAACATTTGTGCGATCTATACACACTCACTGAAGCACGCACACCATTACGCACAGACTCTCGTTCCAAGGCCATATTTCCTCGCTATTTTCTTGATGAATTGATCGACTCTTTTAGCCTGCTGCGCTCTTCATCGCCAGCAGGAACAGCCTCCATTTTGATGACTGCTACAGTGAGTGTGATCAGCTTGACTCAGAGCCAGACTGCAGGCTACATCACATCCACTCATCTGCAGTAACTTCATTAGCTAATGGTGTCTTACTCTTTCTTTCTGGCGTCGAACCCACCTGCCCATGTATACTTTAACATCTGCAGCTGTATGATCTGTCAATACTTAATCACATTTATGGTTTTTCTTCTTTGATATATGTCACATTAATGCTTCTGCTGGCTCGGATGCTCAGAAGGACTTTGAGCATGTGTGACATGCACTTGGATCTATGGTGTTTCAAAGCCTGTTGCACCAACCAACCACCAAGAGAAATACAAAATACAAATATTACAAAAAAAACTTGCAGACATGTATAGTGGTATAAATGTTTTCTTACCTAAAGAAACACCACTTTTTATCAGCTGTTCTTGACAAAATGCGACTACATGGGTAATTTATTGTTTCATTGTCTCGGAGTGTATTTATTACACTGTCATGGCCTCCAGCTTTTGGAGCAATTCTGTGTTCAGATCTTTTCTGTTCTTGAGCTGCAAGTGCTTTTTACCTCCCACATGTATTCCTACATTGCCACTGAAAGAGTATTTATTGGTTGTGTTTTTTTTTATTTTTTTTAGCCTTTTTCCAGATTTCTTACATTTTAATTTGGTGAAAGTAATTACCTTACCTCCTCCAGTTAATGCAACCCAATTAAAAAAAGAATTAGTGCCAGCTGTTATACTGAATACTCTTGTGAACATGCATCGTTTGGGCCAGCTCTGTCTGACAGGACACATTCCTTAACATCAGAGTTAGGCTGTCGGTACAGACCTGGGGCTGCCTCACAATGACAGACATTAACTTGGGTTTAGATGTAACTTGTAATTAGACTTCAGATAGATGATAAAGATGCCTTTTAGACTGTGTGCGACAACAATCATGTACGTTTACTGCACGTAACATTGTGCAAGATGCAGTGGTGGAATTGAACAAAGTACATTTGCTCAAGTGCTGTACTGAAGTACAATTTTGAACTATTTGTACTTCACTTGAGTATTTCCATATCATGCTACTTATACTTGTACTTCAATTCTGACACTTTGAAGGACTTGTACTTGTAAAATGTTTACTGTAATACTGATACTTTCATTTAAGTATAAAGAAACTTGTGAAGAAAGTACTTCTTCCACTGCTGATGTTACTTCTTCTAAACATAAGGATCTCAGAAGTGTTTTAGGGAAAATCACTCTTTGGTAAAATTGTTCCCAACTCCTGGATTTATGTATATGACCCTTGATGAGAGCTGACCTGTACATACTTTTTAGTTGATACATGCTGCAGGCCCAAGAACATTCATCATGGATTTATATGAAGCAGGTGTCTCTTTGCACACAACCATCAAACTTTATTTAAACTTGAACAGCAACTCATTTATTTCTCCCCTCAGGTAACGGTGTTGTTATTCACCTGCCAGGCCTGTTTGAAGAGGCAGAAAAGAATGAAAGCAAAGGAAAAGGTGCGTTGTTTTAAAGGCATACAGTAACAGAACAAGACTGTGCTTTCATGCGTGGAGACTCAATGTGTGTGTGTGTGTGTGTGTGTGTGTGTGTGTGTGTGTGTAGGTCTAAAAGACTGGGAGAAAAGGTTGATCATCTCAGACCGAGCACATATTGGTAAGTCCTCTGTGTTGTAATGTTTGTATGCATGCAAAGATGAGTGTGTGTTTGGGGATGTGTGATCCCTGCTTTCTCTGAGGTGTGTGAGAGTGTGTGTCCCCTCTCTTCCTCCTCTGCAGTGTTTGACTTCCACCAAGCGGTTGATGGTGTTCAGGAACAGCAGAGACAAGAGCAAGCAGGCAAGAAGTAAGAAACCTGTTGCTTTTAAAATGGACACACACACACACACACACACACACACACACACACACACACACACACACACACACACACACACACACAGAGAGAGAGAGCGAATATTCACAAACCTAGAGTGAAAGATCAGATCAGTGGTCCCATCTTTGACTTATTTTCCTGGATTTATTTTGAATCTTATGAGTCACCGCCAACAGATAAACATCCAAGGACATCCATACACCTCTTAAAATATATTTATAAAATAAAATTCCTGTGTTAAAAGCATATATCTTAACAGTGAGTCAATCTTTTCTCTTGAGAATTATAGTGAGGTCCATGCCCTGCCATCTGGCTGATTTTGGAGATTAATCAATATTGTTGACACAGAGCCTTGATATTGTTCCACATATAAAGTGCAGCAAGTAGTGTCAGCCATAGTCTAGTTTGCACTCCCAACTTAAAAAGCAGTCATAATCAATATCTTTTATAAAAACAAAGTATCAAATGACAATGTAAAAAGGGTCGCTTGTGGTGATGAACCTTAAGCGAATTATCACCTGAATCTGCAGCTCTTTACTGAGCTTTACAGCTTTCACCAGCTGTCCGGACAACTATTTTGCTGTTTTGGTTCACTCTTACTGCTCTCACAGCAGGCAACGGTTTTCAGTGAAAAAGCTCTAAATGAATAGCAGGCAGACACAGTTGGTGACTAGCTGGTGAACATAGTGGAGCATTTAGCAGCTAAAGAGCCAAATATTTCCCATAGGAGTTAGTGTAGACCAAAGTCACAACCAAAAAGAAGTAAGCATTTGACATTTTCGCCTGGTGGCCAGAAACACAGCTCCAAATGAATGCTAATGTTGCTGTTAAACATATTTGCCATTTCAACTGGTGATATGTTGTGTTCATCGCCAGGAGGCCAAATTACAGCATTTATAAGTTTGGAAGAATGACAGGTGTTTATCTGAGTTTAATTATGCACCACTTTTACTAAACACCGCTCATGATGATTCAATCTTTCAATCAGTCAATCAACATTTATTTGTACCAGCAGGTATGCAAAGTGCTTTACATCAAGAAACAAGAATAAAACATAGCATACAGTAAAATCAGAAAAAGATTGCATAAAAGCAGGAGAAAGAAAGGAAAATGTCACGGCACTACTATGTATTGAAAGCCATTCTAAATAAATACATTTTGAGGTTGGATTTTAAAAAAGAAAAAAGAAAAAAAAAGCTATGTCTGTAATAGTGTGAATGTCAGGGAGGAACCTGTTCCAAAGTCACAGGGCAGCAACTGTGAATTGTTGGTTTAAAGCAAATCCAGAGAGATTTTCAACAACAAAGGGCCTGTGGTGGCCGGTCTATGGCCGTTGATCTATCTTAATTGAACCCCATATATACATTTATTTTAATAATTAGGATGGAACGGAAATTGACATTTCCTTCCATCTTCACTTGTCATAGGGGCGGAAATATCTTTCCACAGTGACGCACACACATGCATATGATCTCCACGCTGCTCTGCCTGGAGGCTTCCTCCCAGAGCTCAGACAGACAGAGACAGTAGCAGCCCTGGAGCAGGTGGAGTTTATGAACAGCATGACAGAGTCATAGTGCAGTATTTAATGTAGTTAATCCAGGTATTTAGCAGTTCAGTTTAGCCTATTTTATTCACACCATTTTAAAACAATTATTCCATCATGAATTAACCCGTGGCAATGAACCATACTGACATATGTGAGAGGAATGTTAAGCTGAGTTTGTGGAGCACTCACAATACTAAGCCCGAGAGAGATCCAGTGTATTTCTGTTCAAAGCTGGGCTGTCTTAACCAGTTCAGACACCAAGGCCCAAAGTGTGTGTGGAGTAAATGCATGCTCACCAGAGTGCCTTAATGGCACAGCCATTATTAGCATTAAGCTGATTGCTATGACAGGCTGGTGGATTTCCCGGATCTCCAGGTGTCTGTGAACGCTGCTGCTGGAAGTTGAAGCAGCATGAAATCACAGAGTCTGACCAGAAGCCAGAATTTAACCTTAACTTGCTCAAAACTAGAAACACAATGTGGAGAGATGCAGTCCTGTAGTTTCACTAAGATGCTAAAAACATACAGCTCAAAGTCAAAGAAAATGTTTGGTCACAGTTAAAGAACAATTGGAATCAACTCATGTTAGTATCTATAGAAACATCTACACAAACAGGTCGCCTACCACTATGTAACATGCAAAGGATCCTCTAATTTCTACCATTTTCTTTTCTTTGTCATTTCTTCTTCTATTTTTGTGTAGTTTATACAAAAATTATGTTATTAATTTAAATTCAATAAATTTACTATTCTATTATAAATTATTTTCATCAAAATATATTACCACCTTTTGCTCCACTGTTGCCTTTTTGGGGACATTCTAACTTTAACACTAACTAACGTTAAAATAGCGCCACATCATCACATACCGTTCACCATACCTAGAAATTGGCATGGTTTTATTTCAGTTAGCCTAATAGCTGGTTTGATTTGCATTGAGAGATTATTTCATGGAAAGTACCCCATGCCAATCTCTAGGTATGGTGAAGGGTATGTGATGATGTGGGGCCATTTTAATTCCAAAGGCCAAGGGAACTTTATCAGGATGCATAATATCCTGGATCCATGAAATAACTGGCCTTTAAATAAAAATCTGCCTGCCTCTATGGGAATTTAACATAGGGGTGTACTTACTTATTTTAAGGAAGAACATTTATTTATTTACGATAAATTATTCATTCACAAATAAAATTGGTGTCCTTAAAGGTTGGATCTTTCCTCATTTTTTTAGATCAATTTGCAAAAGATGATTTTTTTTATTCCTCTTTTTAGTCAACTTTAGCATGGGTGTCCTAATTCTTTCACATGACTGTATGTCAACATTCTATGATGGAATCTTATGAGATAGGGCGCCTACTCTAGCCTGTTAGTCCTCTAAAATGTTATATAACATTGAGGAAATGCAGAAATTATTTAGAAACGCACAGCTGCAGCTATATATAGAAAAAACTAATGTTTATCGCTTCAGCGCCCCTATGGTGCTGCGCCCCTATTCACCACATAATGAGCATACCCACTTTTTGCGCCACTGCCCCTACAACAATCTGCTGTGATATCCTCACAACCAGCATGCATTGCACCTAGTAGACGGTAATGAACCTTTACAACAATAACTATTATAATATAACTATTATGTATAATATATGTGTTATTTAGGTTATTGTTGGTCTGTAAAGTTTGATGGATGGTGTTAAAGCTAGAATGTCCCCAAAAAGGCAACAGTGGAGCAAAAGGTGGTAATATATTTTGATGAAAATAATTTATAATAGAATAGTAAATTTATTGAATTTAAATTAATAACATCATTTTTGTATAAACTACACAAAAATAGAAAAAGAAATGACAAAGAAAAGAAAATGGAAGAAATTAGAGGATCCTTTGCATGTTAAATAAGCCCCCCACCCAGCACCCAGGTTTACAGAAATGGTTTAACCATTTTATGGTTTAGCTCAGCAGCCACTTGGAACTTAGAACACTCACCCATTCAAAATGGAGAAGTGAAAGTGAAGAAGTGAAATTAACGCGTAAACAACACATGTGTTTACGTGTGTGGGGTAAGCAGCCTTCCTTTTCTGTGTTACTCATGTCGAGTGTCTGATACAGAGTCTATTAGAGATGCAAAAAAAGGCCCAATGACAGTGTTGAACATCTGCTTTTTGTCACTTGCTGATCAGTGGTTCCCAACCTTTTTGGTCGGAGGTACCCCCCCATAGCCCTATCGGATGAACTCACGTACTCCATCATCGATTCCCAATGCATGTTCCAAATGTATAACGTGTAATATTTAGGTTGGTTTGAATGTTTCAACCATTTATCTTAACCATTTATTCATTACTTAATTACTTACTAATTATTTGAACAGCTTAGTCATTACTTGTTTATGTTTAAACTTCTGTGCTCGCTTGCTAACTAGTTTTCACACACTCTTGCATAACTGCTACATGTAGTGTGCAGGGGTCATAGCAAGCGAGTGTGTTACAGTATTCTTTAATCGAATCATAATTTAAAAAAATTCAAATTAGTTAAGCTACTTTACAATCGTTCTTCGTACCTCCTGGCAACTGCAGAAGTACCCCCTGGGTCACAAGTACCCCTGTTTGGGAGTCATTGCAATAGATAATCAGAACTGTATCAGCACTGGACTATTAAATATGGTTTAAAAATTACTATAATTTGCACCAATAAGGTCATTAAGATTCTTCAATCAGATGTGGCAGGTCTAATGTCTACTATAGATTCTGTATGTTTTATCTTTATCTTCACTTAAGCACCAAAACAGTCACATACATTGATTTGTCGATTTAAGGGTTAATTCACACTAATCAGTTGGTGATTTGCCACAGGGTTGTGCGGCGGTGGGAGTTTACTGTACGGGAATCTCAGACTGCCTCAGTCAGGTTACATGATTGGCCACCGCAAAGTGACATTGGGTTGCATTTCTCCAACAGAAGATGTGCATCAGAAGATGATCGCTTCACGACTGTGTGCGTGTGTGTGTGTGTGTGTGTGTGTGTGTGTGTGTGTGTGTGTGTGTGTGTGTGTGTGTGTGTGCGTGTGCGTGTGTGTGTGAATGCAGCTTAAGACTGGGTCTGGAGTTTCACAATGATTTCGATGAATGACATAGAGAAAAAGGTATTTTGTAGAATGAGATCACATACTAATGCTACTTTTATTCCCTGCCCCCCTCCTCTCTCGGTCCTGCCCAGCCTCGGGACAACAAAGAAGGGGATTGGTCCAGTGTACTCAGCCAAGGCAGCACGTAGCGGTCTCAGGATATGTGACCTGTTGGCTGACTTCACTCAGTTCTCTGAAAGGTCTGTGTCTATAGTACAGGAATATATCTCTGTCTGGAGTTTTGATGTAATCTGTGTCTACGTATATCTGCTCAGTGTCGACGACAGTGTTCTAAAAAGACCACTGGGCAATGAGTCTGTGAGTAATGTAATGGTTTGTTTCATGTCTCATGCCACAAGTCCTTTCACTCGCTGAAAGTTTTCCTTCAACCAAGGAACTCAAGAAACTTTACCTGCATTTTACCCACACGTACTTAGCTTCAGTTTTATTGACCCGTTTCAATCACAGGCACTTTTCCAGGAACTTATTAAACTTTAGAAAGTTGGCACGCCAGTAATTACTTGATCTTTACCTTGACGATCACATGGTAGACAGTAGAAATACTGTCTTTAAGTTAGTAAGTAATGCTTGCATGCATTTTATTGGCCGGATGATGTCAGTTTGCAATCCAGCAAAAGTTGAGGCATGTTCAACTTTTTTTTTTCTTGAGCCTTTGGCACCTCCGCTGCGTCACCAGACTGGCCTCGTTTAAATGACCCAGGAGGCTGTGTTTTTTAAAGCAGGGTTGAACGTGGCCTAAATGTGGTTCTGGGATGTAGTTCCTGCTCCCCCACCAAAACAATGGCTGTTCCAGGGGCAATGCCTTCTGATAGCCCAGGAACTATCGGGGTGGAACTTCACTGACTAACCAAACCTAACCAAACACCACTTATTGTATAGAATAAAAACAAAAAACAGCTTCTTCTGTTATTGCTTAAGTTTGCCTGATCTTTAAAGTTCTTCAGACACACAAAATATGCCCACAAAACTTTAGTTCCTCCTCCTGAGTTCCTGGGACTTGTGGTTGCAAGAGGCACTTAATCTTTATTGCACAGTAAAAATGGCAAGATATGTTGTGTGTGAGCCTCCTGTGTTTCTAATCTCATTGCAACATGATGTAGTCTGGTATCATACTAGCCCAGTTGGAAATTCATGGCAAATGATCAATGTTGCCTGTTACAGGTATAAAGCTTTGGCCCAGCAGTACAAGGGTATGTACCCAACTCTGGAGATTGACATAGAGGGAGAGCTGATCAAATTAAAGGTAATCTAGAAGAAAAAAAAGAATTCTAGAAACATAAATTCTCCTTATTGCAGCAAGGTTATGTTGTGTTTTTTTTTTTAGAACTATGAGGAGCGGATCAAACACATGGTGAGAGACGGGGTGCACTACATGTACGAGGCTCTTCACGGCCCTCCTAAGAAGATCCTGGTGGAAGGAGCCAACGCAGCACTGCTGGACATCGACTTTGGTCAGTACATCACTGTGTGTGCATGTGTGAGAGTGCATGTGCACCACAATAAAGCACGTCTTACTCTTAACTTCGGTATATTTTCCAATTATCCTATTGAAAATAAGCCAATGTTTTTGTGCTAACCTTTTTCTCTGAGTATTTTTTTATGTGTAATTGCTAAGCGCTGATCAGTGCATCTACTGAGACCCAGTGATGTTGCTCTGAAACACTTAAGCTTTGTGATGCTCTTTATAAAAGCCTGCTTGGAGCTCAGACTAGGGATGATGGTAAGTTTACTAACTGCTACCAACGTGCTCTGGCATCCAGGCTTGATGTGCACGCTCACAGTTGAACCATTTAATGCCACCTGACTGTGCATGAGCACGAAGGCATCCTGTATCAGCAGTCTGTCAGTCAGTCGATGAGAATCACAGAGTAATCATTAAATCCAGAAATACTCTGAAAAGGTTGATGGAAGCATGGCAGTTGTGTTGTTGCTTTCAGATAATGACACCACAGTCTCAACATACTTATCTTCTAGATATGTCACTGAAGCAAAGCAGACTTGTGATTATTGAAAGCAGTGACGGCCCTGAGCCGATTAAATTACAGTGGAGGTTCAACGCTTGTTATTGTCAAAACACCATGCACGTAATAACTGGTGGTATCAGGGCACAGTGTCCTGCATACTGATAGGCAAACAACATCTCTGATACAGGATTTAGAAATTATGGCAAATGTCACAGTAGCATCAACCCTCAACTTTATCTGTATCATTTTACATTACGCTTATGAACGTGTATATTCAAAAGTTGTTTTAGACAACAGAAAACTCAGATTGGACAGATAGTCTAGCTAGCTGTCTGGATTTACCTTGCAGAGATCTGAGGAGCAGTTAACCAGAGTCCTCATAAATCCACCAGAGTTTAGAATTCCAACACAAAGAAAGTGAAAGGTAACGGACATCCGGCCGAAAAGAAGGAATCCGGCGGAAGCAATCCCGGAAGTGGAAAGTCGTGGATATAGACTAGCCTCGAGACAAACTCTGTCACAGCATTGAAGAACATTTCCCTTGTTTTTGTGAACTTGCTGGTTTTGTCATTGACCAGTGAGCATTTCTAAAGGCCTAGTGAGGTGTGGTGTCCAGTGATTTAAAGAAGGACCAAGTCAGCCAACTATATTAGGACAGGTGCTAAAACAAACCTGTGGGAAGGGGGGGGGGGGGGGGGGGCACAGTTGTCTTGACTTTGATAACTCCTGCTCTACACAAATCGTCCCACTATTCTTTTTTCAGTTGCATGTTTGTTCAACCTGTATCTGTAGTATAAATGAAAAGTTTGATCACTCTTCACTCCTGGTGTCATTGCAGGGACGTACCCGTTTGTGACATCGTCCAACTGCACGGTGGGCGGGGTGTGTACGGGTCTTGGCATGCCGCCTCAGAACGTTGGGGAGGTTTATGGGGTCGTTAAGGCCTACACCACCAGAGTCGGCATCGGAGCTTTCCCCTCAGAGCAGAGCAACGTAAGAAGACACGCGCGCACACACACACACACACACACACACACACACACACACACACACACACACACACACACACACACACACACACACACACACACACACACACATACATCCATAATGAAACTTGACATAAGGGCCGAGTCCTTGAAATCATGTTTCTAATAAGGATAAAATAATTTTTTGCTACAAAGATGGATATAATGTTACAGAAAAAGCAGTGGGTTTACAACTAGGTTTAAAGGCGTACAACTTTCAACTCAGGTCACTTAAACCTGCACAGTATGTTGTCACACTAGTTTAGTTTATATAAATAAATAAAACTAGAAATAAAGAACATTTGTGAAAAAGTGTTCATCCACATGTCATACCATCAACAGGTTAATGCGGTATTTGCCATGGTCAAAACATGGTGTAATGACTTGATATGTATAGTGTACAGCAGAAGAGTAGCTTTGTTTCCAAACAGCACCACCCAAAGGAGGTTTGACTAAACTGCCACCAAGTACCAGATGTAGTAAACTTTATTTGTCAAGGGCAATAAATCTGTCTGTGACACCTGCTCATGTCTAAAACGTAAGCCCGATCGTTGGCTGAACATTTTTGGTGTCTGTGCCTGGACGACCATTACTCAAGTCATGTATAAACATAGGAGGTCCCTAAAACATCTACAAAAAGAAGTCTGTGAGAAGCAAAAATCTGAAACTGATGGACTGTCTGCACTCATCTTGTTGTCTTTAGGAGATCGGAGAGCTACTTCAGACTCGGGGGAAGGAGGTGGGTGTGACCACAGGCAGGAAGAGGAGATGTGGATGGCTGGATCTGGTGCTTATCAAATATGCACACATGATTAATGGCTTCACTGCGTAAGTTCTCTGTGCACGTGTTTGTATTAATTTGTGTAGTTGTGTAGTTTGTGTAGTATGGGTGCATTTAGTAGATAATCGTGGGAGTTAAAGATGAGCATTTGTTTTTGTATTACATATTGCTATATTTTTTTTTCATTAGATGTAAGCAGCTTTTGCATCTGAATTTGCAAACAAGAGAAGAGTTGTAGTTCTTTTTGTCTTATTTACTTATTTTAACGCAAGATGCCAAACTCCATAGGGATTACAACACTTTATTGTTGTATTCATAAGAAATCTTTGGTTATAAGTTGGTTAGCAAAGCGACCTATGTATTCAGCAAGAAGCTCTGCTGTCCTCTAACCTTCCTGTCCCCTTTGTCCCTGCAGTTTAGCACTCACCAAACTGGACATACTTGACGTGTTTGCAGAGATAAAAGTGGGCATTTCGTATAAAGTCGACAACCAAACTATACCTTACTTTCCAGGTGAGCCCGTGTGTGAAAAACTGGAGTTGATGCATTTCTGCCTTCAGTGGATATTGTCTGAACGATCGTTTCCAGCTTTTCCTCTTCCTCCACCCTATACTGTTATTTATGGAGAGCTTCATTTCAAGGCAGAAACCTATTGATCTGTTTGATTGTGGTCTCCTGTAAAGCTAATGGTGTGATATTACCCCCCCTCCCCAACCCCTGCTCACATTGATTCTATGACAGCCAATCAGGAGGTGTTGCAGCATGTGGAGGTCCAGTATGAGACGCTGCCGGGATGGAACAGCGACACGTCGGCTGTGAGAAGCTTTGAGGAGCTGCCTGAGAACGCCCAGAAATATGTCCACTTCATCGAGGGGCATGTTGGAGTGCCTGGTACGATCGTACACACACACACACACACACACACACACACACACACACACACACACACACACACACACACACACACACACACACACACACACACACACACACAAATATTGCAATGTGAAATAGTATTATGATATGATCTGCAATTTCAATGTTGACTATTAATGGAGCTTCTACCTAGTAAACCTCAAAGAGTCTGAGTTAGAGTCGCAACTATCAATTATTGTATTATTTTAATGTCAGAAAACTGTTAATTATTTGTTGGTAAATCTGCCATCTATGGCGTAGAACCCAAAATACTTCCACACGCTGCTTCTCGGATACTTAACTGTTACGTCAACTGGTCTGCTGCGCTGATAGAATTGGAACAGGTTATTACAGATTGAATATTTTGTTTCTGAATAAAAAACAGGTTTCTAAGTGTTTTTTTTTTTTCATTCTGTCTGTCCTCACACAAGCATAAAACAGTCTGGACTAACACAGCATCTTCCATCATTAATTCAGTTAAAACAAGGAAGCCATGCTTCCAAAATAAGGTCAGGGGAAGGAGAGAAATCTGATGACTGGCCTGCTGCATGAAACCAGGTTACACAGGTAATCCACCTATACGTGGATTACCTGTGTAACCTGGTTTCTTGAGTGCCTGTACATATACGGATATGACACACAGACCCGAGACCGGGGGCAATACAACAGGACCCAGTTAACTCCTACCTCTGCTTCTCTGTTTCCTCAGTCAAGTGGATCGGAGTGGGCAAGTCTCGGGAGTCCATGATCCAGCTGTTCTAAAAGAAGGGAGGAGAAACACGAGCAAAGAGAATGCACCCCCCCGACACACACACACACACACACACACACACATACACATACACATACACACACACACACGCCCTTAATGCTTTGCTTCTGAATCATCAGACTGTCCCATGTTACAGACCGGACCTCTCTGGATCAGACTCCCATCAGACTGACCTCCATGAACGAATGGTTCCCAGCTTCTCCATCTGGATTTTTAACAGTTTTAAACTTTAGCATAACAGCTCCACGGCAAAGTCCCCTCTTTTAATTTGTCCCTGTTCGTATTGTAACCGTTTCTTCCAGACATACAACACACTCGGCAACACCAGCTGCCATCAGGTCTGAACGATGACACGAGGGAATGGACTCAACACAAACACACACGTGATCGCTCCCCGGATGAACTGTCCACAGATGTTTGCTTGGTCAAAATTTTGTTCAAGTGTATTTTTGTTAATCTATGCTGTGTTTTAAATGTGCTGTGCCAGTCTGGTGTAAATCCGTTTTAACCTCTGCACTTTGGACTGTATCTGATTTATGTTTTATTCTGCCAGGTGTACACCACCTCCTGACATTATAAAGGGATCTTTTTAATATTTTTAACATGTCTTTTTGTGTTTGTTTGTTTTTCGTCATTGGACAAAGACTTCTCATATTGCCTTGTCATTCTACCAAAACATTTGCTTTTAAATTTCTTGTAGCTAGCAACTGCTTCCACTGAACGCATCCCATACTGTGAGAAGGCTCGTGTTTAACTTTGGCAGTTGAGTTTTCCATGAACCAATACAGAGATTATAACTAGTGTAACTATCCCTTTTTCAAATGGAAATCAATTCAGTAGGGAAGCATATTTCCATTCACATTCTCGTAATTGTTTATCTTATTATCATTGATTTTTTATTTTTTTGCACTCAGTATAATGCTCTGTTTAAGTGTAGAGGAAGGAAATTGGTAACCTTTGCACCAAGAAACGTGGAAATATGGATTGATAAATGCTGTATAAGACAGTTGTACATCTTTGTCCTTTTTGTTTGTGTCCACTCCTCTGCCATACCAGAACAATAATGCTTGAATAGAAAGCTGTGGTTTGCATTTTGCCTTCAGAAAGAAAAACTGGTACTCTTTCCTGTTTCACCAATTCAATGGCACCATCCAAATAAGCCATTTAGCGCTACCTGCTGGTAAAAATGGTATTGTGTCTTATGCTGCATTCACGCAATGTCAGCAAAATGGAAGAACAAGAAAATCTCCTATTGCTCTGACTTGGTAGCGTTCATGTCATGTACATCATTTATGACTCTGACTTGATAGCGTTCATGTCATTTACATCATTTAAATAGCCTTAATAAGCTGCTTTTGTTGTGTTACAAACAGTACATGTAGCAGTTTATTAACAAGTGAAACCAGATACATATAAACTGTGTATCTCCCTTTAAATTTGCTGAATCAATTGTATTAGTGTTATTGTTTTTTATTTAGATGTGCCAGCAATTGTGGCTTTCCAGCCGTTGAGCTAAAGGTTTGATGGTGATATCCAACTTGGAATTACAAAGACTCTTGCTGGTAATTACTTTTTTAAATTTTTTTTTATAGAAGCAGCAGAGGCCAAAATGTCCTGACTTTACAGTAAGTCTATAGTTTGGAGTCAGGCTTCTCAAATTTCATTATGCCATGTTTATGACGCCATATGGGATGGAAGATAGAGACGGGAAAGATTCCCATGGAGGAGTCTTTTTGGCAAAGGAGGATAAACACACTACACTTGGATGTTGACGTGAACGTTATTTATAAGCCGGAAACTGTTATTACGATAACATCATATAAATGTGGCGTTAGATCAAACTTTAGAAAGCTCCTCCTGAGCCACTGAAGACGATAAGCTGTTCACATGCTCCTTATGAGGAGTAAACTGAACTTTGTGTAAAATGTTTAGCATGCTCCTTTAATAAACAGCTTGTTAGATTGGAGGAGGAGAACCAAAAACCAAACAACTCTTAGTAAAGCAGAACAAGCTTTGGTGGAAGAAAATCACAGATATTTCATACACACGCGGTAGTTTGAAAGCCCCAACTCATTCTTGAAATATTGGACTGTATTTTTCACATTACCACAAGAATTATTTGCAGATGTGATTGAATGTGTTACTGTTTTTTATGTCAGATATTAGAAACTCAATGTGTTTTGCAGTGGCAGCAAGACAGTTGCACATTACACATTTAATGTAGCGTTTAATTCCACAACACAACTAAGTATAACATGACGTGAATGGGTTTGATGGCAGCAATTTTGCATTCAGTATTTTGAAAGTGTGCCATCAAGTCAATTTAGCTGGGAAGCATTTAGTCAGATTAATGATATGTAACTTTGGTATAAAACTCATGTGTTTTTCTCTGGTGACCTAAAATGACCTCTCAGTCTGAAACATTTTTCTCAGGACATTGATTAAAAATGTAATAGCTCTTTATGCTAGTTTTGTCTTGTTTGTAACTGCTGAAACCAGTGGGGCAAAACCACATGTATAATCTTAACATTTTAAGATGATGTTGTTTTCTAAATTCTGAACAATGGTTTTGCAAAGCAGCTTCTATTGATAAAGAAAGTAAGTCATTCTCATTATGTACTGATTTATTGACACACGGTTGCTCCAGTCTGCCTCCCTGGGGGTTAAAAGGAAAACAGTAACCAGAATCATTCAGTCATGTACTGTATCTCCATCTGCTGTACTGAAAAGTGTGTTAGTTTACCCTGTATCTCCTTGTTACAGCAGAACTGTATTTGTTCTCTTTGCTGTGTTATAATGAACATTTACCCCTTTACATGCTCACACTGCCAACTTTTCACTGAATGCCCTTTCACAACCTGAACATCTGCAGTGTCAATTTCTGTCTTTCTTTTCTTTCCTTTTTCTTTTGAACATGTCCTTCCTTCACTCACTGTTTAGCTCATTGGCGTTTTCAGTGCAGACTTCTACCTTGACCTCTGGTTAAGACTAAATGAATGTTTTAGGCTTTGTATGCACAATACACAAATTAAAACCCTCAACACATAAGTTATCGTGTTTATTCTTTTGTTTAACCCCATTTACATGCAGTTTTTTCCCACTACATTTTCAGGTTGTAAAAATCCATCACATTTCCCAGAAATGTATCCTGACATATTTGTCGTCTTTGGAAACTTTGGGGTCTCCATTAGAATTTAAAATAAAGTTCCACGGGTCTGAACAATGTTTGGTTTGTAACTGTTGTAATTTATTTTGTTATTTGAGTTTGTAATATTAGTGGTGTTTAGCAGTTAAAACACACATTGGCTGATAAAACTCCACAGGTCAATATGTTATACATTTGGCCGTGATAACACACAGCACCTTCAAATAATTTATTTATTTGATAATAGGCATTTTCACAGCAGATATTTTCACTTGTCAGGAAAAGACCAGGTGTTACTGATACTGTAATTGATGGCTTCATTGTGTTCAAGCGCTCCGGTCATAACAGTGCAGCCATCATTCATTTTATAATTTACACCTGCTGTAACAAGTAACATGGCAAAATGTCAAAACCAAAGGTTTATTGAGCTCTGTGCATTCACGCCAAAAAGGTCAAATGGTGTAATGCATTCAACTAATTTTATTTTACTTATAGTAAGTTGAGCTGTTGTTTGAAAACGGCCTCAATCAAACATGTCTGTTCTAGTATTTGCAGTATGTTTATCTCAGGGAGAACCAGAGAGATGTTAAGACAAGACTGGAAGTGTGAAAGGCCATCAACTTGGAATAGCCTACATTTTATTATTATTTTTTTGTGGGCATTTTAGCCTTTAATAGACAGGGCAACTGTAGACAGGAACAGGGGGAGAGAGAGGGGGAAGACATGCAGCAAATGGCTGCACGACTCGAACCCTGAGCCGCTGCACTGAGGACTAAGCCTTTGTAAATGGGCGCCTGCTCTACCAGGTGAGCTACCCAGACGCCCGGAATAGCCTATATTTGACTGATGGGTTAATGAAATCGCTTCATTTCTTTGTCAAATTAGGGGGCAGATTTAATTCCATTTTGCCCACAAACAAAATCTGGGGTCAACTGTATGTTTGAAGCTATAGTTTATATTTGGCCTCATGGCTCCAATAAATGAGGCCTGTTTACTCCTCGACTATATGATTTGTAAATACATACTGATTGAAAACTGAGTGCTGATTTTTAAAGATCATACAGGCTAGGCTACAATAGTGCAACATAGTCATACACAATCTAGTCTTCTGTTATGGTTCTTTGGTTGTGTTTGGAGTTGTGGTTCAGTTTTTTTTTTTCTGATTACTTTTTCCACACAAATGCCCACAGTTGCAGTAGTATTGATTGAGGTTATTAAAAGCCAGCAATTGCCTTTCGTTTGAAGTACTGCTGAGATAAACTTCCCACAAATGGAAGGAAGCAGTCCAGTGTAGAAACAGTACAAAACTTTAGTAGCTACTTTGTGCTAAACTAAGTATTTTCATTCACTGATTCATAAATCAATCACATATTTATGAATTGCTTTATTACAATTGTAACATGTTTATTTTCTTTCAGTTTATTAGGGTCAGTATTTGATTGTTTTGAAGGACAGCACCTTGCAATATTAGAAACTAGTTTTCTTCACGAGCACTAGAGGGAGGCATTTGACTGCAAATGAAGTGAATGGTAAACACTTGTTAATGAACTAACAACCTGACTTGATCTCTCCTCAGGAATCTTTGATGGAAGATATCATGAAGTCAAAGAGACAGAGCAGGTACACATGATTTAATACATGAATCCACTGAAAGCCAAACAAACCAAACACAGCTAAAATCTGCCTCGCTCCTCTCTGTTAGTGTTTACTATTAATACTTGTGACCACAGGTTGGCTGTGGTCACAGCCTCACCTGCAGCTCATTTCCCTGCCCTCACCAAGCTTCCTCTCTTCATTTGACTACATCTGAATGCACCAACAACCTCTAAAAAACCCACAAAAGTGAAGAATTCACCCAGATGCGTCCAGCTTTCAGAACAGGGTGAATGCAAAAGCATCTTGCCTGGTTTTTCAATAAAGTGGGCATTTATTGCCTGGTGTACCAAATTCCACAGCTGTCCAGAGTGAGGTCATCCTATTGAACAAACTGTGTCACCTTGAAGCACACACACAAAAAGCACACACAGTGGCATCTGGCATGACGCCTGGCCTTCCTCAGTATTGTGTGACTATGTTGATGAGAGGCTGGATGGCGTCACAGCAGGCCGAAGGGCACCGCTGCCCCACGATTTGGGTCGGGGCTGCGCTAATTTTGTGACCAGCCCCACCCTCCTTCCTCTTTACCCCTCATCATCTATCACCTCCTCCCCCCTTCTTGTACCACTCATTCAAACCCTCTCAACCTCCGTACCCCACTACCCGACCCCTTCGTCCTTTCTGTGCCCTGCTCTCCCTCCGCCCTCCTTTATTTGAATCCCACAGTGAGGCCTCTTTGTCTAATGGCTGCTGCTGTATTGTGCTGCAAAGGGAAGCAGAGTAAATGGACAAGCAAATGAGTTTTCTCCTTCAGCCAACCCTGGTGTTAGGACACACACACACACACACACACACACACACACACACACACACACACACACACACACACACACACACACACACACACGAAACACAAGCTGTTGTTGCTTAACGACTGGGCTGCTCTGGAGCACATCTACACTCTGCATTGCTCCGACCACCTCTTCACCTACATGCAATACACAAACTTACACGCAAAAAGACATGCAGCCCTTCAGGGACCTTTCTTTCTCTTTAAACATTTTCTTGAACTGAACATCCACCATGATCTTTTGACCTGGAGACAAAGGCCTCTTTATGAAAGGGAAATACTGAGATATACAGCAGAGCGTTCACATATCATTGTGTCCATCATGTCCTACATCAACCTCTGAGCTCTTCTGATGCAGGAAATGCTTTTTAATATGATCCTCCATATTCCAGGAAGTTCTGGTCTGGTTGTAAAGTCATATTTAAACCTGCATTATTTGATGTTTTTGGCACTTGAGTACAACACAGTAACCTGTAAACCTTGTCATTTTATCACCTTATAAAGTGATTTGGCAAATGGGTAGCAAACAATTACCTCATTTACACATCCAGCAGACATGGAGTAACATTAGCATCCGTTCAGAGTCTTGTTTCTGGCCAGTTAAGGATTGTAAGTCCAATACGTCTTCTACTGTAGCTGTTTTGGTATCCACAAGCTCCACAGGGGACATATCTGTCTCTTTAGCTGCTAAATGCTCCACTATGTTTACCAGCTAGTCGCTAACTTGTCTGTCTGTCGTTTGGTGCTGGTCAAGTGTATGTGAGCTTTTTACTGAAAACAGCTGGACGAGAGCAGTGAATGTGAACTAAAACAGGAAAGGTGTGTGCTATAAAACCAAATCAATGAGCTTACAAGCCCTAAAACAATCAGTACTGCTGAGTTGGATGATGTGTATCAGTAGGTACGTCACTAACAAGCGACACCTTTTTACATTACTCAAACTGTATAAAATTATAAAATATTGATTAGTGCAGTTTTAATCTTTCAGGAAGTGTCCGCACAAGATAAGCAGCAATATCAATGAGTTACATACATAGAAAATAACATATACACACAAGATCAGAATCACCAAAATATATGAAAATCATATAAAATATCACAAGATGGCACCTTAAAGATGACCTAAGAGTGTTCTAAAAACATGAATTAAAAATAAATACCAATCTAAGACTATCAATTGGTTGAAACCAAACACAGCTAGATTCTAATGTATACCCCAAAACATCAGCAGCCAAAAAAGGGAACAATTTCGGCAGCAATGTTTAAAATCCGAGAAAGAGACTAATTTAATTGTCCAATTAACTGTGGCTCTCTGGGATTTAGATCTCTCAGTAGGTGTACAGTAGTTAAAGGAATAGTTCAGCATTTTGGGAAATAAGCTCATTCACTTTCTTGTGGAGAGTTAGACATGCAATCCAATGCCACTGTTGTGTGTTGTATGTTAAATATGAAGCTACTGCCAGAGATCGTTAGTTTAGCTTAGCATACAGACTGCAAACAGTATAGCCTGGCCTCCACTGCTCTCAGCCAAGAAATAGTCTAAAACCACAACTTGTCATTTTAACGCCAGTTTTTGTGTAGACTGAACGCGTTAACAGGTTTAACATGTTACTTATTAAGGTTTAGAGGTGCTGCTAGGCAGATTTGTCACCTTTGATAAGAGCCAGGCTAGCTGTTTGCCCTTGTGCCCAGCCTTTGTGCTAAAATAAGCCATCAGTCTCCTTGTTCTAGCTTCATATTTCTGGCATAGAAACTGTACGAGAGTGGTATTGATCTTCTCATCTAACTCGAATAATCGTCTTAAATAATTGTCAAACTATTCCTTTAAATAGCAGAGATAACTTATTTAATGCTGTTTGGATTAAGGTGGAAATATTGTGTGCAGAGGTCAACAGCTAGCAGTGTTTAGGTCACCAGTGTTTTTATTTGGGGCAGAGAGTCAGCCACATTTTCCTACAGTCACAACTCACATTTAAAAGGGACATTCCACCCCGAAGCAAGTTGAAAATAAAAGTTAAGCTTCTGAAATATTATCTTTTTACTGGAGCTTGGAACATTTTGCTTGAGGTCATAACTCCTGCGAAACAAAGAGAAGATTGAGTCAGGTCAATGCCATGCTTATTCTCTCTGAAACTAGCAGATTTTTTAAAAAAGCACATTATCCTCATGTGTAATTGAGCACTGCCAGTATCATTAGAGGGGTTGGGTCAATGTATTCATGAGAAGGACTAAGGGTGTTTGACAGCCATGCACCACTACAATGCTCTTGAGCAACCCAGAAAACCTCTACCTGATCTGCTCTGCCACTGACCCGTGACTCTAACCTCTCTGTGGAATGCATGGCTGTAAAAAGCCTGTAAAGTTAATTTTACTCTATATCTCTCTTGACCCTCCTTCACCTGCTTTAATTCTTCTCTCCTCCTCTTTCCAGTCCCCCTCCTCTCCTCTGCTCCTGAACTGTGGCCACTCTGTAAAAGACCCCAAACGCAGCAGATGTGTGACTGCCGACACTGTGAACAGCTGTCAGCTCTTATATCAGCTTCTGTTCAACCCCACACACCAACCTGCAGTATATAAACTCCACACAACGATCACCAACAGTTGTGGCACACATTTCAAGAGGGAAATCCAACTTGCCTGTAGGGAAATGCAAAGGTTTTTTTTTTTCAGTTTTGTTTTGTGCAAACAAAAAATTTGAATTCACCTTGATATCTAGAAAACAAATACATTAGCGTCCTGAGGTTCAATTTGATTAAATCTAATTACATATCCTGAATACATAATTGCAAACCCTGAAAACCCTTTTATTTGCCCTCTCAACAGTCCTTCTTTTCACTTTATCAACCAGATAAAGCCTGAGTAAATCTTGAGTTTAGTCTTGAGTCATAATAAGAGAGTGCAAGAGCATAATAGCTCCTATTTGATTTAAATAGTATCCAAGTCAAAGCAATATTACTTGTTTTGGAAACTACTCAAGAAAGAGAGAAGCTCTTTCAAAGACAAAATTATGAATTAGTCACTCTGTCATTCCTGTTGAACAAAAATATTAATGAGTGTAATAATTGATCTGTATGGATTTATTAACAGGTTGTATTTGTTGAGTTCGAGTTCTCATGTTCCCATGGTCATTGTTCCCAAGGTTGTATGTTTTTGACCTTGGCAGTGGTGAAAAGTAACTAAGTACATTTACTCAAGTACTGTACTTGAGTAAAGTGTTTAGGTCCTTGTATTTTACTGTAAAATAGCAGAAAATACTTTGTATTTTCAACTCAGCTACAGTTGAAAAGGAAATGTACTTTTTTACTCCACTACATTTATTTGATAACTTCAGTTACTTTTTCGGATTGAGATTAATAATACAAAATACAATCAAATCCACAAATAATAAATGAACAAATAAATTATGAAGCATTATTATGGCTAAAGATAAGACTTCATGATCCCTTGGTAAAATTCCCAAACTACACAGCAGTCAAAAATAAGTCCCACCTTTACCAGTTGCAACATTAAAGTGATGTACATATTAATGCATCAATAATTATAATTAATGTAATATACATTATTCTGAACTGGGCCGTTCTGCATAATGAGTCTTTTTGACTTTTTTGTACTTTTAAGTATATTTTAATGCTTTTGTATTTTCACTGTTGAATGCAAAACCTTTACTTAACAGAGTAACTATTTTTTACTAGTAGTAAATACTAATACTAGTAGGCTACGAGTACTTATTTCACGAGTGGATTTTAAGTAGGGCTCAAAATAACGAGTTAATTTTGATTAATTAATCTGAGAAAAAATAACGCGTTAAAAACAAAACGCAGATTAATCCATTCCATATTGACCTTTCACCCGGAGCCGTTCTAGCAACCATTCGACTGTAAAATGAAGGAGGGACAGGCAAAAGAAACATTGCTACACGTGACACTAGTTAACACTAGGCTACACTCGACAGCAGGTAACGTTAGCCTTCCGCTAGCTAGTAGCTGGATTAAACATTAAACACGGTTAAAATGCTGACAGCTAAGCTAAATGGTGTAAAGTTTGACTGTGTTTCTGCCGTTGTCGGAAAAACACAGATGGAGATGGTGCGTTCAATGAAACTGGTAACCTACAGCCTCGCGGTGCATTTGTAGATATTGTAAAATACCCTTTTGAATTTATTTCCTCAGCATATTAGGTCTTATTTTTGATTGTTATGGTCATTAATTGAACAGTGAAAATAATAATAAAAAGAGTTTTTTAACTTTAATGTCACTAATGCTGATTATTCATTGATTCATTTGACTTGAAATATTAAAAATACTTTCACAGCAAAATTATGTATGCGATTAATTTAGATTAATTAAGATTAATTAATCACAGTCTGTAATTAATTTGATTACAATTTTTAATCGATTGACAGCCCTAATTTTAAGATTATGTACTACATTTCCCATATTGCATGACAACGCACAAATGTGTTTTATTTGATATTATAAGCTGTACAATTTTACTCGGGAACCTTTTTTCAGATCTTCCCTGAAAAAAAGTGCATTACTTGCATTATTATTTATTTTCTTCTATCTTGTCCAAATGCTTCAAATGAAGTGTTTTGTAACTTTCCAAAACCAGCAATCCAACATTCATCCTGACTTGCTGCAGCGATTGGCCAGTTGTGTGGAGGAGAGAGAGAAGGTGGGATTTAAACTTCTCTCTGAACCACTTCTCATGGCTACACCATGCAGTGACAGATTGTCCACAAGTGTGCACCGTTATCTCCATTTGTGTGATTCATTGCGTCTTGCACGTCTCTATGATCGCAGTGTCTTCATTGGGAACACTTTTCGATGTGTCCTAATGACTCTAACTAGTTTGTTTCAACACTGGCCTAAACTCCACTTTATCTAACCTCATTGTTTCTTTCTGGCATCCATCCCCTGCTCAGCATCTGGCTGCAGTCCAGGGCCTTGCTGCCCATCCCT
>CM042437.1:10345049-10425049 GCA_023631565.1 Gymnocephalus cernua | reverse complement strand
GTGCGTTAAAAAAAGTATCGGCATTAAAATGGGTTTGCGTTAACGCCGTTAATAACGCGTTAAACTGACAGCCCTAATATATATATATATATATATATATATATATTGCAAAGTCACCGTCATTAAGTCATTACAGTGGGCCATCAACTCAGTCTTTTTGTACCACAGCAATCTCTGGACTCATGTTACCTTACGTGAAAATGATCCCAATAAGTGCCATGCAGTGAAAAATACAAAATATAAATTTGGGTAAAAGAAAGGTATCAGATTGGTACTTAGTACTGGTAATTGACCTGAGTTGGAGTATCGGAATTGGTATCAGGAGAGAAAAGGTTTGATCATTGCATCCCTAATCAAGTAATAGCATGTTCTCCTTGTGCTCTGGTTTCTTCACAGTCCAAAGACATGCAGGCTAGATGAACTGGAAACCACAGGTTTGAGTGTGAATGGTTGTTTGTTTGTGTGTCGACTCTGTGATAGACTGGTGACCTGTCCAGGTTGTCCCTGCCTCTCACTTGATGTGTCCTGGGAAATGCTCCAAGCTCCCAGGTAAAGACTGTGAGTAAGTGGTGTGAAAGCTTTATACTGCAGGTTTCTTTCACCAGCCCATGTCCTGATTCCCTGTAATTGCTTCGATGTCAGAGGAAAGAAAAACGGGTCATCGAGATGAATCCTTGGGTTACCTCAGAGACTTTTTGTTACCATTGTTAGCCATGACTTGAACTATTGAACTGATTTGTTGGCTAGTGACCTTCTAGAACAAAATAATACAGATGTTTACCTGAGAGAAAAACACAGATCAGTGCATCCCTGGAGACATTGAAACAATTTGAATTCTCAAAAGCCTTCAAGCCTCAAAACCTTCCCGTGTGAGAATTTCCCCACAGACTCACATCCCATCTGATTATGTTGTGTCACTGATTAGCATGCCTTAGCCCATTGTTGTGTTTGACAGTTGAGGCTCGTTGGTATGAATCCACTGCCGAAGCTCAGACACTTCCACTCATTTGAAGTAGATCCTACACTGGCTCCTAAGCATTTTGCATAATGACCTCTTAAAATGATGCAATCTCTACTTGCAACCCCTCCTCATGCGATGCATACATCAATGAGTTGTGGCTGTTTCACCAAATAGTCTCAACTTGGTTTATTTGAATTTTCTTTTCTTTTTTAACTATCCAGTATTTTACAAGAAACAAGAATAGGAGTCACTGTGAACAGGCTGTACTTATGCACAGTGGTACTTTGAGTTAGATGCTAACCTCAGCTTGCTTACATGTAATGGCAATGCTAACATGCTGATGTTGAGCTGGTATAACCACAGCACCATTATGCATTGCAACCCTGAACTTATCTAGACAATACTCAGAGGAGCTGTAGATGAGAATGCAAATGTCCAAATCAGTTGGAACGGACACGACTTTACCCTGATGGTTCTATCATGCGGCTGATGCGAAACCGGAAGAATACAAACACCCGAAAGTGAAGAAGAAGGGTGACTTACACGAAGACGCCAACTAAAATGCCTAACTGAAGAGAGGACAAGATTTGGGAACTTCTGTCGGTAAGGAGCAGACCTGACAACATACAGTGCATTCAGGGTGATGAAGCTGAGGCTGGTTATTGCAGTTATGTTGAATTTGTTTGCACAGAAGCAAAGTAAGGAAAGCAATCAAAGATGCAAAAAGATAGACAGCATCTCTTCTGAAAACTATTTTTTTTTTTGCTATGTTAGTCTCCTCTCCTCCTTCTCCACTTCTTCCCCACCACCATACAGATGGTCCCAAGCTGCCTTCAATAATCCAATGCACATCCATGCCAGTACACCCCAGGCTACACCCCTAATGCTACACTACTCACACACACATACACAGAGACAGTGCCAGTTCCCTAGGCAGGACCCCTGTTTCTCTAGCCCAGATTGGATCAGTTTGTTTCAGCATGGAGCAGTAACACTGGGCCTTAGGGCTCTACATGGGCCTGCAGGGTCCCACGTTGGCCTCAAGTAGCTGGGTCTACAATGGAAAAAAGCTCTTGGGCTTGATTGTGTTATCTATTGATGATGGCAATTGTTATTATTACACAAGCTGGAGTGGCCACATGTTGTCATTCTCATCGCTTTAAGCCTGGCCGTCTAGAGACACACAAGAGCTGACACAGACAATAAAAACAGAGAGAGAGAGGTGGAAGGAAAGCAGTGAAAAAAAGGATGAGCAAGGGGATTTCTTAAGAGGAAAAAGAGATAGAGAACCAGGGGAGTTTGGCGTTTGCAGGAAGGAGCGGAAAAAGAACAAGGAACAGAGTGAGGGTGGATGGAGGGTGACGGAGGCAGGGAGAGATGGAAGGATGGAGGCAGATAGAGAAACAGGAGGGATGGAAAAGAAGGATGGGTACGCAGAGGGAGGGATGGATGCGGCGGATGGGGGAGGGATAGAAGAAGGGATGGAAGGAGGAATGTGACAGATGGGTCGTGCCTGGCCAGAGCTGGGAGGGAGCGGAGAGGTTGGCAACACAGGGTGAGAGAACACACAAACACACACAAGACACACCATAACTGCACGCAAACATGCATGTGCGCCAGATAACTCCTCCCATGCACACTCTCTGCTGTCAGAAGTGTTTCCGATGTCTTTCCTTGTGTCAAGAAAACGTCGACCATATGATAAATAGACAAATAGATGGCGCAGTGGACATGTTTTGACATATTGTTTACATAAATTAATTTTCTGCTCTTGAAATCAATTTCTGCATTGGCGGGCTCAGATAATATTTCAGTATGTTGAGTCTAATTCATGCTTTCAGAATCTCAGAATTTCAATATTCTCCTACCGTAGAAATAAAGATCATCTTTGCAAAATTGCAAGTCAGTGGGATCAACATGACTTAAAGTACAAGAGTCTTCATACATGCACAGCATGTTGAAGTAAAACTGCAACAGTCATATGCTGTTTTGTGTGTTAATATTGGGCAAAATTTGAAGGAAATGTGCTTTGACTGGATAAAAATATGTAAGCAAATATATGATAAGCAAACTCTAGTGATTTTAATCTGAGTCGCCAAAAGAGTACAGTATTCTCAGTCATCTGTCATTGTGTCCCTCTTATGAGGTTAAAAATGATTGTATTGTAACGTACTGTATTGCACCATATTGTATTGTATCTTAATATCGTATTTGTACTTTATTGTACTAAGTTAAAAAGAAGAATTGACACGCTGCTTTTGCTCCCAAACTGACACCGTATTGAACCGTATTGTATCATATCGCATTGCATCATATCAACGTATGTTGTTGTGTCAGACTGTTTTCATCCTGTGCCATGCCTCGATGCACCTTGTTTGTGTTACATGCTATTTACAGTCTACAGTTTCATTCTTTTCATTGTATTATTGATTTTAGATTTGGTCTGTGTTTTGGGTTTCTTCTTTTCTTTGTTTATGACAAATCAAATCAACTTATTCACAAGTCTTTTTGTTCAGATGTTGAGATAAGATGTCACCTGGTTTTGTCACCACGTCTCATGCTGCTGAGAAACTTCTCTAAATAGGTCAGGAAAACTCTTAATGTTTCACTCCAAAGTTACAAATCTCACACTTCTATCAAGTTACTGTAATGGTTGTTATAAACTGACAAATGGATGTAGGACACATACTTCTACTCCTTATTTGACAGCACTGTGACACTATATTCTGTGATTTGTTACACTACGAATGGTAAGATATGACTTACAGTTTACGATGCTAACAGAGTATGAGCTATTACCCAGAATACACTGTGTGTGTGTGTGTGTGTGTGTGTGTGTGTGTGTGTGTGTGTGTGTGTGTGTGTGTGTGTGTCTTTCATCAGGTCTGCACTGTGTTTCAGCAGGAGGAAAGACATGACGGGGAGAATGAACTTGACTCTTCCGCAACACCACAGCTGGCAGACTGCTGCTTATCGTGTGTGTGTGTGTGTATGTGTGTGTGTGTGTGTGTGTGTGTGTGTGTGTGTGTGTGTGTGTGTGTGCGTGCTTATACATGTGTACAACTCAGCAGGCAGGTGCAGCAGATGTCCAGCACACACATCTCACACACAAACAAACGCACACACACATACAGTAACGCCGTTAACATCTACACAGCAGACAGCTGAGTTGGTGACATTAAAGGACCCCTCCCTGTGTGAACCCGTCAGGTTACCATGGCGATGATAAAGTGCTGAGTCGTGCACATGTGTCCCGGTGCCAGCAGTTTCCAACAACACCCCAAACACGCCCTGGTAATGCCCCTTATCTGACAGACACACACACAGCTGGGAGAGGATGGAATGAAAATAGGTTGCATTTCTTTCTGCAGGGCTTCATTATTGCTTGAACCTTAAATCCATTTCATTTGTCTGTTTATCGCAGACGCATCTTCTTCAAATGAATACTTTAGGTTGAAAGATTTATGTATCTTCATCCTATTCTCTTCTTTCTTTCTCTCTCTCTCTCTCTCTCTCTCTCTCTCTCTCTTATGTTGAGAGTTCATGGCTGCTCTCCTTCCATACAAGAATCACACAAAGGACAAGTACTGTTTAATCCCACCGTAGCCCAGCCCTAAAGACACACCAGCTGGAGGCCTTTGTGTTTGTGTGTGTGTGTGTGTGTGTGTGTGTGTGTTATACAAACCGGTGTTCTTCGTGTGTGTACGCTCTTGCAAGTATGTGAATTGCTGAATGACACCCTTATCTGAGTGTACGTTGCTATATATGTGTGCATGTGTGTGTGTGTGTGTGTGTGTGTGTGTGTGTGTGTGTGCGCGTGTGTGTGTGTGTGTGTGTGTGTGTGTGTGTGTGTGTGTGTGTGTGTGTGTGTGTGTGTGTGTGTGTGTGTGTGTGTGTGTGTGTATGAGAAAGGGTGTGTAGGTGGGTTGAAGAGAGGGGGGTTATGGGTAAGTAGTATTTGGGGCCCCACTCTCATAGAGACACAGAGATATTCAAGTTCGAGTTGCGTCGCCTTTTGTTTTCAAGAAGGGGAGGAGGGTGTACTGGGTGGCTGGATGACTGGACGGATGGATGGCTTGCTGGGACACTGTGCCCCCCGATTTTCCCAAAAAAATATCCCCCCCTTTGCCTCCCCCCTCCTCCCTTCCCAGCTAGTGTAGTGCCACTGTATTGTCTGCTTGCAGGCGGGCCGCTTGTTGCTTGCCTTCTGTCCTGCTGTGCTGAGTGCCTGACAAAGGGGCTCTTTTAAATATGCAGACAATCCTCGATCACTTGCACACACGCACGCACGCATGCACGCACAACACACACACACACAGTTGTCCCTGCTTTCCTCTTTCTCTCTCCGTCAATGGCTAGACCTGGCCTAGGAGTGTTTCCTATTTTCACAGAGAATCAACAAGTCTCAGACATGAAAAGGACACAGAAGGCTTTTCTCCCCGTCAGTGCGGTTCAACCTTTGAATGAATACTGTTAGCATTGCTTTGTGGAGTGGCCGTCTTATTTGTTGTGGTCTTGTGACCGAGCTTTGTTCTTACTGTACATTTGACCAGCTATCTTTTTTATGCATAAGAAAATCCACACCGAAAAAAAAGATTTGGGTGAAACAACAATCATTGAGTATTGTTTCACACATCATACACATAAAAAACTGTTGCGAGAAACTAAACACATAACAATGTGTGTCCTGTATTCTTTAGAAACTGAGCTTTAGATGAAAACAGCTGTCTTGCGCTGTTTTAGAAGTTGCAACAAAGTTATGGAGATTGTTTTCTCAGCCAAACCTGCAGATGTCAGTTTAAAGACACAAGCTGGAAACTCATCTGAAAACATGGTACAACAGCCAAACATCAGGACACTTAGAGTCCACATGACACTCTTCTCTTTATCTCCCCCCCCTTCCTCCCTCTCCTGGTACGGGAGCCCTCACTGGCAGATTGGCAGAGGCCGCTCCCTCACGCAAAGCAGCAGAGTGAAGGGGCCCGGGCCCCCAGACAGGAGCCCAAGCTGGTCTCAGCCTCCCAACATGTTGAGCTGGCCTGCCTTGGGCACAGCCAAATGGTTCTGCAGCTGCCCCTTTGTCCCCCCTTCCTTAAGTAAACAAAGGACAGAAACAAATTAATGACCTACATTCACAGCAAACCTCGCATGGCCTCCTCGCAGGGAGAGAGAGAGAGAGAGCAGTTGTCCATAAGCAGATGTTCACTTACAACACTGCAGACTGCAATTACTGATCACCAAGCAGCACATAACCACAGGATAGGGTTGTTGTCATAATGTCCACTGTCTGCCTAAAATCACGATTGAAAGCATCGCTGAGAGCAGGTACCTCAAAGACAGTGTCTTTTTAAATAGTTTGCACATTTGAACTGAAAACAATTAATTTTAATTGGAGACATCTCCCAAAACTGCAAAACAAAATAATTCCTTGCCTTCAGATGTGACTGTAAATCTCATCCAATTACAGTAAATACATGTAAGGTTACTCGTTACTGTTAAACAGACACCAAGCTGAAATCTTTTTAACACTTCAAAGTTTCTGAAACCAATATTTGGCCTTCGTCAGACAATGTCATAAAGATTAGGCGTGAGCATATCGCGTGAGTGTGCGTCTGGGGCTTACTGAAGAGACCATCTGGGGCCTAACGAACGCTGCTCCTTGGCCTCTGTAAGAAGCAGATTTACTGAGCAGCAATACATTAGCTAAAGCTGATTTCTTTACTAGAAAACTGTACTTGAGGAGCTTTGGAATGAGGCTGTGTGTGTGTGTGTGTGTGTGTGTGTGTGTGTGTGTTGTGTGTGTGTTGTGTGTGTGCGTGTGTGTGTATGTGTGCAGGGGGTTGGATCTCAAGCTGCTGCACATTTTCTTCTCATATGCAGCCTACACCTCAACTGGTGCAGCAGATATATCAGGAGTTGTGCAGGCACGCAAAAGCACATAGTGAGTTCTCACACACACACACACACACACACACACACACACACACACACAGACAGTGAGTTTTCAGGCCATCATGCTCACACACAAACATGTACACAACTTCCACCCACATCGCAAGTCACGGAGGAACATGATGTGAAAACCTCCTGCAACCTGTAGCGCTGTGCTTGTGTGTGAGCAGCAAATAAGACCAAAGTTTCTGAATTGTCACTTTACAAAAATGTGTTAAATGTTAAACTTGAATATTCAGTTTTCTTTGGGATTTTAATGGCATTAAAGAAACTGTGAGGTGAAACTCAGCATCTCCATGAGAAGAAACAAAGTTGGTAAAATTACACATTAGTATATAAAGATGAGCTGTGACCGCTTTTAAAAAACAGAACTTCACACAAAGGTTGAATTTCAAGGTTCTTATAATTTATTGCAGTTTGCACACAATTTAAAAATGTCAACAACAGCACACCAAAAAATTACAAAACTAAACACAATTAGAATTTACTCCCCTTGAGAGAAAAAAATCAACCCAACTATGATTGTCAAAGCTAAAAATGACTAAATCTGAAAAAGGAACATAAAAGAAAAGCAAAGAAAACGTTTAATCTCAAGAGGGAGCAAATATATCTGAATCAAAATTTTCTTCTTTTTTTCCCAGATAGTGATTGTCCTTTTTCACAACAGACTCAGTCACTTCACACCCCCACCCCCCATCTGCCTTTCCATAAACAGAACATTTTATTTTTATACCTTGCTTTAAAAAAATCTCCCCCGTTTGTTTTCAAGTAAGCACAGCAAAAGATGGAGATGTTTCGTCAGGGTGGTTACTTCACAGCGTCTTGAGCGGTTGACATCGCTCCCACAACTCCACCCCACGCTCACACTTTACAAATTAAAAATAAAAAAACAGCCCAGACTACAGCAGTTTAAGGCGGTCAAGTACAACCATAGGAACAGAACAAAAAAACAGCAGTAGTGATGAAAACAACAGCAGGATGGAGTGAGCCCCGTATGCAGAGACACTGCCAGTAAAGAAATAGCGTTTCGAGAAGAAAGAAATTAGACGATGCGGTGCAAACTGCCGCAATGTCACCCACACTGTTGCCTTGGCAAAGCCTGTAGGTGCCACCAGATGACAGGGCAACACATACAACCACCCCACCCACCACATGCACATCAATGGGGGCGTGCACACAGACATATACACACATACACGTCTGAGTGAGGGGAAATGTGGAGCGTTCAATTTATTAGTATCTCTGTGTCAAACGCATTCGGATTGTATAAACGCTTGACTATTATTTGAAATTCCAACAAAAAAAAAATTTGATACAGAGGTTAAAAACAAACTGAAAAGTATTGTTAAACTGATGTAGCCCCCAGTCCAAATACAACATTCACATACAAAAAAGGATTTTCTGATAAATTCAATCAAATTCCATGAATTTATACATAATTTTAACAACTATTTCACAATGCTTTACAGTATCAAATACTTCCGTAGCGTCAGAAATGTTTTGTTTTTTTTAAATAAAGGCATCTTTTCAGCAAAAAATCTGATTTCATGTCTTTTAGCTTAAAAAGGTGCATTCAGGCATGCCAATTTGCTCCCATCGATCTCAAAGTAAGGATTATGTTTTAAGAGGAAAACGCACACACACACACAAACAGACGTCTTAGCACATTCACGCCACTGCATCTAATGTGGGTTATTGTACTGAATCAGCACGGCCCCGCTCAGCTCAGCACAGCTCGTGACAAACATATCTGACCCTTCAACTTTCAGCAGGACAGCCCAGTTACGGCCGCCCTCCTTATTTTTTTTCCCCTCTCTCCCCGTTATTCTTCTCACTTTAGCCAAGTCAGAGCCACATTACTGCACTCAACAGACCTGAAGTAAGTGCCCAATGAGCAGAAATCATAAAAAAAAAAATGGCTTTACCACATCTAGAGCTGGAGAGGACGGAGACATGGGAGGTGGAAAACGAACATACAGCAGTAGAGAAATTGAACGCCTGAGGAGGAGCAGGAGGAGGAAGTGCTGGGTGGATGTAGATCTTCAGTAGGTTAAATTGACTGGTAATAACCAAGCCACAGGCTCATAAACACACGCACAAACACACACACACACACACACACGCAGCAGAGAGATCAGTGCATATACACAGAGGCTTAAAATGCTTCATCATATCGCTTCAACATCCGACGGAAACACATTCGGTAACATTCTTCTAGGAGCCCAGCGACAGACCTACGACATATAGAAAAAAATCCAACTTTTCACTGTCAAAAATGTTATGTTCAAACATCTCCCCCCTGCGATGCAATAACCACAACTTAAAGGTTTAAGACAAAATCAAATTTTCATGCATTATTTCCATACTGTGAGAATAATATTCAGTTTTTCAAACAGACCGCACCCTGGAGTAGTATTCACAAAGAAAAGAAAAAGAAAGCCTGTTGTCAAATATTTGATCAATTACAATGTGTACAGTAATACAGCAAATTCACATTTTTATTTTAAAATATACAGGTTTGGACGTCATGCAACAACAGCAGGTCCCATTACAAAAAAGTAACAAAATAATAATAATCATTAATTTAAAAAAAAAAAAAGTAACGGATTTAAGTTCTAAAACTATAGCAGAACAATATACAACAACCTTAAATTAAATACCTTTTCAACAAGAGATGTTTTAAAGACTGCCAGCTAGATTTAAGAAAAAAAATCTATTAATAACAATAATAATAATAATAATGATAATAATTTGTAAAGGTCTTTTCATTTTTAGAAAATACTTCAAATTGATTGGAAGTGAAAAAAAGAGGCTGTGCATTGCATGAGTGCCATACATTAGTCTGTCAGTCAGTCAGCTTTACCCTGAACACACAACACCAAAGAGCTTAACAAGAGAAGCGGGGAGCGCTTCGCCAACAACACCTCCATGCCAGTAGAAAATAAAATTAATACACACAAAACACACTCATACACACTCACGCACATCAGGTGAAATTTTTGCCAGAGTAGTGCAGTATCACACACACACACACACACTACTTCAAACTGTGTATGTGTGGTGATCACAGTACCCGTTTAGTGTATTGTAATGCTTTTGCACTTCAGTGTGTTCGACCTGAACTCCTGCAGTGGCGTTTGCTGTCTGTGGAACTGGGACCGATACGCTGGCCAGCGTCGGAGTGTTGTGTCTGAGATGAAACAGAAACAGAGTGAAAACTCTTCAAGAAGGTGAGACATTCTCACTGGGACCCATGTCCTTAGACGCAATGAAAACCACCAAACAGAACTTATGCCAAAATAGAAATAAGAGTTCTGAATAAAATAGAATAAAACAAAATTACCCCAAAAAAAAAAAAACTCAGTAGTAACATTTTCATGTGCTATTAAAGTGCAATTGAATGAGATTTTGCGACATACAAGAACATGACTCACTTGAACCCCAAATATCAAACTTTGCCACCTCCCTTTCACCTCCCCATGCCTCTCTTTCACTCTCTGCTCTCTTTCCCTTTGTCAAACCCAGTCTGTTTCTACTTCCACAGTTCCTGGGAGCTGTCCTCAATCGCCCAATCCCTGACATTGGGCAGTGCCAGTGGTTCGCTCTTCACTGACAGCGAGTTGACAAGCTCGCAATGGAACTTGCGGATGTGTCGGTAGAGGTCCCCGGACTGCGTGAAGCGCCGTTCGCACCACTTGCAAGCGTGCGGCTTCTCGCGTGTGTGCACCACTGCGTGGCGGCTGAGGTTGTGTGAGTATTGGAAGCTCTTGCCGCAGGTGGTGCAGGTGTAGGGTTTCTCACCGGAGTGTGTCCGCTCGTGGCGCTTCAGCGTGTACATGCAGGAGAAGGTCTTGCTGCAGATGGTGCAGGTGGGCACGTTGACGTCTCCAGCGGGCTTGGAGCGGATGCCCTCCTGCTCCCTGAAGTGGGAGCTGAGGTGAAGCTGGAGGATGTGCGGGGAGGGGAATACCTTGTTACACAGCGGGCACATGAAGATCTGGGTGTGTTGAGCTGACAGCATGTTGGAGACGTAGGGCAGCAGGGAACTATCCATGCTGTTCACCTCGGCCTGGGTGCGCTCATTTTCCCCCCCTAGTATGTCCTCGTCGTCTGCGGTGGCTGAACTCTTCTCCTCCCGCTCCAGCTCTGAGGCCAGAGAGGCCTCTCGCAGAGCAGACAGGTGAGCTTCCAGGCCGAGCCTCCGCTGGGCCGACAGAGGCCCTCCAACCCCGTGGTGGACCAGGCCCCCGTTGGTGGTGGGAGCCGTCGCCTTGGTGATGCCGCTGTGTTCCATGTCATAGTCCCCACCTCCCAGTTCCTCTTCCTCGTCGGAAGCCACACCCCTCTCCACCTTCACCCTCACAGCCAATGGGCTTTGGAGGCTGTCTGGTGTAGCTACCCCGCTGAAATAGGACTGGTGGTGGTTACTGTGGTTGCTACCTGCAATTGGCTTGACTGACAGGTCCAGGACGCAGTCAGCCGCATCATTCGACACCCTCCTGCCCCTGTGCGCTCCACGAGAGCTCACGGAGCGGTGGGACCTCTGTGAGAGGGATCCAGTGGAGCTGGTGGGGCTGCCGGCCGGAGAGAGCAGCTTTCCTCCCTCCCCCACCCCATCCCCACCCTGCATCTCCGCCTCGCCATGCCCTGGGCTGGTTGTAGCCATGGCTGGTGTCCTTGGTCTGTCTGCAGACGGCAGCCTCAGCCACAGTGTTCCTCCTTCAACCTTCCCCTCCTCCTCTTCATCACTGTGCAGCAGGTCGGCAGTAGCAGGCCGGCCTATAGAGCCATCTGACAGACTGTCGGCCTTATCGGAGCAGCTGGACCCACCATCCTCTTCTCTGCGTGTGCTGTCTGCCTCCGTCGTGGACTTCTGCTTCAAACGTTTCTTACACACCTTGACGATGTCATACATGTGCAAGTAGCTGGCCGCTGCCAGCACATCCTCTACGGGAAGGTCCTGGAACTGCAGCTTGCCCTCATACATGAACTCCAGGAGCAGGGAAAAGGCCGGTGCTGTGACAATGTCGTTGTTGAGGTGCACCACGTCTCTCTTGTCCAGCTGGTCCTTGTAGAAGAGGTGAAAGTACATGCTGCAGGAGGCCAACACAGCTCGGTGGGCCCGGAACTGGGCATCGCCCACCAGCACCGTGGAGTCACACAGGAAGCCCTGGTGCCGCTGTTCGCTCAGACACTGAAGTAAATGTCTGCTGTGGTCTGGGAACTCCATCTTGCCGTCCTCATAACCTGCAGCCGCACAGAGACACAGAGGCAGAGTCAAAGTTAGATACATCCGATCAAGATCTGTGATGTAAGACTTGAAATTTACACCTAATGTGGGTTTTGACATTGACATTTCGGAAGTTTTTTAAATCAAGTTTTGAATTTTAAATAAAACATTTTCGGTGTTTAATATTTGTTCAGTGAAGGTACGTACGCAAGAAAAAGGAACAAAGAAATGTAGACGAAAAGCAACACATTCAAAAGATGATTTAAATTCAAAGACGACTTTTAAAAAAAAAAAAAAAAGACAATTTTTTAAATTGAAATGTGATGAGATAAAATTCTGATTAAGTGTAGCGATCATGACACTGTTCTTCTCATCACTTATCATTGTTTTTTTTGTTAACAACGCAAACAAAATTATCTTAATGAGGCCAATTAAAAACAGAAACGCAAGAAAGAGGAGACAAAAAAAGCATATTGTATGAGATGATGAATGAGAGAGAAAAGAAACACATCAGTAGAAGATAGGTCGGTAAAAACAGGACGACAGAAGTAAAAAGAGGAACATCTTTAAACACATAAAAAGTGAATTAAAATACAAAAAAAACCCTTATATTTAAAATGTTTATATATTTTATGTGTACTATACACACAATCACAACAAATATTTTTTCTCAAATTCAAAAACACCACGCAGGTTGCTGTAAAGTCATGTACATATTTGTTCGTAAAACGATGTCAAATGTTGATGTTATTTCTATAATTATTTACTTTATCTACAATTAAGGAAAAGAAATTATGAAAATTATAATTAAAAAGAATAATTACTAATTCCGTTTTTTTACCCACAGAAAGACTTAATCTCAGGTAAACCAGCTGCGACAGATTATTCTACTCTGTCTCTCTGTTCTCTCTCTGTATCTCTCTAACTCCTCTGCCTGCACTCCTGGATTGTCGCTGCTCCTACGCTGGTTATTTTTATTAACCCACTTTGGCCTGGCCTGGCACAGCCCTTTTAGGTAACCGGCTTTCAGCTGCACGCACTGTCCTCACGTACACACAACACAATCACACACATACTTAGTACCAGCCTACCTACCAACCACCTCCACAGGCTAAGTCGAGCAGGAAAACTGGCCAATTGAAATAGCACTGTTGAAAACAAAACAGCTTGTCCCTCATTTAACCTGTGAGCACGGGCTTGAGATTAGATGAGGGGGGCGGAAAAAGACTGAAAACTTGCAGCAATGCTCTTCAGGGGTCCTTAAAAAAGAGTCGGTAGAATTTATAATAAATGAACAACTAACTCTGACATGACAGATGACAGAAGGTGATAACGAGAGAAATCTGTAAAATAATTAAGTCCCACCTGTTAACCAAGTCGATTTGTCCTGCCTGAGAAAATACATTGGTCCCGCTCTGCACTGTGTTAACCAAAGCAGTTAAATCACCTCATTTGAATGAAGCTAAACCAAGAATGTCACTGTGTGTGTGAGACTGTGTGTGTGTGTGTGTGTGTGTGTGTGTGTTGTGTATATGTGTGTGCGCTCGCCCTCCGGCTCGTTCAGACTGCTTTTAATGAGGGGGCTTACGGGGACAAGGGTGTACCACCTCCCACCTCCACCCCTATCCCCCCCTCTGTCCAGCCAAACCCCTCTGCCACCTCCTACTTCCACACAAACACACACACACACACACACACACCATCCGTCACTCACACACTCCTTCCCATCTGAATGTTACAAGAAAAACCCCGCACATCCGCCCCATAGTAGAAACTGCCCTCTTCCTCAACCCCCCCACCCTCCGCCCACCACCCAGAAGAGAAGATTTACAATACAATCACTGTAAGTGCCCTGCTCGTCACAGCATCAATCCTAATCCTTAAAGATGGCTAAAAATAAAGACGGCGGTGGCGGCGGTGGGGAGAGAGCAGTCAGCGGAGGCTCAGGAGGGCAGCAGCCCGTCACCCGGCCCACCCGGCCCGGGCAGTTAGCTCAGGCAGGGGTCTGAGAGAGAGAGACACAGAGGGGCAGGGAGGGAGAGGGTGAGAGAGAGGTTGGGACGGCCGGGGAGGGAGGATTACCCACATCTGATCCAGCTGACGGGGGCCATATGGCAGCTGCTAGCCAGATAAAGAGATTAAGACTAGGAGGGAGTGCGATTACAGCTGTCTAGCCAATTCAGGCAGCTCAAATCTGCAACTTCTAAATTAGTCTTCTCTACTCCAGCAGACAGGAGGGGAAAAAAGACCGCACATGCTTTCAAGTAATTTTACAGCGAGTTAGATTTAACTGAAAGAAAACAGATGATTAGGATAAAATAGCAGCTACTTTTGTTGTTTGCTTAAAGTTTGACATTTTTTGTCCTTTTATTAAATAAAAAAAAATATATATTTTTTTTCGCTCGAATTTAACTAATTAAAATAATGACAAAATGTCATCTTTTTTTAAAAAATATTCAAAAAAGCATTACTTTCAATTATAATTTCACTTATTTAACTAAATTAACTGGGGGGGGGGGGGGGGACAACAAATTAGCTCTGTTTAAAATAATGTTTTGTCAGTTGTAACTTTGCTTTCTATGAATGAGTGTCTGAACAAAATACCTGACAACACAAATAGGAAACACATCGCAAAATAATAGATGAGTTGTAAATGCAGCTCTCTAGACTACAAACTTTAAACACAGCAATGAGTTCCCCGGACTGCAATTACACCTCAGACAGGCAGCACCAACACGAGTTTACTACTCACCAGTAGCTTCACACAGCTCTCACACTGGTTTGACACACCGGAGATCCCCACAACAAAACAAAATAACTACTACCCCAGACTCTCCTACTCTATTCACTCTGCCTCACACACACAAATGCACACACACACAAATGCACACACAAAACGATACCTGCAGCAGTATGCATCAACTTGATTAACTCCACTGTAGCAGAATAGCTGGGCTCTCTGGCTGGGAATGGCTGTGTATCTCTCTCTCTCTTTCTTTCTTGCTCTTTCTCTTCCTCGCTCGCTCTTTCTGAATCAATGAGTGGGTAGAAGAGGAGAGAAGAAAAAGAAGAAGAGGGAGGCAGGCAAAAAAAAAAAAAAACACGCTGTTCAAACTGCGAGGGACAGATGCAAAGTGGAGGAGATGTTGGAGGGGGAACGAGATACCACCTCCCTCCTCCTCCTCCTCCTCCTCCTCCTAACTGGCGCTGATCAGCAGCCACAAACACACACATACACAGCGTGCGCACAGACACAGACACACACACACACACACACACACACACACACACACACACACACACACACACACACACACACACACACAGTACTAACTCTCCCAGGCTGCCGCTGAGACTCACAATAAAGAACTGGGGAGGGGTGGAGGCAGTGGAGGGATGGAGGAGGAGGAGGTGGGGTGGATGGCAGCCTGTCAGCTGCTCTGACATCATCCTCAGATGGAGATGCTACCTCCAGCTGTGCTCTTTCTACAGCCATATGCTGCCTCCTCTACACTCCTGCCACCAGACTCCTCTTTCATTCTACCAACACCACGCAACTTTGTCTTTCTCTCATTTTTCTCTTTCTCTCTCTGGAAGAAAAGAAAAAACACGGGTCTACTAAATGCAGTGGGTTGCTGATTTGTTTTTTGGAAAACAGAAGAGTTTAATGTAACCACAACTGCCCACTAACAAAACTACCAAGGAAAGGGAAAGTTTTCAGAATATATACAGAGGTTCTGAGTAAAACTTTTGTGTAACCTTTTTCTAATTTTTAAATCCTTCTCTCCATGTCTCTGTCTTCTTCCAGCAACCATAAACAAAGGCCAACACAGCACATTTGTAACTGACAGACGCACGCAGCTGATATTGTTTTCCACTTCTTTACGGTTCAGCGCCGATGCCTAGTCTAGTATTCATTCATTCACTCAGTCATTCATTCATCTATCTATCTATCCATCCACCCATCGCCCCCTGCTCGGACCCTTCGAACAAGTGGCAGGAACAAAAATGAAATGAGGAAACAATGAGAACAAGTCATAAAGAAAGAACCTAATGACGGCAAATCCTAAACAAAAATTATACAAGCCCTTAATAAGCCGGGGAGAAACTTATTACAACAGCCTTATTTCGCTTTCGTTTTAGAAAAAGTGTGCACGTTTGGAGCCTGTGAATTTCCAGACATTTAATATGCGGGTGTAGCAACAAAACTACTTTTATTTTCAATTGCATTGTGTGCCCGAATTCACAATAAACCTTTTACTAAAGTTTAAAACACTAACACAGCATAGGTATAATAAAATAGTGTCGCCTACCGATATCACAAGATTTAAAAAGACAGATACTGTACACGCACATAAATGTCGAGCTAAATCAAAAGAATATTACTTTTCTTTGTTTTATAATGCGTAATGGTAAGCAACATGTGCACCATGTATACGTTGATTGCAAGCATTTCTGGATAATATAAGTAAACTTTTCCTTAATGTTTTCTAATAAACCGATAGTTTAGTAACAATAGAAGACTTAAAATAGGGTTATCGGTGTAAACATTTTGTCGACTCCAACTTCTACAATCTTTGATAAGCTTGTGTAAAAATCTGCTTTCAAAGTCTGAGACATTAGCTAAATTACCGGACTTAAACTTAAATTAACTTCACCACTGGAGTTGCAGTTAGCATCTTTAATTACAGTGTTAGAAAGTCGTGTGTTGCTGCACGACAACTCACGCACTATTTCAATTTCTGTTTTACTTTGACACATTTTAATATCGTGACAGCGAATATAGCGCTATATTCAACACTTGGACAAACATTAGTCAACAATGTGATCAATAACTGTGTTATAAATTACACTAATACACCCGTTAACTTAATTTAAAGCAGCTCTAAATTGTCAAACGAGGAAATGATCATTAAAAAGTCAAAGTAATGTTAGGCAGGCTGTGATAGTGTTACCGAACAAACTAACAACACGAGAAGACTGCAATTAATTTCTTAGCAGAAGACATGACAAACAGAAAGACAGAGACACACAGAGACACACTGACCCACGCAGCTAGCTATAGCCCGATCATAGCTAACAAAAGTAAAGCGAAGAGGCTAACGTTACAATATTGAGCTATTTACAGTTGTTCGGAAGGCCTCGGTGCTATGACAACAGCTGCTAAAACACCGAGGAGGGAGAGCTAACATAGCAACTATTATTGCGTGGAGACAACACAGTAATGCTAAGGAAGGTTTAGCTACTTTTTCCCCTCCGTAACCCACCCTCTCTCTCCCGAGCCCCTTATCGGACTCCGGTATTAAGAGGCAGCACTTACAGACAACACGGTCCAACGTCTTCCCCGCTTCCTCCGTCAAATCCTCCTTTTTTCCTTCGGAGACAAACTAGATTGACTTTGGACTAATTTCCATTACAGGCTGCCGAGGCGAGCAGGCGGAGGGACGGGAGTCTAGCACTCTGCGGCGGCCAGATGTTTCCGAGCTGTTGCTGCTCAACTCGGGCTGGGAAAAGGAGACGAGTTGACTGGCACGGCACGGAAGCCAATGGTGCCGGCGAGGAGGAAAGTGAAGGCAAATTGGAAGCGGCCCTCTAACAGAGGAGAGGGAGGGATATGTCTTCTTCTCTCGTCGGCGTAGGTTGACACCAGGCAATAACAGCAACAGCACACACACACACACACACACACCGTGAGAAGGCAGGGAAGAAGAAGCTGGGCCAAACCAACTGGTTCTGCGAGTCTGTGAGGAGGACTGGCGCAGCGGAGAGCGAGCGAGTGGAGAGCGGCGCGGTGCGGCCTGGGTACTGTAGTCAAGCCGGAGCAGGGTTGGGGGGGTTGGTGTGGAGGCGGAGCTGATGTGAGCAGGTGCACCACCTTCACAGAAAAATACCTTAATTGTTAATACTTAACATTGCATTGCTAAAATAACAACAGCTTTTGGTTTGACTATGTGCTGCTGTCAAAAACACAGTGGGTGTTCAATCAAACACACAAAACAGGTGCACCACTTCCAGGGGTTAAGAAAACATGGTTAACTACTGTTTGCAGTGGTGGAAAGTAACTAAATACATTTACTCAAGTGCTGAAGTAGGCGTTTTAAGTACTTGTACTTTAATTGAGTAAATATATAATATATTATAGATTAAGATACACATCAGTATATAAAGTCATTCGTATTAGCTCCACCTTTACAAGCTGCAACATTAGTGATATGTATATTGATCTATCAATGATTATAATCCATGATAAAATATATAGTATCCTGAAATGGGCCATTCTGCATAGGGTACCTTATATTTTGAGGGTAATAATTGAGGGTGTACTTATACAAAATGTAGTGTTACTTGCAGAGCATTTCTACACTGGTATTACCTGAGTAGGGGAGACCAGGATAGTTGTTACAGTTTTGACATTTCTGTTTGTATCTTGAAGGTCTTTTAAGCCAGTGCGTTCAAAATGTGATACAAACTAGTTACATGTGTCTGCTATTAAATGGTGTAGCTGTTATCTCTGCAACCCAAACAGGGTTAGTTGTACCATACCCTGAGGTAAAATGTAACATTATGATATACACTCGGGTGAAATGTAACATCGTGAAATTAGGATTATGACAAACACTTGATATTGAAACTTTTATTCAACACTTAAATTACTTTTTAACATAATATTTGTGTGTGTATTTGTTGAGAGGCACCCCTTGGTCTATCTTTTTTTTTCAAGACATAAATACAACCAAATTTTTGACTTGGGGTATTTTCTAACCCAGACTATTGTCGCCATGAACCTTATGAATCTTAATTTACAGCTAATAGCTAAAACATTAGCACTAACAACCTGCATGAAAGATATCTATATAGACACACAATAAACATGATTTAAGTTTGTTGAGTTTAACTACAAAGCTGGCAATACTATCACAAAAATAAATTAGGTTAAAAAAACAATACTTTCTTACCTAAAAAATATTTCTTTCTTTCTAAAATGTGCAGTGTCTGTCACAGGGTGCTGCTTCTTCACATGTGTAATAAGGACCAAACAGAGCATGTTTAGTGTGAATCAGGTGAATCAAAACTTGTTCCTGATTGGAGAGATTGGACGTGTTACAACTGACCCGTGTTACAACTATCCCCGGTCTCCCTGCTTCTCACTGACTGTTGGATTTGTAGGCTACCTGCAATTCCATTACTTAAAAGAAAAGGCAAGAAAAGGCAAGACAAGAAAATGTTTTTGTTATTGTCAACAATTGTTCTCCAACTGTAGTCATCATTCTGAAACCAGAACACAACAAATAACTATTGAGGATGACTCATTTTCACTCCTGCCACCTAAAGAGAGGCAAAAATTGATGTTACTACTTTTAAGTTGCATAACATAGGTAGGATGGGAATTTTGCTATTTCTAATCTTGAAATTTATTTTTGTTATACTATGCTGGAGTAGAGTTCACAGAATGAATGTTTAGCTGATAAATCTGCTAGATGCGAACCCATCCCATAATAATCTGGGCTGCTCTAACTGCAATTCATCCTCTGAATGCCCTATAGGTCTCTAGTTTGTGGTTGTAAAGTTTCAGGAGGCTGTGATTATCCTAACGGGTCATTTTATACAGTGAGGTGAAGTTTAAAAAAAATGCAATGAAATGACTACTATGGGGACTAACATCATTAAACATGAATACAATTGGGCTCATTAAATCCACAAATGTATGCAACTCCAAGACTGTTTAGGAATCCCAGCATGTAGAACTTTTCAAATACAGTATTTTAATACACAATTATTCTGCATAAGAAGAATGGCATTTTTTGTTGTCCCAAACTGTATGTGATTAGGATGCAGTGGGTATGTCTGTAAAGGGGAGACTCGTGAGTACCCATAGAACCCATTTTCATTCAGATATCTTGAGGTGAGAGGTCAAGGACCATGTCAGTTTTACCTTCGCCAAAATTTAGCCTAACTTTGCAGTGTTATTCAGCTGTCCTTCCCGACAAGCTAGCATGACATGGTCAGTGCCACTGAATTCCTTAGGTCATAGTATTATACCAACTTTAGAGCACTTTCAGCATTTATAACAGTTTACATGCATGGCTTCCTTCAGTTTGGGATGTGCTGTCAGATTGTCAGTGTAAGCTCTATGAATGGAACGGGCACCCTCAGTGACAAAGACTGTGGATGTAGTGGAAAATGTAGCTGCATAAAACTTTGTTTTTGTGAAAATAGAGGCAGAGATGTGTTTTTTTTAACAAATTTAAAAAGTCCACAAAGTGATTCTTCAAAAAAGGAATGAATGGAGTGAAAAAAGAGTAATACGGAAAGTAATACTGTCTTCTTTAAGTGAGTACTATACCAAGAAAAAACGCAATTAGGCATTTGATGAATATAACAGGTTATAAGTCCTAGTATCTCCCCCAACATGACTGGTACTTTTATGGGGAACCTATTGTTTCCCTTGCCATCCAACCATCCAACCATCCATCCATCCATTGTCATCCGCTTATCCGGGGTGGGGTCGCAGGGGCAGCAGCTCCAGCAGAGGACCCAAAACGTCCCTTTCCTGAGCCACATTAGATTCTTGTGCCTTGCTGAATAAATGTAGAGGCTTTGTGTGGCAAGACCTGTTTAACCTACATAACCAATGTGTCCCTGAGACACTTAACCCATAGTTGCAGAGAGGCGTGCAACCTCTGACATATAGCATATATAGCAATTGTAAGTTGCTTTGGATAAAAGTGTCAGTTAAATGACATTTAATAATAACCTGTAAGTTTCAATTTACAACAAACAGGGTGTTGCATGTATTCAGACTGGGCTGGTCGGTTGCTTCACCGACAGCTGAGTATTTAAATAATTAAATAATTGTGTTTATCACTGCAGTGGTCTTCAACATGGGACCCCACAGTTTGCAGAGCTGGAGACATTTAGGTTGTAAGTTTCCTACATGACATCCAAGAGAACAGCAAATCTAGGACACAGAGCAACATCAGCATCAGTGTTTCTCTCTGTCCAGAAAAAAGGAACCTGTCTCACAATTTTGAAGAAAGGGATGCTCAAGTGCTAAAACCCGGGTGCACCCAAGGAATTTATAACAAGCTTAGATTTTAAATACATCTGATGAATTCATAGAGGTAGTAGTCAAACATAGACCAAATACATGTTTATTACACTTAAAAATGACTACTGAACAGAGGTTTTCCTCTGCTGCTGTAAAATCATATCTAACAAATCCTTTAAAATGTGGGTCACTGAGACAAAAACCTTAATCAAACGTCTGTCGTGGGAGCCTTGACATGAAAAAGTTTGGGCAGTTTTGGTTGCCTGAGTGAGTCTGCATCCCCTAAACCTGTCCCAGTAAACTAATTGGCGTTACTAATAGATGGCTGGATGAACTGCAGCCCTGTGTGGTAATGAATTCACACGATCCGGTGTCATAGCTGAAGGACTTGTTAAAATGCAAATGAATGATGACCCTGTTATGTGTCTATCAATTCGGGGATCCATGTTACCAGCGCATTACAATGAGCCTCTTGTTCATGCACGAAAATACAATTAGGCCCATGGGCAGGAGCAGTTCAACTTGAGGCCTGTACAGAAAATTGGATTTAAAGACAGACTTTTAAAACTATTAACTAATTTGATTTTTTTATGGTAATTGCAGATTTCATTGAATATTAGGCTCCTTTATAGATTCTTTTTTTCATCAGCATGTAGGAAAATGTGATGTGTGGAAGACTCATCTTGTTGTCAGACGATCTCTTTTATAGCTCCTATGTACAGTAAAGAAAGATGCACTTTAGATAGCCTTGAATGCGTTGAAACCTGTTATGTACGTGTCTGTGTGGTGAATGCCTCAAGAGATTCCTGTGCAATTTTCTGAACTTCTTCTTCCACCGCTCCTGTGTTTCCCTCTCCGATCCACATGTTTTGCCACTGACGTGTGTGTGTGTGTGTGCATACGTGCATGTGTGTGTGCATGCGTGAGTGCGTGCCAAATAAGCAGAGCCAGAATGATGTTTGAAATTATCTGTGCTAGTATTTCATTCTCTCTATAACTGAAAACTAAACGCAAAGCAGAAGGCGAGACAGAAAGAAAACAGAGCTTGTATTCACATGCTGCTGCTACTACCACAAATAGTATCTATACCTTCCTCAGATCTTCAAACTGTTCAGTTGTTTGTTTCCTTTATATATGAATTTTACTATAGAAAGTTGCATATTGCCCAACTAACGTGTGTGTTGATTTAGTGCAAATGTATCATTGTATTTAACTGATTTTCTTCTTCCCACCTCTGGAGGTCACTATAGATCCCATGTTTTACACTCTATATCTGTCTCTATTCAGTTCAGTTCAATGAAGCTTTAATGGTATGACATTTGATTAAAAGATATGTTGCCAAAACATAGAGGAAAATAAATAATACATGCAATGAAAACGTTAAAAATTACTCATGTACAGGCCATGGACTGAAACAATACTCAAAATCAGAAAAAGAAAAAAAAAGGAAATTATGTGAATTAATTTATTAAAATAAAGAAAAACAATGTTCTTTTTTCTTCACCAGAATTTTATATGATCTATTTACACTTACCAGACTTACAGTTGCTGCTTTTTGTTACACAGTGTACTAGTTTTCTGTGTCTATTCTTTGTATCCCCAGTGCCTATTTGACACAAAAGTGCATGATACTAATATTCAGCTTTTTACTTCAGTCCCCCTGAAGCAGATAGTCCTGAGTGCAGGTTTATTTTTATTTACTTTTTCTTTTCTTTTTTTACGAATCTGGCAGAAGAAGCGATTCACAGAAAACCTCTGGCCATCCCTGAGACATTACGACTATGTGCTTCACAGATTCTGCCTCTCTTTGCCAGCATTAATTATATTTTGCGTGTCAATGGTTTTTTATATTCAAAGGTGTTTAACGCAGACAGCTGTTTGAAAGCAAAAAGGATTCTGATGATGATCCTTATTTTTCTCAGAGTGCTTTATGGAGGATTTCTCTATTTAAAATACATTTAATTAAACATTTTAAATACACAACACTCTTTTTGTGCATGTACAATATTTCTGTCCATATAAAGAAATATATATTCTTTATATGGACAGAAATATTGTTCAATCTGACCTTTAATTTACTAGTAAATCTGGGGATCGAGATGTTTAAGCTCATTTGCACTAATTGTAAGTTGCTCTGAATGAATAAGAGCTAGATTTGCAGATATACAGTATACAGTATCCTGTTTGGTGAAGTGTTTAGCTCGGCTTCAAAGCAGCAACTCTTACTGATTTGAGCACACAACATAAAGTAAGTTGGTTGTACAATTAGGGGAACACTTTTGATTCAAGACTCTGAAATAAGAAGTCATTTCTATAATCCAGATGTGTTTTTTTAAGGAGGTGGGTTCTCCAGTTTGTGGTTAGACAAATCGTCTGTATTATCCTAGTGGTTTTAGGGACCCTGAGACCATCCAGCCTCCCACTCATCCATAGTGAATCCAATGGCTTCCCTCATCATACCCGTAATAAAAGGCAAGCAAGAGGGGAGACATGCTGGGAGACACTGGCTGGCTGACAGAGAAAGAGGAAGGGAAAGCGGGGCAGCAGACAGATGTTCAAATCTCAGCCCCGGGTCGATGAGATCAATCCATCCTCCGAGGCAGAGACAGAAACAGAGAGAGAGACCGCGGGATTGAAGCAATGTGTATTATTACTGTGTATTATTACAGTTGGCTGTCCTTTTTCCTCTCAGCATCCCAGAAATCAGCATATCAAACCCCATTATAGATCAAAACACCCTGAATACACCTGGACCAAGCAGCACCTGTGAGACAGATGAAGGAAAATACCAAAGTCTATCAGCTTGGAAGAGGTCAAATAACAAGAATCATACACACATATTCGCCAAACTTTGCACATCGATCCAGTCCTATGCTAAACTTCCTTAACTGGCTTTGTGGGCTAATAGTCGTGATAGTGGCACTACAGCAACCTTCTAAAGTAGCTCATATTTATATAAGTAAAGTGACAATGTAGCGATGGTTGTAATAGGACAAGCAGGCCTGTGTTGTTTTGTGTGTTCTGTGTCGCCCCAAGATTTGTAGTATCACAATTTACAAAGTGATTTCATGAGTCAAATATTAAATTTATGACATGAAACAGAGGAAAAGGTTGGTTTAAAAATACAAACAATAGGCTATACACAATACTTCAACTCAAACTACAAAACCAACTACCCAGACACTCAACACAAGCTTTTTGTCTGCATGTGTCAGAACCTTAAAGAAAAGCGCCTTTTTCCAGCTGAGGGTGGGAGGAAGTCTGTCCATATAGTTTAATGATCTGATCATCTGGACCAGTGTGGCTGCTGTTGTAGGAGTCTGGAATGCAGCCATTTTGACTGAGTGTAAAATATTCATGAACTACCAATGGTAGCCCATCTGACTGGCTGGGGAACAGCTGCTGGGTCTCTGTGCCTCTAGAGGTGCAGCATCTGTCCATTTGAGGAAAGTGACTATATTCTTGTGTAAGTGCATTACATGTGTGTTTCTGTGTGCATGCATGTCTTTCTAGACATGCATTTGTGTGTGTATGAGAGCACACATCCTAATATATGCGTGTGTTTTCATCATATCTCAGGGGGACTAGACATCAGGAGAAACAACTGTGTATTTAACTTGCTTATCTCCAGATGGTGGAGGAGCATTTTCGAAATGATCAAAAAGTGAGTCTCAGATTTATCAGGATCTGTACTTGTCAATCACGTGTTTGTGTGTGTGTGTGTGTGTGTGTGTGGGGGGGGGGGGGGGGGGCTGTTTGCACCCGTGCGCGTGAAGCTCAGCTTTGGCTGTGGCTGTATGATGGACATCTGGAAGCTAAATTGGTTAATGGCGCCTTCAAGCCAACAGCCAGCCGGCCATCCCCATCGCTGAGCTGAGAGAGAGCGAGTGTGTGTGTGTGTGTGTGTGTGTGTGTGTGTGTGTGTGTGTGTGTGTGTGTGTGTGTGTGTGTGTGTGTGTGTGTGTCTGTGTGTGTGTGTGTGTGTGGTTGGGGGACTCTACCTCTGGCCAGCCGTCCTGCTACAAACACCCCTGCTAGACATTTAGGGGCTTTCCCCCTCCAAATTAATTATTTTGTATTATCTTCAGAGTACACTCCAAACAAAATCAAATTTGTTGTGTTCACACGAACAAACTGATGCATTTGAGACCATATAGAAGCAGCACGTTTGGATTTGATCACCACACCACAGTCCGTTGTGCATGTGACTGAGTTAATCTTAATGCAGTTTGATATTTAAATTACTTTTTTAAGAAATGTGTTTTATGTGACTCAAAAGCCCACCACAGAAAACATTTTTATATAAATTTTATTATTTTGTATAAAAAAACACAAACAACATAAAAAACAATTAAAAATGACAATACACAAATACCAGAAATAAAGACTTTAAGAGCCTGCAGCCATGCAAGTGTGAGGTTGTACTGGTACACAGCGGTGCTTTAAGCTGAATGCTAATATCAGCATGCTGACATGCTTACAATGACAACGCTAACAGGCTAATTTTAAGCAGGTATCATGTTTACCATGATAACAACATAACTAACATTTGCTGAGTAAGCTAAGTACAAAGTAAACACAAACACAAAGTGCAGCTCAGGATGATGGTAATGACATTAGTTTTGTAGTAGTTCTGAAGTAAAAATGTTTACCTGATGGATGGGGCAAAGAGGAGAAGACGGTTGATCACCAAAGTGTTTACAATTCGTCATGAGGGGAATATGAATGTCTGCATAAAATTTCATGGTAATCCATCTAGTAGATTTGTTGAGATATTTTGCTGGAAAAGTGAAACCATCGACCTGCTGGTCACCAGAGAAAAAAGTCAGGGGATCATCAAAGTCAATACGTTTCACCCTCTGGGGCCCATAAATGTCTGTATCAAATTTCATGGCAGTCCATCGGTTATTGAGATATTTCAATCTGCACCAAAATGATGGCTCGGCCAACAGACACACCGCAAGTGTGACTAAAAATGAATAATTAATTAAAGCACTAATTACAATTACAAGTCAAAAACATGATAAAGAGGAAATACAAAATAAAGGAAAATAAGAGACATATGCATATAAAATGAACAGCAATGCAGCACCAATCAGGGTCTATATATATATATACATATATATATATATATATATATATATATATATATATATATATATATATATATGAATGACCAAGGTTGTGAGGTAGATAACAAATGATATGATAGCAATATCTGCTACCATTCATTACAGCAGTAATACCCAAGACATTTTATTGTAATGTGATTGTGATGTAAGAAGTTTAGCAAAAATAACTATAAAGAGTGTCTTGGGGGTATTATGGTATTTCACCTCTGAATGGGTATTATAAGGAACATTTTGTTGTAAACATAAATCATAATATATAGGAGAGGAAAAGATCATAACAATTCAATTACATTTTATTTATAGTATCAAATCATAACAGGAGTTATCTCAAGACACTTTACAGATAGAGTAGGTCTAGACCACACTCTATAATTTACAAAAAACCCAACAAATCCCCCAAGAGCAAGCACTCAGTGCAACAGTGGCGAGGAAAAACACCCTTTTAGGAAGAAACCTCGGACAGACCCAGGCTCTTGGTAGGAGGTGTCTGGCGTGCCGGTTGGGGTGTTCTGAACAGAGGCAATAACAATCACAGTATAGATAATGAAAAAGTTACTAGAAATAGTGGTTGTAGTAGCGCAGGGAGCAGCATGGCATAGCATGGAATTTCAGCAGAACCACGGCAACAGCTGGAACCATGATTTTGGTGCCATCCTTATCCCGGGATTTCATCCTGGGTGAAAAGAAACATAAAGACTCCGGGGAGCAAGCTCCCAGGGCTAGGTTAGTAACAAGCATTTCTGGGACAGAGAACCAGGCCTAACCAGGCTAGGCAGATGCTGCAACTCATCACTCCCTAACTATAGGCTTTATCAAAGAGGAGAGTCTTAAGTTTACTCTGGAATGTGGTGACAGTATCTGCCTCCCGGACCCAGACTGGGAGCTGGTTCCACAGGCGAGGAGCCTGATAGCTAAAGGCTCTGGCTCCCATTCTACTTTTAGTTCTAGTCAGAACACGTGCTGCAGCGTTCTGGATCAGCTGGAAAGTCTTAAGTGACTTATTTGAGCTTCCTGATAGTAAGGAATTACAATAGTCCAGCCTGGAAGTAACGAATGCATGGACTAGTTTTTCAGCATTGTTCTGAGACAGGATGTTCCTTATTTTGACAATGTTGCGAAGATGATAAAGGCTGTTCTTGAGGTTTGTTTTAAGTGGGCATTAAAGGATATATCCTGATCAAAAATAACTCCTAGATTTCTGACAGTAGTGCTGGAGGCCAGTGCAATACCATCCAAGGTAGCTATATCTTTAGATAGTAAGTTTCGAAGTTGTTTACATCCTAGCACAATCACCTCAGTTTTGCTTGATTTTAGCATCAGAAAGTTGTGGGTCATCCAGGATTTTATATCTTTGATACATGCTTGAAGTTTAGCTAACTGACTGATTTCATCTGGTTTGATTGATAAGTATAATTGGGTGTCATCTGCATAACAGTGAAAGTTAATTGAGTGTTTCCTAATAATATTGCCTAGAGGAAGCATATATAAGGAGAATACAATTGGTCCAAGCACTGAGCCTTGTGGAACGCCATGGTTAAGTTTAGCGTACTTGGAGGATTTGTCATTAACATTAACAAATTGAGATCGATCAGAGAAATAGGACTTAAACCAGCTCAGTGCGATTCCTTTAATACCAACTAAGTGTTCCAGTCTCTGTAACAGGATGGTATGGTCAATAGTGTCAAAGGCAGCACTAAGATCTAGTAAGACAAGTATGGAGACAAGTCCTTTGTCTGAAGCAGTTAGAAGGTCGTTAGTAATTTTCACCAGTGCCGTCTCTGTGCTATGATGCTTTCTAAATCCTGACTGAAAGTCCTCAAATAAACTATTGCTATGTAGGAAATCACATAACTGATTAGCAACTACCTTCTCAAGGATTTTGGAGAGGAGCGGAAGATACACTGCTCTATAGGTATCTGAATACCACAAAATATGCCATAGCAACCAGTGAAACATAGTTAGCCGTGCTTTATGGGAGCTGGAACTACTTACAGACTAAAATGCTTCACAGCTGTTTCATATGAGGAGTTCCTTAATGATTTGTTGTCACATAACAATAATCAGATCTCCAAAAGCCAGATATGGTCAGGCTTTCTGCAGCTGCTACATCTATCAGGGCAGAATACACATATGAACAACAGAGACAGGGAGAGTGGGAAACACCAACATGAAAGAGCTTTAAATAAATACTGCAGATGCAGAACAGCAGAGTCCAGGCCAAGAGTGCACAAACATCAGAATGATCTCCTCAAATCTTTAACCTATGATCTTAGAGATCATGTTGAAATGAAATGAATGAAAGTGCTACTGTAGCCTCTGTTTTGGTCTGTCTGTCTGTCTGCCTGTCTGTCTCTCTTCAGTCCAGATGTCAGAGGAACTAGCCAACAGCTGCGGCAGGAAATGAGCCCCCAGGCAATGAAAAGGCCAATACACTTCCACACAGAGACCAAAACAAAACATGCACACACACACACACACACACACACACACACACACACACACACACACACACACACACACACACACACACACACACACACACACACACACACACACACACACACACACACACACAAAGATGAACTCAGAAGAAAACAAGTGGATGACGGACACCGTGCAGGGGATGACAGAAATTACCACATCAAATTATTTGTGTGTATGTTTGTTTTTAACAGAACATCTCCATGAACATGTTGCTCCATGTCGCTGCTCAAGTGCATATGGAAACTCACTAACATAGCCATGCAGTTCAGCACTTTTGTACGTCTGTGTCAGTATTCATGTGTCTTTTTTCTCCTGGATTCATCCATTTTGCGTAAAGAGTGTGTGTGTTTGGCCGATGCTGTGCCAGCCTGCCAGCCTGCCTGCCACATCGCCAGCCCCCGAGCCAGCGGGAACATTTGCCTTGTGGCTCCAATTCCCAGGAATGCCTAACCTGCGCCAGCTGTTGAGAACATGTTACCTGCGCCAACAATGCGCCGGCTCTGCCCACCACATCAGCTGCCGCTCTGTCTCCATCTGGGTGGGAGATTGGATTTGTGTGTGCACTTGTTTGTAGCATACTGTATCTTTAACTCTTCCCACATCTGTATGTGTGCTTGCATCTACTACACATCTACACATTGCTTGCATCTACTACAAAGATGAGTCTGATGACTCATCTGTGTAGTGTGAACAGAGCTACTGTAGTGTGTGTGTATATGCATGTATGGACGTTCCTAATGTGTGTGTATATGCCTGTATGGACGTTCCTAATGTGTGTGTATATGCCTGTATGGACGTTCCTAATGTGTGTGTATATGCCTGTATGGACGTTCCTAATGTTGTGTGTGTGTGTGTGTGTGTGTGTGTGTGTGTGTGTGTGTGTGTGTGTGTGTGTGTGTGTGTGTGTGTGTGTGTGTGTGTGTGTGTGTGTGTGTGTGTGCCAGATCTGGTGTGTATGTGTGTCTCCATCTGTGTGTGATGGGCCTCTCTTGCCTGCATCTGGAGCAGCATTGAAGAGGCTTTCCAACAAGGCCAATGGCAGCCAGCCTGCCAAACAGCCCAGATGTTAGTTCTGTACGCCTCAGGCTAAATGAAGGGAGCCCTACTCTCATTATTCAGGAATAGTAAATTGCAACTACTTTTTGAGCAGAATAAAGGAGAGACATCATGAAAGAAGTAAGAGTAAGTAAGAGAAAGAGATAGAGGTGTGAAAAGAGAGCTAGATGAGAGTGAGATGTCATTTGATGTGATTGTTACTATAAGCCTCTTTACAGAGCTGGTAGAACAATTGTGATAAATAAATCAAACTAAATGCCGTTTTGATGAATTACCTATGTCAAGTGGGTTTCAAGCCTCTGCAAGTTGATTTATAACATAATACAATTACTTTAGTGTATATAAATCAAAATGATAGAAAGGCCTTGGCGGAGGAGGTAGCAAAACTACCAGTTCAGAGAAATTAAACTACAAAAATAAGATCCAACTTGTACTAAATCTGACTAATTTTTATATGCAATTGTAGGTCAAATCACAAGTATGTTTAAACCTACATTCATGGATTTATTTTAATGCTTGGGGGGCAACAATCTGTGAACACAACATTAACAGATAAGCAACTTATGAAGTTGATTTGACAGTTGCCTATTTACACATCCAGCAGACACTTTATCAATATTTCTTTTCTGGCCACCTGATTAATGCAAGTCCAACATGTGGGGTCCAGCATTTTGGCCCCACAAAGCTGTCCGGACCCCACAAGTATACTGTATTCCTGGTTTTTGGACCCAACGGATGTAGTTAAACAGCAACAACACACACACACACACACACACACACACACACACACACACACACACACACACACACACACACACACACACACACACACACACACACACACACACACACACACACACACACACACATACACACTCACACACACTCAGAAACATGCAGTAAGGTTATCTACCAACACTGAGGTAAGTGTATGCCTTTTCTGTAGCGGCAAGTAACGTTTGTTACAATATAACACCAGACAGACTTTCATTCTTCTTTCAAAATGAACAAAAATGGCATCACAAAATCCTTTCTGCCCTTTCAGTGAGCTCTAAAGTCACTGATTTCTAAATAACAGAAAGGCACTGAAAAAAAAGAGCAAATCTCATCGTAAACAGGACATTCAGCATGTTCATTCAGCGTCAGACAAAATTAGCTTGATCATCTGGATGGGTGTAGCTGTGATGTTGGTGCAGATTTAACTCTGTGTGTGTGTGTGTGTGTGTGTGTGTGTGTGTGTGTGTGTGTGTGTGTGTGTGTGTGTGTGTGTGTGTGTGTGTGTGTGTGTGTGTGTGTCTACTATGGTAACCACAAAGGTGGCATCTGCCAGGGCGCTTTAGCACTGTTTGTGAGATCCATGTGTGTGGACTTCCACAGGGCTTAGAGAACGTCCGCTCACCCCCATATGGTGAGCTGTCACTGGGGCAACACGGTGGAGCCCTCCCCTGTGTGGGACCTCCAGCCAGCTATTAGACTGACCGAGTAAACAACAACTGGACATAGGCTGATGATGCCGTATTTGTTGGGATATTGTTTTGGATAGGATATTCTCTTCTAAACCTACATCAAAATAATCTTTTTCTCAGATGAATTACCTCGGTCATATGTCAGTATTTATGCTTCAGTGATATCCCAAAATCTGTTTTTGGAAAACACTCTATTCCTCTATACAAAACAGATTTGACATCTAAATCATTTCACAGGGGTTAAATGTTTATGACTGTTAGGCATCAGATGTTACTAATGCTGGCTTAAAACTTAAAACTGGTTTAAAATAGCAGATCAATGATAGTGATATAAGGTATTTTCTTTTGAGTTTATTAGAAGACAAAAGACATGTAACTAAGTAGCTGTGAATTGGTCTTATAGCTTCTTCACGTCTAGTCTGCACTGACAACTTTCTATGAAACACGGCATATGACACATTTGGGAAATGCAAATTGCTGAGAGAAAAACATAACTGAGGGACATCTCCCCTGACAGATATCTTTCTCACATCTGTCTCTCCCTTCCTGCACACAGATGTTACACTGCAGTTTGTTCTGAGAAGGAGAAGATGTCTCTTCCTGTGCCTCCCCAAGGAGCGAGTAGCCTGGGGAAAATCACATTTACACATAAAGTGTTAATGTGTCTCTGTGAAAAAGTGTGTGTGTGTGTGTGTGTGTGCGTGTGCGTGTGCGTGTGCGTGTGCGTGTGCGTGTGCGTGTGCGTGTGTGTGTGTGGGTGGAAGACGAATAGCGGGGGAGACACAGAGAGAGTCTTACATAGGAAGTAAAGGAGGCACAGACCAGAAATAGGAAGTGGCAGGATTGGAAACTGGGGGCCCTTGGGGGCCATCAGAGGCTTTGGAAGTGGTTGGGTGTGTGTGTGTGTGTGTGTGTGTGTGTGTGTGTGTGTGTGTGTGTGTGTGTGTGTGTGTGTGTGTGTGTGTGTGTTATATCCTCTGGCTGTACTTAAACTGTGTGTGTTTTTGGTGTTGATCGCATCCAGTTGTTGGAAAGCCAAACACAGTCTGTGCACCCAGATGTTGACAGATGTGCCATGAACAACCTTACTTCCTCTGAAGCTCAAGCACACAATGACACACTAACAAAGGAGAGATAGTAACGCATAGCCTTTCTGTATCCCCTCTGGAGACAGTCTTTCTGGCTTGCTTGAGATATTCAACAAATACCACAATATTTCGTAAAACCAACTTCAGCACTGCTGTGCTCTTAGGGACCGCCATCCACTGCGCTGTTCCAGATGTTCTTTAAATAACTAAAACACACAGAATTTGCCTCATCCAGATGTGTTTACTTCATGAGCCCCAGTCTCAGATAAATATGGTGAGAGAGAAAGACAGGCAGGCTAACAGCTGGAGCCCTCAGTAGAACTATAACTAATGCGGCTCTCCCTAGTGGCCTGGAGTGGTTCTTGCACACAGGCAGCTGTGCACATGCGGTGAAGAAGTGGGAGACCGGGGTGGTTTGGAGTGGTGGGACATTTAGTTGTCATCTGTCACAGGTCCAGCTGGTACTGATGTTTTGTGGCTTCAGCTGTTGTTTTTTCATCCTATCCTTGTCTATCCTGTGTTGTCTGGTCCAATCCTGTTTTGCCCTGTCCTATACCCCCTTTTGTCCTATTTCGGTCACATCCTACCTTATTTTTCCTATCCTGCCCTGTCCTGAACCCTGCTTTGCCCTTTCCTATCCTACCCTATTTGTCTTGTCCTATCTTGTTCTATCCTTTCCCATCCTGTCCTTCCCTATCCTATCCTTTTCATATGTCCTATGCTGTACTTTCCTAACCTATCCTGTCCTGTCCCGTCGTATAGGGGACCCAATGTCCTGTACGGTGACTTCTTTGTTCCCACTAACAGTTGATGATGATTGCATGCCTTACACAAACAGCCCCTGTAAACCTGATTTCAAATCTTAAGTAGATCTCTATAACATTAAATATTTATGACTAAATATTAAACAATCAAAGTTAAAGTTTGGCAAATCTGGACTGCATGAGTGTGGTTTGATCAGATTTGATTGCCAGTGGCCTGGCTATGCAAGAAAACAACCCCACAACTGTTATCAGATTTTGATTTCAAAATTACTAAAAACTGATTGGTGCATGAATGTATGTACTTTTTGCCAATGAGCTCCACCTATTTTTAAACGAGGGGAAAAAACTCAAATACAGAAAAGATACCGATTAGATTAGATCATTGTGTCATTGTGCAGAGTACAAGTACAAAGACAACAAAATACAGTTTGCGTCCAACCGGAAGCGCAAAAAAAGCAGAAAAGTGCAATGTGATATTCAAGTATAGACAGGTTGTGCATAGACAGGACAAGAAATATATGTGTTATAAGATTGAAGCTTTGGTAACATAGCTTACATACATATTTAACATCAATTTTATTTTCTACAGCCTATAAAGACATATCTTATCTTGTCAATGCAGCTTGAGAGAATATCTTATTTCTACAGTAATCCATTTGTGTTCAGCCACGTCAAGGTCACACCTCAGCAATGGCAGCAGCCCTCCTCTGGCACAAAAACAGATCAAAGTTCTCCCTGTCCTCTCTCTCTGTCATCCTCCCACTGCTTCATTGATTCAACCACTGAGCAGAATCTACTCTGATGGCACCCAGTGGAACTCCAGCAAGCAGCTGGAAGAGCAGTGAGAGAGGAAGTGTGTGTGTGTGTGTGTGTGTGTGTGTGTGTGTGTGTGTGTGTGTGTGTGTGTGTGTGTGTGTGTGTGTGTGTGTGTGTGTGTGTGTGTGTGTGTGTGTGTGTGTGTGTGTGTATGTGTGTGTGTGTGAGGAGGATTCATATGCATGTTCATGTCACACAATCCAGCTTGGAGATGTTAATGTCGGTTGGAGGTTTCTGGCTGCACCCACTGCCTCATGCAGGTAACATCTGTCTTCAAACACTGAGACCCTCATAACATTATTCGCTCACAACATTTCTCACATGAGAATAATACAATACCATATAACAAAGTGGACAGGCCACCTAAACTGACTCAGTTTGCCCAGCCATCCTGTAAACAAATGTAACCTTAGCCTACAAACTCTCATTCTTCACAAAGTCACAAAGTCTCATTCTTCCCGTCACTGCCAGCTTATGACGTAAGGAAGCGTCAAGCAAACCTGAGCAGTAAATCAAGAGCCTCTGCTTTGTGGCTCAACTCTCTCTCTTTTTATAACCATGGTGCAAAATGACTCCTACATAACTGGTGCAGCTTCCGCTAAGCAGCGGTCAATCACATAATTGCTTTTACCCTCACTCGTAAATAATCCTGCCGTCATATTGGAAATACAACTTCCCGTCGTAGACGTTGCACATTAACATGTGCTTGAGCCACTGGGGGCTTCAGAAATCATTTTTATGTAAGCTAAATATTTCCAAGATGAGAGTTTTGAACTATGAACTCTTTATCATCAACATTTTATCAGAATTGTGCAGTCATAAAAGGCGTATTTGATTTTATTACTCACTGGATGTACTTACTTTCAACTTTATTATAAGAATTAACAATGTTTTCAAACAATACTTCCTAATATATTTCCTATAGAGATGTGGATTGGACGACATGTGACGCCTGAAGACAAATATTTATTAACTGCAGTCTACATTTTGAATAAAGTTGGGACAGACCTTACAATGAAGTGAAAGTTTCAAATACCGTATGCCAGTTTTTGAAAGACAGTTGGTTATTTGGGACTCAAATACAATCAAACATAGCATTTCAAAGCTAATATCAATGACATGTTTTTATCTTTGTTTAAAAGTACAGAACATTGGTCTGTTGCTATATACCACTGCCTTTTGGCAATATACAATTATTTTGAGTTTTTGGTTGTGAACATTGATTATAGATTGCAGATTATCACTTTAATGAAAAGTTTATTGCAGTATTATTGCTAGTCTTGTAAAGTTAATCAAAATCTGTTTTCACTCCTCTGGCCTCAAGCCCTTAATTTTAGGGCAGAGCAGCTGCACACTCCAGAGCAACTTGAGAAACCAGACTGCTCCAACCTTTGGGTGGAGATGTGTGTAAGGTGGGGCTTGGCATAGAGGACAATATGTGTGTGTGTGTGTGTGTGTGTGTGTGTGTGTGTGTGTGTTTTTGGGGAGAGTGCAACCTGTCTGCACGTGAGCAGAAGGTATCCACATACACACAGGTGCACATGCATGCTGCATATGTGACTATGTGTGGATATGTGTGACTATGTGTGACATATGCATGAATACAAGCACATAAACAGGCTAGCAAACAAACACATGTAGGCACAGACAAACACTGCAACACACATGTTCACTCACATCAAGGTCTTAAACTCATCTTCTTGCTTCCCCACGGTATATGTTTTTAAAACTAAGCTATCATCATCACATAATGGGACAAAATGGCAAGAACACTTCACAGTGTGGTGAAATCAAATACAATAGCCCTGCAAAAACATTAACAATGATGTAAATGCCGATGGTTTTGGGCAATAAAGTGACCCTATCATTGAGATTTAGCATGGTCTTGCTTCACTATAATACATTTGTAATGTGCGTGATTACATGACAGCCAAATACTATGTTTCTATGGTAAAATAAATCAAAGTGAGATGTATTCTACACTCTCTTGATACATCAACATGATCATCATGAAATCTAACGTAACATTTAAATAGTTTATAGGTTGGAGGCAGCTTATATATATATATATATATATATATATATATATATATATATATATATATATATATATATATATATATATATATATGATACTGCAAAATAGGTGACCCAGAACAGAGCAGAGCAGAGCCATGCTGGACCATACTGGCTCCCAAGCTGTCCTGCTGTACAGCACACCTTCAACACCGTGGCTGCAGCTGCTCTGTCCTGTCTCGTGTGTGCCTGTTCTTGTGTGTACGTATCCCCTGCACAGGGTCTGTCTGGCCGCAGCTGTCCCTACCTCTATGCGGGTCTCCGGGGCGAAGCTGACCTCTCTCTCCTGAAGCCACTTCAAAGAGACCAGGGATGGGCTGTAGGGGTACGGGGTGCCGGGCCGTCCAGCACGGCTGCTGCATTCCTGGGCTTTGGGAGCTGGGGCTGGAGTTAAGGTAGGGGGGTGGAGGGGTGGAGGGGGGTTGGGTGTGTTGCAGGAGGTGAAGGGAGTCACAAACATGGGGGGGATATGGTGTTTGTGTGTAGCAGGAGGGCAGAGACAGGAGGCATGGGAATGGGGGTAGGGATGTTGTTATAGTCGAAGGCTTGAAGTTTAGCTTTGTTTGTGTGTGTGTGCGTGTGTGTGTGTGTGTGTCACTCTGCAGCGCACCATCTCACCCACAGGGAGTCTGGGGTCCAGCTTGGCGAGAACTGATGGCACATTGGCCCTGGGGGCCATGGTTAAATGGGGGTCCCGATGGAAAAGACAGATTACTGCACACACACCCATACAGAAGGAAGGATACAGCCCTGCAAATATATGCATTTCTGAAGTCCCATAAAATGAATGAGGAATTAAAGGAAAACAATGGAAGGAAAGAAATATGCACACTGCCACATATTTCTAGTATAAACTATTTAAAACTTTTCGCCCCCTTTCTCTTACATACATACACATACTATACAAATATGGAAACCTAACATGCCTGAAGGTCACAAACATACTGTACACCATGTGTTGTTGCACTTGTGGGTGAGATCACGCCCTGATAAGCAAAACATACCTGGAGGATCCCAACTTAAAATGTTGTTGTTCTACAGCTGATTTGACTGGACAGACGCACTCTTCCACTGCAAAGATTGTGCATAATGATGCCTCGAGGGAACCCAGAAAATAGACTAATGCACTTATTACAGTATAAACTTGGATCACTGTTAATCCAAGTCCCTATGAAATAGAGCTCATGTAGAGTCTAACATATCAGGGTTGATACACTGAAATTAACTCAAGTATTTTATTTTTATTGGTTCATACAGCACACATCCTGTTAAATATGTATGTATTGGTATAAGCTCTCCACATTTTCTACATTTGTCTTCTTTTTTTTTTAAATATTGTTGTGGAAAGTAGTACTTTAATAAACATTCTCACACATTTAATTCACTTTTTACAGCCAGAGGCATTTCCCAACAGACATTCAAACATGGCATCTCAGGGTTACGGTATCAGCACAAACTTAGACATTTATTATGCCTATATGATCAATCCTTATGCTTTTGGTAATCCTCTGACATTTCCTCTAGTTCCACCGGCAGGTCATCTTTCACTTATCTTGTGAAATATCTCAACATCTATTTGATGGATTGGCACACAATTTAAAACAGACATTCATGTTTTCCAGACAATTTATTCTAATGGCTTTAATGATCCCCTGCTTTTTCCGCAACAGCCACTATAAGGCTGACATTTTGAGTGAAATGTCTATTGAAATTGGGTGCAGTCATGCATCCCCCTCATATGCAGTATATAATACTTTGGTTTATGACAAATGCCTGCAGAACTAATTACATTCCAATCATCCCATCATTGTAACAGTGCAGGATTAACATTTTATATGTAAGCCGAACTTGACGACTGACTCTAAATTGTTTGTATGTGCATGTGTGTGTTTGTATGGGACACGTCTGGCCACAGTAATAGCAACAGAAGGGCTCCCCTGTGTTAGGCTACCTTTTTCCTTTTTTAAGCTGTCTCTTTACCCCAACCTCCACTGCGCACGCACGCACACACACACACCCACACACACACACACACACACACACACACACACACACACACACACACACACACACACACACACACACACACACACACACACACCTTGCCTGGCTGCTGGTTTTGCCCATGCTCCCCCCTCTGCACACAGAGCAAAAGGCCAGCTGATGGCAATATGTGTGTGTGTTAAGAGCGGCCAGAACAGTACACACATATTATCTGACACACTAGGTCCACCTGTGTCTGCACTCTGTGCCCTGCCATGGCCCCATACCTACACTCTCTGCCACTGCTGCCCAGCTCCACACTCCACACCATATGGGGAGACAGGCAGGGGGAGAGAGAAGATAGAAGAGAGAGCAGATGAGGCAGGGCGTCATTGTGAAGGATATCAACAAATTTTAAATTTACATCAATATATCATTCTCAAATTTAAAATCACATTGTCTATGGTACTTTTATATGTAAAATGGGTGAGGTAAAAGGTTAGAAGAGATTCAGTGGGATGGAAGAAAAGGAGGATGCACCCTTAAGTTTCAAGGCTTTTGTCCAAACTCACCATCACCCTTGACAACTTTAAAGTACTATAATAGGGCAGCTAATGCCGCCGGCCTACAACAACCTGTACAGGAATTCCAAAAATGCATTGTATCATAAAAACTGAGTCTTAAATGTCCCCTGAACATTTTGGTTTACAATAGACAGATCAGAGTAAAGATTGATTGATTGAACTATTGAGTAAAGATTTTATTCATATGCTATGCAGTGGACTGATCCTTTTAGCTGTAAACGGCATTTAAGATAATGCAAAGCACTATTAAGAGGCTGGCCCTGCTGACTTACAGTTAACTGCTCAGCTGCTCAGAAGCCACCATGTTTCCGTAAACAATAGATATGTAAACGACTACATAAGGAACTAAAGACAATTTCTTCAATGCTTTGAATACAGATACAATATTTTAAAAATTGTCAGAGTACTGCATCACATCCAATTAACCAATTAATAAATTACTCCACTGATAGAAAATTACTTTAACACTTTTGTAAGGAACTGTATCTGTGTCACATTCTTATTAGGGGCTGAGCCCCTCTAAAGGTCTGACCCTAGAATTGCCCTTGGTAAGTAATCAATAGGTTTAAGGGTCCTGATACTGTGCATACTGGCTCACTGTCACACATTGGTCACACTGTCATAGCTATCTGGTACACTTGAACAGAGAGCCATCTTGCCATAAAAATATTAGTGACACCTGTGCTTGATCAAAATAGTTGCCAAATAAAATAAATTTGTGAATCGACTAATTCAGGGATCTTCAACAGGGGGTCTGTGACCCCTAGGGGGTCCTCAGAGTCAATGCAGGATGGCCTCTAAATTATTGTTATGTTTTGACTATTTTTTTCAAAAATTAAAAAGTCCTAAAATGAATCCAACATGTTATTATCAAATATGAATCCCCACTGATGATAGGTACGGACCTATAGGTAAGGATGTCACTAATGCCATCCCCAGATGGATTCAAAGTGCTACATGTATTTTTAACATTAAAACATAATTTAAAAAATCATGTTCAAATTTATTAGGCTATTTTAATAGCTTAGTATGCTATGCAAAAATATATGTATTAAGGTTTTAGGCGGTCCCCCTGGGTTTTTGTAGGCCCAGTTTAATATGCAACTTCATTTTATACACTATATGTAGTAGAGGGTCCCTGCTCCGTCTCTCTTTCAATTAAGGGATCCTTGGCTTGAAAAACGTTGAAGACCCCTGGACTAATTGTTTCAGCTGTAACTTGTATATACTGTTGCGTAGCATAATTGATAACAAAACATCATATTTTATAAGCTATGTTTTGTGAAAAAAAATCTGTTTATAAGCCTAAAGCTGTTAAATAATTGTAGGCTAGTAAAAAGTACAATATTTCCCTCTATAATGTCAGCAGAAGTAGAAAGTGGCATGAGAAGGAAATAGGCTACTCAAAAAACGTATCACCACTCTGGACCACTGGACACATGACTGTTGTACTGGCTGGGACCATGGATGTATTAAGAGAACCAGAACTATGGTGTAGATAAACCGCTTTAACACCAGCTGATCTGGCTTAGTAGATGGTCTATAGACACACGGGATGTTGGATGGGATGATGAGAGAGGAGAACCATACGCCGAGCTGAATCCGTTAGTACCGAAAACGGGAGGACGAGGCGAGACGGTAGGATGTGTGTGTGTGTGTGTGTGTGTGTGTGTGTGTGTGTGTGTGTGTGTGTGTGTGTGTGTGTGTGTGTCTCTGCGTGCGCGCGTGTGTGTGTGCGCGCGCAGCTGTGCATGAGAGAATAGGGGGGTTGCCGTTTCTCCGGGTGACGTCACGAGTTTTCCTGAAAGTCAACAGTGCAACATCCGTTGGCTGCGATTATGGGTAGCTTTCACTGTCTTTTTGAAAATCCGTGTGATGTGTAGTTTTATTATTTCTGCCCGGCTCGTAACGTTGACAAAGGACGGTTGACTTGCCAGAACTTTGACGGTTTACCTTGCAGTTCCGTTACTCATTAAGAAGGGATGAAAAAAAAATAACCCCTGCGGTTTATGAACAGCAGGTCCACGGGAATACCACAGCACCTGCCGCCGCTACAGGTAATGCTGTTAGCTAGCCTCTCTTTTGTGACAATGAACATAACAGAAACCCCGCTAAAGATAGCTTGATAATGTGTGTTTATGTCGTGATAACGTTTGCAAGGTGGGGGCGTTACCGAATTTGACGGAGACGTAGGAATGATGAAGTGCTAGCTAATGTTACGGTTGAGGAGTTGCACAGTCTGCATGTGTCGAAAAATGCATGTCTTTGTTGACCGGAAGTTGAACGTTTTTTTTCCATAGACTATATTTGATTATATGCTTTATATACAGTCTATGGCTGCATGCAACATGCATCAGTTTGACAGCCATCTAATACCATGACGTAGCTAGATGATGCAGTGTATCATCATTCGTGTTCGTTACTCAGTAGCAGGGTATCGGTTTAACGAACAACATTTACATGTTCACATTTATCCCATCAGCTAAATAGACACAGTCAAATTACGTCCCTAATGTTTGGGTCAACTGTATATCATGTTGATTTTAATAGCTGTAGTAAAGAGAGACAGCAACTTAGGGCCTGGCTTGATACAGTATGTGACTGCACAAGTGGCCATTGTGATTAATAGGGTATGTCCATATAGGTCTATGGGTATGTCTCACTCATGGCAGAGAAGGATATCTTTGATGCTGATGGTAATGATGGGGATAGTGTTTGTGATGCTGCTGCTGCATTAAATGAAATGTTTCTATAGCACTGACTGAGTATTTAAAACTGTTGGCATCAAATGTTTGGTCAGTTTCTTAATCTTACTTGTTCTTTGAACATTGTATATTTAACATTTTTTTAAATGGAAGAGGATTTGTAAAAAAAACAACAAAAAAAAACAGTAAGGTATCAAAGAAAAGTATCAAAAGATTTCAAATGATACCCGATGGGATGCGATGGGATCATACCAGTCACGGCGGCAAATCGGGCCAGGGGCATAAATGGGGGGCCAATGGCCCCCCTTTTTTAAACTTCCTATATCCCCTTACTTCTGGTGTCCTTGCTCGGACCACACCCATCTAAAAACTCAGAGTTTATTTTGATCTCAACTACACACCTGTACAGTTTCGTGACTGCATCTTATACGGTTGTGAAGCTATCACAAATCGTTTCAGCTCTACGTAGTGAAAGCAGCATTTCAGCAGCAGCAGCTTCTGTTCTCCATCAGTATGAATGCTTTCAGCAACTGTAGTGTGGTCACCTGCATTTAGCCAGCGCTCACAGCCCAAAACTCAATCACTGTATTTATATACATAAGACTGCAGAAAATAGACTTGAATCCTAAGCGTCGGAAGTGCTTGTAAAACACTGTGTTGTCAGCTATATTGATTAAAATAGAAGTGTTTGTTCCGTCAGACGTGCGTTAGATGAACCATTAAAACACATCATGTGTTAGCAGAGTGTAAGATTTGAGGTCCTGCCAAAGGTTGGCTTGCATTTGAGGAAGAAGATTGTGAGCTCTGATGTCAGTCAGGCTTTGTATGATTGGGGTAAGGTGAGGTGATGATGTGTGCTGTCCTGAACCCGAGCCTTTATTTATATTATACTGAAATGTCCTTCTATCAGAATCAGAAATACTTTAATAATCCCAGGGGGAATTATTAAAGGAATTATTAAACTCTCTGTACAATATTTGTAATAAAGAGCCACACCAAATATTTTGTATGATTTAGCCCATTTGATATAGTGTGTCCTTCAGCTTTCTAAAGCATACCATATGTTTATAGATTGATTCTCTTCCTTCTCTGGATTCAGTTCATGGCAGTGGAACTGTATAAAAATCTAGCCTACATGCAGAGACTTGAGACAGGAAATCCACCACAATCAATAATTATTCTGCTCTATTTACTACATGTTAACGTTATATTAATATTTAGTAATGTAGTTCCAGGCAGTGATTTGTTTTGAAAGCAGTTGTTGGTATGTTAATGGTTTGTTTATTCAAGAGTTTGTGTGGGCATAAAGGAAATCAATGAAAACGCTGTTGAGATTTAAAATGTGTAAACCTCTGGTGTGGTCTTTACCACTGCGATATTAGCAGAGACCAAGGGTGACTGGAGCAGTGTAACAGTAGCTTGTAAATATAAACAGCATAGTTTTGGTCAAGCTTAATATGTGTCAGAGCTGTGTTTTGATTGTTTTAGTGTTTTCTACTTTCCTTCCCTTATTGCCTCGCAGTGTTGCTTGATACATCTAGATTGATTAATGGTGCGGTAGCTTACTGTCTGGTCCCTGCCCTCTGTTTCTTTTTTCACTATTTCCCTTTCCTTGTCATTTTTTTTGTTCCTGGTGTTGCCTCTGGAATGAAATATGAAATAAATGTTGTCTGGCAGGTGCTTCCCCTGGCATGGTTGGTGCATATCTCCATAGCAACAGCTGCCCGGGTGACAAGGGGTTGCCACTGTCTGGACATTCTGCTCCACTCTTCTCTTCTCGTTTCCTCTTGTCTCCTCTCCTCTCCTCTTGCCATGCTTGTTCAGATTAAGGTTAAAGCTAACTGAAGCTTCATTGAATTACACTGTAGTCTTAAAGCTTAATGCAGAACTGTACAGTGCCTAAAAAGGATTTGATCCCCTTGGATCTAATTACTAGGGCTTTGTATCATTTGAATTTTCTTCTAAATCTATGCTAGTAAGTTTCGGTATCAATAGAGCAACAATCCTTTTTTTTAACCTTATACAACACTGTTTTTTTTCATTTAACAAAATGGTTCGCATATATTAACTCTGGTCTAAACACAAGCAGCTGTATAAGAAAAATAGTCTGAAAGTCTGTATAACTTTGATTTAAGTCAGGAACTCTGAATAAGCAATATTGAGGGATTCTGATGGGAGCTTACGCTACTTTTTGATATCGACATGATAAGTACTAGTTTAGATATTTCAGATATATTTTGGTCAGTACTAAAACCTTAGTCTAAAAATGTCATTGTAAAAATGCCTATAACAATTTCACAGAGCCCAAGATGTCTTCATATAAATCGTCGTGTCCAACCAATAGTTTAAAGCCCAAATATTAGGGCTGCAACTAACGATTATTTTAATAATCAATTAATCTGTCGATTATTTTTTCGATTAATCGATGAATCGGATCAAAAAAAACTAAAAAAGCATTCATTTACATCAACTCAATACATACTTGTTGTTTTAGTTGCTAGTTGTGTAAAGGTAAGTAGCCTAACCCAAAGAGCAGCTATACACACTCTCTCTCACACACACACACACACACACACACACACACACACACACACACACACACACACACACACACACACACACACACACACACACACACACACACACACACACACACACACACACACACACACACACACACTTGAAGCTTTTTCATTAAATGATTGAAGTGCAAGCTAAGTTCATTTATACACCACATTTAAACACAGCTTAAGATGACCAAGTGCTATAAAGTAACTTTAAAATGAAATTAAAAAGTACAACACACACAAATATATTTGTCAACAATAACTGATATGGGACAAAGCACAGAATATATACATGACAACAGATTGAAAAATTAATGGGCCAAAAAAGGTGAGTGAAAAAGTCTATACACCCCTGCTTTACTACTGTTATTACTGAGCTAACTTAGCTAGCTGGATAACGAGTAAACAGCAGAACCAGAGGAGTTACTGGAGGGACGTTACGTTCCTCACTTCAAAACGGAACAAAAGTAGGATTCTGTAGTGACTTTACCCTGTTGTTGAACTCCCTTCCGCCTCATCAAGGACTCCAACATGTTTACGGTGCTGAATCATCACCGTGGTGCTCCCGTGCCATGCCATGTCGCTTTTGCTTATCTTGCAATTAACACACTTTTCCGATTTAGTTAGTGTGAAATGCTCCCACACCTTTGATCAGAGGCGGAGTGGCAATTGGGAGAGTCTGGACTTTTCCCGGTGGGCCAGTAGTGTTTCGAGGGCCGGTCTGATAATACTGTACATTGCAAGTTCTTAGCAACACCATCAGGCGAACTGGTGTGCCGCGGCCGCGCCTCTGCCTGGCCGCTGCCCGCTGGTCAAACTGTGCAGCCTCTGCTCAACCCGTACGGCGGGCCGGGTCTATTAAATTTCCCGGTAGATTTTTTGGTTCCACTCCGCCGCTGCCTTGGATGACTTAGGTCATAGCCTACTGATTTCTCTGCCTCCGCCATGAGTTCAGAACAACGTTACGGGTCTCTCCGATGGTATTTCCTCTACCTCCGATCTGCTCTTTTTTTCCTCTCTCTGGCTCCGCTCCGCTCTTAACTCAATTTTTTTTATACTCAAACATCTCCGCGACTTATTGATTGGCGTAATAATCGCGCGACACAATGCATCGATAATGAAATTTGTTGACAACAGTTTCAATAATCGATTTTTATTGATTTTATCGATTCGTTGTTGCAGCCCTACCAAATATATTCAGTCACTAATCATATAAAACAGCAAAGTTAGTTAATTAAAAAGCAAACAGCAAAGAAACACAATTGATGGTCTGTGTTCCATTTAGTGTTAATTCTAGCATCGTCGTAGACTTCAACTTAACTGAAATCAAATTGTTTTCTGTGACAGTTTGTTGGCAGTTTGGGCGTATCTCATCCTTTTCAGAGGGATGAAACTTGATTAACCTCTCTTTAATTTGGGCCTACTTAAACCTTTGCACCAGGGCTAGGATGGGGGGACTCCCTTCTACTTCTTATTAATACTGAGTAATCAAGCCCATCCTTTTGGCAACTAAGCATATGAAAAAGGGAGAGATTTGAGGAAACTGATACCATACTGTAAAAGGGTACACTAAGTGAAAGCATTGTAGCAGCCCTTGTGACCAAGATGTGTTGTACTAGTCTGCATGTGTTCGTCTGGTTTTATATTGGTCCTTATACTGCTGCCTCAACATTAAAAGAAAAAGCTCTGTGTCACCTACTCGGGTCTGCGAGTGTGTGTCTCTTGAGCCTTTGTTACTTATGACGCTGCAGTCCCTCCCAAGTGTCTACAGCAGTGCAGACACTAGCTGATCTGAATACTGATTTCCAGCTAGATGGCTACGACCGCTAGCCTAGCCGTCGTAGTGCTGATCTCCATTTGGGCTGAGCAGTGTAGTGTTGTCGCGCGTTGTGTAATACAGTGTATTAGGGTGCATTTGAGGTGAACGCGGCCGCTATGCAGAGAGAGAGAGAGAGAGAGAGAGAGAGAGAGGAGGGAGAGTGGGAGTGTGACAACACAGAGGTGCAGAGATTTGGGCAGAGAGAAAGAGAGTGTTAGAGCATCCCTAACTGCCGTTGTTTCTATTTATAGCCAAGCCCTACTCCACAGTCCTGAGATGCTCTCCCACCTCCCACATATAGACAAACCAGCCTACACAAGCACACAATAATAATTTGACGTGCAGGATTAGAGCGAGCGCAGAAAATTTGCTTTTGCACACAACACACTCTCAAAAAGATCTATGAATGAATGAGAGGCAGAACTCAGGAGCATTTGTTTGGCAATCAAGGTCAGTTATTGCTTCCTCAAGAGTTCTGCAGTAATTCATCCTGTTTATCAGAGAGAGTTTTAGTGATAGAAAGAGGAACTGGGTGTATGATCAGGTGGGGGAGAGTGGAGGAAGCATTTGTCCTCACTATAGTTGTTTGTCTTGTCAGATTGTATGAAAGGGTTTTGGAGGGAAAGAGGGGAGAGAGGGAGAAGCAGAGGAAGCGAAAAATAAATCCATGCCTTCGTTTTTCTTTATTTCTTTTCTCCTTTCACTTCCTTCCAGGCTGAGTCACTGCTGGTAAGGAGGAAGGTCTGGAGAGGGAACGAGAGAGGAGGAGGTGGAGGAGGAGGGGGAGAAGAAGAAGAAGAAGACGGGAGGGAGGCAGGGAGATAAGCCACAACAGGAAGCAAAACGACACACGCGTACACACACACACTGCGTGTTTGTGTGTGTGTGTGTCTGAGAGGGAGACTGCGCGAACGAGAGGGTGAACGGGAAAGGAAGGGAGGGAGAGTGACGCGGAGGCTGGGAGAGCCGGCCCCCCCTCCTCCTCTCCCTCTCTTTCTCTCCTCTCCTCCTCTCCTCCCCTCCTCCCTCTCTCTCTCTGTGGAGCAGGCGTGTAGCGGCATCAGACTCGGCGTGAAGGAACCATGAGCGATGTCACCATCGTTAGAGAGGGATGGCTCCAGAAACGGGGTAAGTACATCTAGTACCTCTCTTCTTCTACTCCCCTCCTCTCTACCTCTGTTTTCTCTTCTCTTCTTCTTTGCCTCTTGTCTAGACTGAGGGCCTGGCCGCATGTCCACATGTGCAGGTTGGAGGATGTGAGTGTTTGCGATTGAGTGTGATACATGGATGTCTGATTATGTAGTGTACTAGTATGTACGTGTGTGTGTTTTCCCCCACAGGGATGTGTCTCTTTATATAAGCTTGGCTGGCTGGTTGGTTTGTTTACTAAGCCTCTATGTGCTTCAGTCAGGTTGTTTCTGAAAAAGAGTGTGTGCATGGGTATGTGCATGTATTTGTATGCACAAGTGTGTGCAGTTAATAACATCTACTAGGCCCGTAGTTACACTGGTGATGCAGTGTTCTGTCAGGCCAGCGTGTCTACTACTCTGTAAAATCAAGTTAGTTCTGTCTCTCTGAGGTATTATAGTTGTTTTTTAAGCTCTGAATGGTGACACTGAGAGTCATATGACATGGGGTTGAGGGGTTGGTTGGGGTGGAGTTGAGAGGGGCACTGACAGCACATCCTGTTTACAACCAAATAAATGGGAAATGGCTAAATAAAAACTTGTAAAAGTTGAAGAACATGTAGCAAAGATAGTACTTTCCTGTTCTCAGAAACTCCCTGCTTAATGTTCAGTGAGTGGTTGCTGCAACAGGTGAAAAGTAATTTGTAGCAGGGTCAAACTGAACCAGAAACAGTGGAAAACCGATATAAAATAGCTCTGTGATGACTGTAAAGCCCAAATTGTACTGTCCGCGTCCGATAGGGTCCTCGTGACGTAAATGTCATCATCAGAGGGTGTACGCGTAGGCTCTGTGCGGACGTCCGTGTACCGCCAATTTGTTGTGACTGCGCTGCCTTGTCACTCCGCTACAAGTGGTAGCGTAGTGATCTACTGCGCATGTGTGGAATGCATGCTTCTTCAAAGCGGATGGTATAAACAGAACTACTATGCGTTCATGGTGTCCGCAGCTGTCCTTGCATGCGTCCATTTGGGAGTATAATCCAGCCTAAGGGCACTGTAAGACTTTGCATTTTCTTTCTGACATACTAAACATTGCCCACAAAACCACAATTTCAAACGGGTCTTGTGTCTGCTGGTGCTGATTCCTCCAGGCACAAATGTATGGGAATGTGTATGTGTGTTTTAGTGAGAGAGTCTCAGGGATAGAACAAGGGGGATTTCCAGACTTTTAGGCCAATGAGCATCACCCCCCTGACTATGTGATGGTGTCTAGGAATGTGTAACACAAACTGTTGAACAGGAAGGGACATGGATAAATACAGACAGCAGGCTTCTGGGTAATGTAGGCCTTACTACATTGAGTGGATTCTCTCTCTTATACACACACACACACACACACACACACACACACACACACACACACACACACACACACACACACACACACACACACACACACACACACACACACACACACACACACAGCACAAACTCTGTATGGCTGAAGTAAAGAGGAGGGATCTATGTCTATGTGTGCCAGCATGCCAGTGTGATCCTCAGACAGTCGTCTGTGCATATTAAGAGGAACACATCGCCCCCAGTCACGACGCAGCACTACCAGTGTTCGTCAGTGTGTGAGAGAGGTAGAGATAGGGAAGGGGGGGGTGTTTGTTGTGTGGAATATGAATGTTTGTCTACATCATATGCTAAATCTTTGTCTGTATTTGTGTGTGTGGAGAGGAGCAGGGTCGGGGTGCTGACTCACTGCCCAGGTTGTGATACAGCGTGATACTGCAGTCGTATTCATTAGACAGCTTTTTACTGAAATGAAAGAGCAACCTTTTGTAGTAAAAATATTACATTTAGTTGTGTTTTGTACGGAAGCCGAGAACGGCCATGGATTTCTTTCTTTTTGTATGCACTGTTATCTCGTGATAACGACTTATTAATTCGTTATCTCGATATAACAAAGTTTGTTTTCTCAAGATTTTTTTTTTTTTGTTTTCTTGAGATGTTTTTTTTTTTTTATGGATTTTTTATTTTTTTTGCCTAAGACACCCTTCCATTTAAACCGGGGAATGGGGCTCCATAAGCGGATAGAAATCTGCCGTTTCTCCCTCCTCGTCTCCTCTCAAATACTCGGTAAAAATCCCACTAAAACAGCCTTCAATTTAACCCGGAGAAGAGGAAGGAGAAACGGCAGACCTCTATCTGCTCATGGAGCTCCTTCCTCGGGTTAAATGGAAGGGTGTCGTGGTGGGATTTTTCCCGAGTATTTGACCAGAGAAGTAGAGGGAGAAACGGCAGATTTCTATCCACTGGTGGTGCTCCTTCCTCGGGTTAAATGGAATGGTGTCTTAGGCAAAAAAAAAATAATAATAATCCATAAAAAAAAAACATCTAGAGAAAACAAAAAAAATCTTGAGAAAACAAACTTTGTTATATCGAGATAACAAATTAATAAGTCGTTATCACAAGATAACAGTGCATGAAAAAAAAAATCCATAAAAAAAAAATCTCAAGAAAACAAAAAACCTCGAGAAAACAAAAAAAATCTCGGGAAAACAAAAAAAATCTCGGGAAAACAAACTTTGTTATATCGAGATAACAAATTAATAAGTCGTTATCACGAGATAACAGTGCATAAAAAAAAAAATCGATGGCCGTTCTCGGCTTCCGTAGTTTTGACTTTCTAGAAGACCCTGTACTTTCTGACTCTTCCACCAAATGATAGCCTGGGAAAACTCTGACAAACTTCCGGCAAATTTGAGATTAGCTCTGCAAGTCAGTCTGGCCAAGAGCCCATTCAAGCCCATTTCCAATTTTTCCAAATCACAACCGTCGAGGCGGGCTTTACACGATGACGATAGCGCAGAGACACCAAGCAGCTTTTTGTTTACATTCAACATGACGGCCCCCGAAGCGCAGCAACCCGTTGATGCCGCAGTCGCTGCTACGTCACCCGGATCGTTGGTCTGATTGGTTGAAGGACTATCCAGTTGCGTCCAGAGGCATTTGGTGGCGTCCGTTGGTGACGCCCCTTTAGAAATGCGCTGTGAATGAAGCTTGCCCAGACACACTCTCAGTTACATCTGAGAAGGGTCTGGTGTCAACCAGGCTAACCAAATGATGCATGTTGTTTTGTTTTGAATTGAGCAAAATGAAGATGGTGACACTAAAAGACTGAATGAGTGTAAGCTTAGAAAAAAAATTATGAAGAGAACAGACAAAAATAGTGTAACATCATGAAATGTTCTTCTTAGATGCATCTCAGGCTTTCAATTAAAGCAATCATAAAACACTTATATTTCATAAAACCAGTGTCAGAAGAGTAAAAACTGCTTTGTGTACCTTGTGTATTGTTTGCCTATTAAACCATGCAGGTTAGATGAGTAGTAATATATCTGACTCTTTTTATGTTAGTAATGGGGTAAGTCAGGGTAATATATATTCTCCATTCTTTTTGTGTATGCAGGCAAATGCTTGTTCAAACAGGTTGTATTTTTGGTAATGTCATGAATTCCTTACTGCAGCTGTTAAGGATATGCTTCCAAAATGATGCAATTTTGTTGCTAAGAAGAGTAATTAAATGATTTAATTAGTTGTAAAGATGATTGTATGTTCCCAGTTCCCAGTCCCAGGTTTTTCTTAAAGTAAGCAGTCAGGTGCACAACAGAGATTTATATCGACATTGTCGTAGATTTCATTCTCAGGGCAACATACTTGTACATAAATTTAACATGGGCTCTACCGATGGTGATGGTCTGGCTGTTCAGGACTTACGGTTTGTCCAAGATACAGCCCAGGCATGGTTTAGGTGTAAAAGAGCTGTATGCATAGACTTAAATTTGCACACCATGCGAACACCACCATTGCAAAGAGATTGTGTAGTGATAGGAAGCGACAAGAAATCCTGTGTGTAAATGTATGTTTGTAGAATTGATAAATGAAATAATAGTTAGTGAGCCGAGCCCCACCAATGGCTGCACAGTTGTGGCAACTCAGCGTGGAAGTTTACGTATTTTACCATAATTTGACCAGCATGGGTAATTGATAGTGATGATGGTTGTTTTTCAATGTTTATAAATGTCTTTGTTATTGATTGATTGATTGAAAGAAAGTGTTTCCCCATTCATAGCACAAAGTATCTATCTCTCTGTATGTGTTATGCCACTAACCTTTAGAATAATTGGCCAAACACGACATATGTGTACAGCAAAATGTAACACACTGTGGACTCACTGCCCAGGGACTACAGGTGAACATTAGCAATTGCTGCTACAACCTGGCCCAAAACATATTCTCTTGTTTCAACAAGTTTAATGTTTATTTGTGCATTGTCCCTGTTTCAAAATAAAATAATTTCCAATTTCCAACTAACTTGAACATGTCAGTGGATGCTGATCGCTGGCTATGGTATGTGCATGGTTTTCAATAAGCCAGCAGCATCAGGATTATGTAAGACTGTCATTAGGAGACATTACACAGAATGGAAAGAGTGAAGGCTTTCCTCACAATCAATCAATCAGTTTAACTTTTAAGATACAAAGTGTTTCACATGTAAAAAATCGATAAGATATAAGACACTAAACATCAAAGATTATACAAAACAATAAGCATAAAAGAGCAGCCACAAGCCAATCATCATCTTGCAAAAAAAAGAGAGAGATGAACCTCAGGAACATCTTTTCAAAGTACAGTACAGTATGTCCTCACATGACCAAGCCTTTCAGTACTCAATTGCTCACTACCATGGCGATGATTTCCTTCCTCCTTTCATTACATCAGAGTGGGGAGTGCATTTGGCTGAATCATTTCTTTATCTTTGGAAATCTATCCACTGTTCATTAACAGTGGATAGATACATGTACCAGAATCTGTCACAGGCAACAGACTTGTAAAAAAATATCCAATGTTTAGAATGGATGTTGTCCTGTTCGTAATGATTAAGACTGATAAATATTAAAAAAAAAGATACTTTGAATGACAGATGCTAGAAAATCTGATGGATAGATGTTAGCTACAGGTGTAGCCTTAGACATTGTCTTGTGTTCAATATTGTGTTTGGGGGTGAAAATCAGATGTTTCTCTCAGAAGTTACAAGGCTGTAATATTCCATCTTTTAAAAATCTGAATGTGATGTGTACTCCACTTCATTTCTGCCCAGGCCAGGAGTTTGCCTTCTGTCAGCCCATGTGAGGCCACAGAGGTCACAGTAAGCCACTGTAGTCGAGGATACTGTTACCTCCACCAGCATCAGCCCACACAGCAGTCAGCACAGCAGATGGCCAGGAGGGAGGAGAGGTTGAGAAACACGGAAGGAGAGAGACAGGGAGAACACCATCATATTTTCTTTGGAATTTTCTGTCCTCCAGAAGTGTTTCTCTGCTAAGCTACTAATCGGAAGAGATATATTTATTTCAAAGTTGAGCGAGTCTGGTTACTGACTGGGTTTTGCAATAATCTAAGATCAATGACTCTTTATTTCCCAGAAGGGTTTAAGCAATCGCATATAAGATGAAGTCAAGAGAATGTTGCACGTACTCTTCCTTACACAATTTAAAAGTTTTGAAATAAAATATTACGATATTATATTATTATTTTATGCAGTTGAATTTATTGATATAGTAAGTGCAAGCATACATATTGTATTTACTGTTTGGCCCTTTATAGAAATGTTTGAGTTCTAAAACCCCTTCACACAGGACTATAATCAAATGTGAATCTGCCATGCCATATACTCTGTAACCTACTAGAAATTCAGCTACAAATACCATACCATTTTTCATCAAACACAGTCATTTAATAATATGGTAATTTCAGTAACTGGGAGAGTTTCTCTTTTTTTTCTTCTGGCAGCAGGCTCCAATGAAAATGATTGATTGCATTTTAGGTAAAAATTCAGGGGGCTCAAAGGTGCTGTTGTATCATTCATATTGACATGATTTTGTATTGGACATGATGCAATATTAAATTTAGGGATGCACAGAGTCCAGGATTCGGATTTGGCTGAATATTGGGCTTTTTGACGGGGTTCGGTTTCTGCCAAAATGTAGAATTGTTTTCCACCGAACCGGACCCTACACTTGCGCTATACGCCGTTAATTATGGGAAGGTGTTTACGTAGGTGGACCATTCAATGCAGTAGGCTGTAAGAAAGTGAAAATGGAACTTGTGAGCAGAACAAGTGTTGTGTGGCAGTACTTATACAGTCAAAAGAAGGCGATTCAAGTGGAGCTATGTTCAATTTGCAATGCCGATTTGTCTCGTGGCAAGGACCGTAAACAATACACAACATCGCCGCTGTTAAAACATTTGCGTGTGAAACATCTGAAAGAATACAAGTTGTGCATGAAATAATCTACAGACAGCAGCCAAAATGCAGCAACTTCAGGTATGGCAAAGGAAGGACAGCCACAGCTAAAAACTTGCATTAACCATTGGTTTTTAACCTTTATTTATCCAGGTAAGTCAATTGAGGATTTGCAGTGACAACCTTCACAATCACAATCACGCAGTTACACATTCATACCTGTGGGGATTGAACCGGCGACCTCCCAGTCACAAGCTCTCTTCTTTAACCTTTATGCCACTGCTGCCCATACTTCATAAATGTGTTTACTGTGTTAATGGACTGAGGATGGGAGTAGGATTTGGTATTCGGATTCGGTATTTGGCCAAACCCCAAAAATCTGGATTCGGTGCATCCCTAATTAAATTACATTGCTGCACCTATTGACTGAAATGTTCTGCATGTCTTGCTGTGGCTCTGTATCTTGTGCTTTGCTCCTTATATCTTTACATTGTTTGTTTATAAATCACATCCATAATATGCAGAATTCTGATCAAAGTGGGGGCTTTTTCACTATGGAGACAGTCAGGAAGTAGCTCCGTTATGAAAATCCATTAATATGTCCCAACCTGTCACTTAATGCATCCTGGCGTGGTCGTATGATAGACATCAAGCTGAAATGCGTAGCAACGCAACGGCCCTCTTTTACACTCTTTTCTCTGTACTCTCCATCAATGGGAACTGTATGGGCTATACTGTATACGTTAGACTGCTGTGGGGTTCATTGGGTGCAGTGCAGTGAGGCAGCCATCTTGGCTCAGTGAGTTCAGTGAGTTCAATGTTGCTGGAGGCTGGCTGGCTGGATCAGGTGGCAGTGCCAGATCCCTGATATCAATCACCAGCCGACGCTACCGCCGCCACCACTGTCTGCTGTGTCGCCCTTCTACTCTCCTCTCCTCCTCTTCCTCCTCCTCTGTCCTACCTCTGCTGTAGAGCCTGTCAACACAACTCACCCCTTTTATAGCAATTTACACTCTCTTTCCCTCTCTGTCTATCCATGCATCTGCCTGTACTCCTCTTTCTATCCCCTCTGTTTCTCAGACTCACATGTATATACAGGGCAATAGCAGACAGGCAGACAGTACAGGCTTTGTTATGAATGGCATCCTCTTGCACATCCGGAGGAAGTATACGCTCCAGTATGGCTTTACAAACTGTCTCCATTGTCCTAAGAATGACTCACTCTACACTGCAGAGAATGGCAGTCAGCCAGACAGTCAGACAGACTGACAGCACAGCGCAAACAGACAGACTAGTCTGCAGAGCCTACAGACAAACAGCACAGGAAAGACAGGCAGAGAGACAGATAGTTTGTGACAGATACAGCCAGAACAAAGGCAGACAACTTGCCAATACAGAAGAGACCTGCAACTTGCAGGTACAGACACTGAATGAAAGAGGTAAGGGTATTGGTAACATACGAAGACAGGCAGCAGAGAGTGTGCCACCTTTGTATTGGAATATGATATTTTTGTCATGCAAAGTTATTGAGTAGAATATTTCTATAATTAAACTTGATTTCCAAATGAAAGCTGCACCAGGCAAGAATGATGAATACACCTGTCTTAACTGACCAATTTACAAAAACAAATTTAGGTAGCGACAGAGAACAATGTCCCCTTCTGGGAGCACAGTACAAAAAAGCAATGAGTAGCCTCCCAAATAAAAAATAAAAAAGTATAGTCTAAGGATGATTATTACTACATGTCATTCAGCTGATGTGTTTATCCAAAGAGACTTACAATTTCTATATATGTCAGAGGGTGCACGCCTCCAGAGCCACTAGGAATTGAGTGTCTTGCTCAAGGACACATTAGTTGTTGCAGTGGGAATTGAACCTGGGTCACCCACACCAAAGGCATGCATTATAGCCACTGCACCATCACCACCTCTGGGATGGAGGGATGATCTTTTCTTTATCTATTCCTGTCTCCTAAAATGTCTCTTTTGACACCAATTCATAGGAGTGTAAAGAAATGTAAATATACATTTTTTTGCCACCAAACTGTATTATAATGTTGTCATAACCTTTACTCCACATTACCTTGCACATGACCGGTTATACATTGCCAATGTGGTAGCAGCTTGCTGTTTTTGCTGTCTTTCTTTAAACTTACAGATAGATTACTCTGGAAACTCAGTCAGTCAATAAGATCAGTGGTAAGTGCTACAGTAGGACGCATCCCTGTAAAGGCCATACAAACAGTGAGATGGATTAATGGATGGGTGAGAGCCAGTCTTGGATAAGTGAATGAATGAATGGATCAATGAATGATGTGCTGATCACTGCAGAGGAACAACTGGGATAGAGGAAGAGAGAACGGGTGAAGGGAGGAGAGGTTAAGTGATGGGATTAGTTTGTAGCTCAGGAACATCGAATTGCTGACCTGAAACATTTGATCACAGTGTGGAGGAATACATGCACATACATTCACATTCGTTATTACCAATTATTTAATGATATCCGTTATCACCTCACTGTACTGTGCAACGCAATGTCAAAATCCAGAATTTAAAATTTCAGTTTCAAATATTTTCCTCAATTGAAACATTTTTGCATGCTGTACATCGCACCTGTTTAGTTGATTAATGATACTAATTTTACAAGCAGCTATATTGTATATCATCTGCTGGTAATAATTACTCATCTGAGAATGTATTATTTTTATATGTATTATTTTGTTACAGTTTATAACAAATTGATGCTTCATACCTTTTTGTGTTAATATACTAATACTATACAGTACTATAAATCAACATTTAAACTAAGCTTATTACACTATTTGACTGTTGTAACCCAAATACAACAACAAAATGATTTACTATGGATTATTATCTTATTTTCCCCAGTGTAGCCCACTTGTTGCTCATATATTGTTGCACATGTTAACACATTCATTTCCATTTCTGAATATGACATTATAGTCAAATGTTACAATGAGGTTGTTTGAGGGCAGAGCCTCTATGAATTCCTATGAATCATGGGTTTCTTGCCCTCCTCAATTTTCTCATCAACTGGTTTCTATCCATAACTATTCCACATGCAACTGTTAGGGGTTTTCTATTGTATTTCATGGCAATTCATTAGCTGCAGCAGCTCTGAAATCAGATTCTATGTTTAAGTCTACTAACAGAGATTAGACCTAAGGGCCCGTGTGTAGTCTAACATCTTGAGCTATTGTGGGCTGTTTGGAGTAGGCTTTGGTCTGATTAGAGGAGGCAGGTTAGAGTGGGGGTTGGTTTGGCCGATTTAGACCAACAGATTAGTGCCTAGTGGCTAACAGCTAGTAAGTGTTGGCTCGCAGGAGGACCCCAGAGTGTGACCATTTGGTCTCTTGTTGCCACTTAATTTTTTTCTTTGGCCATCCAAGTCTATAAAATATTGATCCATAGATTTGCCTATAGATATATTATTATTATTATTATTATTATTATTATTATTATTATTATTTTAAAACAGTGCTTTTTTTTTCAAAAGCTACAACAGAATACAGTGTATTTCTAGGAAATGCTATTAAGGACCTGTAGAGCTCTGTTCCAAACTGTTAGTTATAGTTATAGTTATATTAGTTATATATCTATTGCACCCATTATTGGGTGCAATCAAATATACACTCCTTTGGCTCCTTATTAAATATTAAAACGGCACAGTCTGACGGTATGTTTTAAATGCCTTTCAGGCTGACAACTGGGCATCAGGTGCTTACCAAAGTTGAAAGAATGATTGCCATTCCAGTAATTAAAGTGATAATGATCCTACATACAATTTACTATTTATGTCAGAGCTGAAAATTAGATTTTTGTAAAAACAAGTTGCTCAGTTTTGCTAATGTTCTGTGTTTATTTGCTAACGTTTATTCTGTGCTGCTGTTACTCTGTGGGTTATTCTGTGGTGCTGACTGTATGATTTTTGTATTACACTTAATTTAACTTGTTGAACTCTAATTTACCTGAGCAGATGATTGTACAGCAAGAATAGTTATTATTATTTTTTTTAATCTTTCTTTCCTTTTTGGCACGGGAAAAGGGGTTTCAAACAGGGGCAACCACACCACAATGGTGGTCAGTGGTCTACATCTGGTTGCCAAGGGCAACTGGACAACCATTGTTGGTCTGAAACATCAGTTACATCCTTCATATATCTTCACTCTGCAACTGAAGCACAAAGCTCTGTGTTGCTTTATTAGTAAAACAGAGCATCTGTTCCAGAGAGCAACCTCACTCACAGAAGCTTATGGGGAGACCATGAGGGTAGCAGCTGTTGGAGGCTACTGCAGGCACTTGTGATTTTATTTAATGTTTCTGAAAGTATTACCCAGTCTGATTTTTTCAAATAAGAGCCACTTACTCAAGTTGACAGTTGGCCCAGTTGAGCAAAGGTGAGCAGAGATTTGGGAATCCATTAGCACTTTTAGTCAGATGGTGTGTATCTGAAACAAAGACATACTGTACCAACACTGCTGTCCATCCATCCATCCATCCATCGTCGTCCGCTTATCCGTGGTCGGGTCGTGGGGGGAGCAGCTCCAGCAGGGAACCCCAAACCTCCCTTTCCCGAGCCACATTAACCAGCTCTGACTGGGGGATCCCGAGGCGTTCCCATGCCAGGTTGGAGATGTAATCCCTCCACCTAGTCCTGGGTCTTCCCCGAGGTCTCCTCCCAGCTGGACGTGCCTGGAACACCTCCCTAGGGAGGCGCCCAGGGGGCATCCTTACCAGATGCCCGAACCACCTCAACTGGCTCCTTTCGACGTGAAGGAGCAGCGACTCTACTCCGAGCTCCTCACGGATGACTGAGCTTCTCACCCTATCTCTAAGGGAGACGCCAGCCACCCTCCTGAGGAAACCCATTTCGGCCGCTTGTACCCTGTGTGTGTGTACGCTTGTACCCTTGTACCAACACTGCTGTGGTAGTCTTAATTTCGATGAGAATATATATTTAAATAAACAGAATATTTTTTAGTATCTGACTAAAATATATGGGTTTTTGTTGTTTGTTATAGGAAGCAGTGTCATAGTTGATGAGTGTAGCTGAATGAATGTTATCTAACAGTTAATATGTCAGCTAACATATAGTGTGATTGCAGCCATGACATGACTTTCACAACTGCAAAGCAATGCTGTATTAATTAATTTCCCCGTGCAATGTGATTTGTTTTCATATTTTTACATATACCGCCACACCAGTTTGGAAGTGTTTTGGTTTATTAAAAAAATCTGACGAAATGTAACCGTTGTTGGCGGTCGTGCTAACTTTCACTTAGGCTGGGTTGCACCAACAAGGATTCATTTTCAAATCTGATTAAATCATGGTTTCACTTTTAAATTCATAGCTTAACACGAAGAACAATAACATGTAAAACTCTCTTTAAACATTAGTTTAGTTTTGACTCCTAACTTGGATTCAATTTTATATATTTATGTGATCCAGTATTAACTATAAATTTACACTAGGAGGTTTAACTTTTAAAATGGCTGCCTATTTGAGATGGATTCAGCAAAATAAGCAACGTTGAAGTTGTTGGCATATCTATTTATTTGTGCAGTTTGCACAATGAAAATTGTTCACATTCTGCAACTATTCCATGGCTTTCATTCCCTTTTTCCCATTTTCAGTATACATGATGACTTTAAAATGATTTTATATTCTATGTACTCCTGACAGTAGAATAAGCCACTATAAACCCATATAAAGGCCCAGTCATTCAAAAGAAAAAAAGGACCGTGATATACAGTGAAACCGCCAGAATCTTAGAAAATACTGTGATACAGATTTTTGGTCATACCGCCCAGCCCACCAGCCGTAAAGCTAGCAGGTGTAATTTTTGTTTGTGAGGATACTAGTCCTTAATATACCAAGGTAAACTGCACTGCTATGGTACCCAGATGGGATGTAAAGATACAGTGAAAGCTTGTTTTCTGTGACGTGTTGAAACATCTGGTTATTTTGATTTTGTGGGTAAATATATAGGGATGCTTTGGTGGGTTTGGTTTGAGTTTGCTCCCGTTATGCCTGACTTAATAGTTGAGCTGCATGCTTATGTCACAGCAGCCAGGTTAAACGGACAGTCAGTCTATTTATATCTTCCCACCTGTAATCTGTCTCTGACAGGATTAACTAAGCCACTAGCTTCAGCCTGCTGTGCCACACAGACACACTGACAATGTGAAACATGAATATATACATGCATGTTCTGTAACAAAAGTGTTTACGGAGCATGCAGTCAATATTAGGATATTCTAGGAAAGGGAGGACAAATATATGTCTGTTTTAAACCAACCAGAAAATGTGAAACTATGTAACCATGTTACATGCTTTTTTTCTATTTGTGTACATGTTTGTTTGCATGCATGTCTCTACAGTGGCCGAGACGGTTCAACACAAATGCAAACGCTGCAACACAAATACAAAAGCCACAACACAAATACAAAAGCCACAACACAAATACAAAAGCCACAACACAAATACAAAAGCCACAACACGAATGCAAAAGCTACATCACAAATACAAAAGCCACAACACGAATGCAAAAGCTACATCACAAATACAAAAGCCACAACACGAATGCAAGAGCTACAACATGAACGCAAAAACCACAACAGAAGTTTTATTTATTTTAGTGCTGCCCCCTCTTAGTCGATTAGTCGACTAATCGGTCGTTTTGGTCTTAGTCGACTAAGATTTCTTTAGTCGATAAGTAATTTTTTATGCTTATTCATGCTTAATTACTCATTTCCAAGCAATTTATGAGAACATTTCTGGTGAACACAAGATTTAAAGTGGTGCTTTTGCAGGATTAATTTCGGAGAAACTCAGTTTTACAGATGGTTAATTAACTACATTTATATTGCACTTTTCTAGTCTTAACCACCTCTCAAAGAGCACAGCTCTGTCGATTAAATCAACTAATCGATTAGTCGACAAAATCATATAATCATATAAGTATCATATAAGCGACTAAGAATTTCTTTAGTCGAGGACAGCCCTAATTTATTATTATAATTTTTTTTCAACGGAAGTGTCTACGGAGCCCCGTGTCAGCAATGAAAAAAATCTATGCGCACAGTTCAAAAACTATGCCCTCAGTTTAGTAAACTGCGCAAGGATTCGCTGTCTCTGCCCTTTGGATTTAGTTTTTTCTACACAGTAGTGAATGAGGACCATTCTGCTAACCTAGCTCCCCAGGGATTTAAGCTTTTATTGTTCTAACTTTGACAATATAACTGGTGACAACACATTGCTAGTTGTAATTGGTTTGGTTAAAAAATGCCAAATTGTAATTTTATAACTTATTGTATTTTGGAAGATAAAGTTAAGTTATGTCTGAAGGAACGAAAACAGAGTGTGATCAAGCTACATTATGGATAAAATACATTGTATATAGAATGAGAACCTTTTGGTATAGGGTACTATGGATCTATTATTTAAAATATAATTAATGCTCTTAATGCTCTATTTTCTCAGCTGGCACCAGGCTACCGTTAAAACAATCCGGCTTTTGCTTTCTTGTTGTTGCTCTTGCATTCATGTTCTGGCTTTTGTATTTGTGTTGTGGCTTTCACATTTGTGTTGTGTTTTTTTTATTTGTGTTGTAGCTTTTCTATTTGTGTTGTAGCTATTGCATTTGTGTTGAACCGTCTCGTCTCAGCCACCGTATGTCTCAGTTAGTTAGCCTGATTTAAAACAGAGAGGAAAAAGAGACCAAACAGTGACAGCATTTTTTCATCTTCCCTCAGCCTCCTCCATCTCTGGTTGCCAATCTCCAGTCACTAATTAGCTGCCCATGACTAAATTCCCAGTTCCCAATCTGACACTAGTGTAGAGCAGTGGACGGCAGTGGTAATCATGTCAGCGAGGCTTGGCTCAAAGTTCTGAGGGGGCTAAATCTTCCCCATATGGTCCACTAGCTGGTGCCCGCACCTCACCAAGCTCCCATTAAACTAGTCCTTAATATACCAAGGTAAAAAGGGACTCACACACACACACACACACACACACACACACACACACACACACACACACACACACACACACACACACACACACACACACACACACACACACACACACACTAATGCATACACTCAGCTGTAAGAAACAAATCAAAAACATCTGACAGGGGATTGGGCACAAAGGTACTGGAGGACAAGGAGGTGGTGTTTGTTTCTGCGTTTATGTGCATGTGATGTGTGTCTGTTTTGAGAGACTGATGCTATACAATTGTTGGCTTGCCATCTGTCATCAAGAAAAGAGTTCTATCTTTGTTTGTGTGTGTGTGTGCATACAGAGGAAAGATGAGATGGAAAAGAAAGAAAGAAACAGTCAGTGAGGTGCAGATGTCTCACAGCATAGCGGCTGGAACATGAGGTTCAATGGCAGACTGCTGTAGGAGTTGGAGGGGGAGAACAGAGAAGAAAAGAGGACGAACATCTGCCATATTCAGATATTGCTCCGTGGTTTGAGTGTTTCTACACAATATCTTGAGTTTGAATAGGCCTGGGAAACAGCCTGCTCATTAAGTATCTTGCAGGGCTAGGCATGAAGGTTCAGAGAGCACCAATATTACTGGGGGTTTCACAGATATTGTTCAGTATATTTTACCAATAATGCAGAAGCTGAGTTTTATTTTGCATCTTAAGAAGGTAAAATGTATAACTACTTGACATTAGGAAAGTCCAAAGTTTAAAGTCATACGTATTTATTATCACTATTTTTAATGCATAAATTGAAGGAACTGACTGATATTACATTTCACTGAAATTGCAGTGCCAGAATTTTTTTTTTAGTGCATCCTTTGTTGATAGTCTTGGGAAAGGCCTGTAAGCTGAGTGTTTTCAGCGCACGCCACATTACCGCAACGTAGGGCTGGGCAATATATCGATATTACCTCGACATCGATTATGAGGCTGGATATCGTCTTACATTTTGGATATCGTAATATCGTGCTATGACACAAGTGTTGTCATTTCCTTGTTTTAAATGCAGTATTACAGTAAAGTGAAGTACTTTTCTTAACTTTCCAGACTTACTAGCTGTTTTATTGTTTGCCTTAACACACTTAAGTCATTGTATCCACATTATTGGTGATTATTTATCAAAAGTCTCATTGTGTTAATATTTTGTGAAAGCACCAATAGTCAACCCTACAATATCGCCACAATATCGACATTGATGTATTTGGTCAAAAATATTGTGATATTTGATTTTCTCCATATTGCCCAGCTCTACTGCAATGTCCTGATTTTGATTCCACCCTTGGGACCCTCGTTTAATGTCATATCCATTTCTCTCCCGAAAGGACAGGGGCGAAAATGCCACCAAAAAAACAAGAAACACCCTAGGCTGGTGAATAGAAGAAAGCTGGAATGTTCACCAAGTGCCGTTTACTTCAACAGGAAGCATTACATTATTACAACAGTTCTTCATAGCAAGCATAGTAGCAAAAAGCACGGTACATTCGATAGTTGCCATCTTCTTCTCTCAATCTCTGTACTCAGGGTCTCAACTAATACCTGCTTTACAACAGTGCTGTCTAGTGGTAGAATGCAGCAGACATATACAAAGATAGAACACAACACACCCATTGATATTCGTAAAATTGAGATTTTATCCTTATTTAAGGAGACGTATAATTAACATCTTTCACCTGGCTGGTTCGCGTTCAAGCTATGTAGTCATAAGAATCTAAGTGTCTTTGACCAAGACACAGAGTCCATAACGGGTCCCGTGGATCTGGTATATCTGACCTCTTGTGTAAATTTCCCAATATTTTCACAATACTGTCATTAGTGCTAAACATCATAATGGATTTAATGGAATATTGAATGTAGTCTGGCCATTTAGTTACACAAAATTTGAGAGTTCCATTTTATTAACATTTTGCAGCTCCTACTGGAGAATATGAGTGATACATTTGTTGTGCTTTGGTTGTGACTTTATTTTTTCCAGAAAATAAGTCACATCCAACCACAGAATACAAGAATAATACAGTTTAATAAAATATGATTACTCTTTTCATATGTGTGTATTTTTTGTCTTATACTGATTACAACACAGTAAACACATAGTCATCTTTGTTTCTTTTGAATTGTCTCAGAGCCTCAGCCAGCTGAGGTGGACACGTTGTCAAAAACAGCCTCTTAGATAAACAGACGTTACAACATGACAAACACCAGCTCTCAGGGAAGGAGAGAGAAGTTTTGGACTGGCCTATAGAGCTGTCACCTCAGAGTGACAGACAGGCAATCAGTCACTAATTGCAAACACACTGTGATTTTGTCAGTCTAAACTCTACAGTAGTTCATTAAGTTACACTGCCTAATCACAAGCAGGCAGCATCTTGTAAACAGAAGTCACATGGGCTTACAAGTAGCTCTTTTATTGGACAGTGTTTTGTGAAACTGTCTTCGTGAGGCATTAGGGATTTTTAGCAGCAGATGAGCCAAAACAAATGTGATTCCAGTCTTTTGTAACTTAGGCATTTCAGTTACGCACGATGGAGCATGACTGATTGTGAGGGAATTGGATGGGGCTGTGTTTTGCCCTTGCTTCATTTTGTAATGTTGTGCTTTACAAGCATGATTAACCGCAGCCTATCACATGCCTCCTCATATATTCATAAACTGTGATTTGTCCGGATATAACCATGTGTTGTACCTCTGTTTCCTCTACTAACAAACCTTATGCTTTGACTCATAATCAAGTACAGGTGTCACACTCTGGTTACTTGTTGGCATTGCTCTTACCTGTCCACACAAACAAAAGTTAAAGAGTCAATTTGCAGTGTGAATGCACCATGATGGACATATGGGCATACACTTGGGCAGGTGGACAGACAGAAGGACAGACAGACAGGTAGCAGGCAGACAGAGGGGAGAGCAGAGAGCAGCAGTTAGTGAGGTGGAGAGCACTTACTGTCGGTCCTTCAGTGCAACACATGAATGAAACCTTACAATGAGGCACGGCTGGGCTGGTGTGTGTGTGTGTGTGTGTGTGTGTGTGTGTGTGTGTGTGTGTGTGTGTGTGTGTGTGTGCGTGTGTGTTGGGTATTTGGGGTGGGGGGTGCACTTGACAGTAGTTGAGGGTGTAGTGCTTGATTGTTTACTCTTGCCTGCTGGGCTGAGTTATTGTGCTCTAGTGTGTATGCATATGTGTGTGTATTTGTGTTGACAGAGTATACTGTGTGTGTGTGTGTGTGTGTGTGTGTGTGTGTGTATGAGCGTGTGTGTGTGTGCGAGTGTGTGCATGCATGTTGATACTGTACATTTAGAGGCAGACCGGGTGACGTACAGCACAATGCCACTCTGCTTTTCTAGGAAGGGGGGGGCTTTACAAAAGACCAGAGAGGTCTTATGTTGTTCACACACACACGCACGCACACACACACACACACACACACGCATGCACACGTTACGCCAGCTGCCGCCCACAGCCCCAGCCCAGCATTTCTGAATTAATAATACAGAGCCAACCACTCTGGAATAATTGTGATGCACACACACATACATGCACAAAGCTTTGCACCTGTTCACCACTGCTCAACTGGTCAGGGTTGGGCTGGTTAAGTTCCCCCATGCACGCACGCACGCACGCACGCACGCACGCACGCACGCACGCACGCACGCACGCACGCACACACACACACACACACACACACACACACACACACACACACACACACACACACACACACACAACACACACACACACGCTCCTTGTTGCCTGTCTGTTGTAGGCAACAGTTAGACAGCTGTGCCTGTCTCCTGACCCTCCATTTCTTGTTCTGATCGGCAGCTATTCTCATTGACTGATTGGTCAAGCTGCCTTACTCTATGCCTCTGATTGGATGGTTTCACATCTAATGAGGCAAAGGAACAGAATACGAATTTAAATATGAATGTCAGATTTAAGTGGGGAACCTCAAAGAAACCCACTCCTCTGTGCGATTATGAATGCATAATATGAATATAAGGATTACTGATTGAAAAAAAGAAGAGCCTAATGACTTGTTAGGTTATTTGAAGTATCATTATTATGATAGTCATGTCAGTAAACAGCACCATTCTTACAAACTGAAAAAGGCAGTTATTATTTATAGTAAAACAAAATTTCACAAATTGTTCTGCTTGAAAGGACTGTAAAAGAAAAATAGTGACGGCACTTTACCAGCTCCTGCTGATGTGTTGTGGATTTGAATGTAAGTTTAACTAATAGTTATATTTAGAAAAGGATGCACAGCGTTTTGGAAATAAACTCTATTTAATGTGAACTTCAAGGATTTAAACTAAATGAAGAAATGAAATGATGATGCCAACACACAATGCCGTCCAAAGGAGAGAACAGAGAGAGGCAATATACCAGCAATCAGTGCAATTTGATTAGCCTGCTCATTGGCTGTGTGTGCCTTTCCTAATCACATTGGATCCGCTGCATTCAAGCAGCATGGCATTCCTAATGTTATTGGGTGTTGAATGCAAGGGATTTTTGTACTGCTTAGCTCGGATTGTATTTTTACCTTCTGACAGACTAGAACACATCCAAACAGATCAGTCTTTGTGTTTTCAATGGCATGTTATGCTTTGGTAGTTGTTTGTGTCTTTGTATGTGTGTGACAGTGGGTGGATGGATGTGTGTGGATCTAGGGGAAGTAGACCATCTAACTGAGCTGTGTTTAATTTTCTTCATAGGGTTTACTATGATATACCCATAAACCTGAATTTGCCCCTGTCTAGTTAATAATAATACTATTAACATATGCTTCCTACTGTATGGCTACAGTATTTGCTTAACTCTTTTGTGGCATATGGCACATAATAGATCTGATAGCCAGTCTCATTCCTTTTTCACTTTCTTAGCATAAAGGACTGGACTTTGACTTCCTTTGTTAGATTTATTTTTGTATGTTTCATTTCATATGTTTCTAGCTTTATTTTCTTGGGGTTGAAGCTGTCACAGCCCTGCTCATAGACTGTAACAAACAAACTATGAATTAACATAATGCAAACCAATCAGTATAACAAGTCTGCAGAGTTGTTATTGTGGTAAGTGGGTGAGTAGAAATGGTATTGGCAAAACCACAAAGCAGAAGCCAGAGTTCTTACTAGACCGGAAGCTGCCCTGGGCTTATGTACTGTACAGAAGGTCATACTGGGCCCAGGTGTGTCTCCTGCCAGTAATGGCCCTGCCTCACAGAATGGGCCTGCAAACAGAAGAGCACAGAGAGGGAAACCAACAAGCAGGGCAGAGGGGTCATAGCAAAATCCTTTTAACTACATTAAGGAGTAAACTTTTCAACAGCCTTCTTTGGCATTTTATACTTTGGTGTCAGATGTCTATATTTTTTTTGGAATACAAAGAAAATGTGTTTGGTGTTAAAACTTGATAACCTGATAAAACTTGATAGCTGTGAAAGGTGACAGTACATCTGTAGAGATGCATTGCTTTCTGGCATTTCCTTGTTCCAAAAACCTCCAAATGACTTTTTTAAAAAGCAAACCTTACCTGTATCAGTATCAAACAAAATGTACTGTATATGTACTGTAGTCAGTAGAGCAGCTTTAAATTGTACAGTTTGACCTGACTTCCCAGAGTGTAACAGTACAATATCATATAGAAATTCCAAAATTAAGTGGTATTATCCTAAATTATGTGAGTATAGAGCTCATCTCTGAACAATTTTATCTCTCTCATGATAGTTGATGTGGTTAGGGGGACCTATCGGCTGATCCAAGATTGGTACTTATGTTCTACTAATGTATGTATGACTGTATGTTGTATCCACCTTCAGTACTTCCTTATTATTTCTTAGAAATAGCTGTGCACCGGCATTTGTGATAGATTATTGTAATGACATATTACTGTATGCAGTAAAAGTGTAATCGGCCATCTCTTTAATTTAATGTCACAGAAACCACCAACTTGCTGGACTTCAACCTTCAATGTAATATGTTGAAAATAAGGTAAGGTAAATATATTATTTTAATGTGACAGAAAACAAAAATGAAGACAAAACAATTACCTTTGTTGACAGCGTGTAAAGAGACAGATAAAGTAGTTACAGTAATGAATTAAGACGGTAAGCTTGGACTCGCTGTAGCTAAGTGACCTTCACCCACCCACTGTGTGAATGTGTGTGTGTGTGTGTGTGTGTGTGTGTGTGTGTGTGTGTGTGTGTGTGTGTGTGTGTGTGTGTGTGTGTGTGTGGTGGGGGGGGCAGCCACAGCCTCCTGTCTGGCACAGGTGGTGTTGAGCAGCAGCCCTCCAGCTAAGATGCTAATATGCTAACACCGCACTAATCCTAGGGTACTTTAGGAAGCAACGGACCCTGCCCCCCCAACAACAACACACATGAACAAACTGCATATATATATACAAACACTCATGTATAGACACACACATTAAAGCTGACTGAAATACACACACAGTCCTATGCCAATTGACACTTATCTTATATATATATATATATACACCTTATACACACACACACACACACACACACACACACACACCAGTGCAGTGTGGGGGATTAGGATGTGAGGCGTCTTGGCTGCGGCGTGTCTGTCAGTCACTCTCCAGCTCTGTGTCAGCATCACAGCGGTGGCCACCATGCTCCAGGGAGCCACCACCATCTACTGGACTGTAGTGGTACTGCACGAGAGGAGGAAGAAAAAGACCATTCTAATATATAGTAAAGAGAAAAGGAGATTTAAAAAAGAGGGGTTTTAGTGCTAATTTAGTATTAATTTTAAAGTTATAGTAGTATAGTAGTAGTACTGTAAACCTGCATTATGCTGCCAGTGTGTGTATGAGTGTTTGTATGTGCCTCCTACTGTACCAGCTGGGGGAGCAGAGGGCCACCAGGGCAGCCTGTGTGTGTGTGTGTGTGTGTGTGTGTGTGTGTGTGTGTGTGTGTGTGTGTGTGTGTGTGTTTGTGTGTGTTTGTGTGTGTGTGTGTGTGTGTGTGTGTGTGTGTGTGCGCGTACGTGCGCGCGTGTGTGTCTACCAAGAGGCGCTGGCTGTGTGCAGCCGGCTGTGTGAAATCTCCTAGTGGCCCCAAGGGATGACCAAACTCCCATGGGTTTCCACTGAATCTGGCCGTCCTGTGGCTGCCCTGCCCTGTCTCTCTGTCCACTGTTATAGCTTTAACCACATACACTGAGACACGCCTCTCTCACTCACTCTTGCTCGTTCAGACTGCTGCTGTCTCTTGCTCAGCCCTCCTCTTTTTGTTCATCCCCCCCCATTCTAGTCTTGTATGATCATAACACAAGTGGCAAAAATGCCTTCTGAACTTTTACAGGTAGCACACAGCACCACTTTTACGTCGTAAGTGATGGCGGTGGCTGGATTTAAAGCACTCGTGCACACACTCAAACACACTAACACCAGTCCAGCCCCGATGTGGTAATGAGACTAATGCACTGTAAGTGGATTGGCTTTAAAGAGCCTGGATTCGCCTTAAGATGTCTGAGCACACTGGAGTTAGAACTGCTGGGGTCGGGGTCACGCACACAGCCGTATTCTCGTAAACACACACATGCACAATGAAATAGACTTAACAGATTGTACAAAAAGTTTGTTTTGTTAGTCTTTAATCATTTCATTTTCTCAACACTGTTTTACACCAGTAAGAGTGAGTATTGTGTGCAGCTCTGCCACATGCGTTCTTGCTTGTTTGCTTGATGGACAGTCCCTCAGAGAGATGTCTTCATCAACCGTCTTACCGCACAGTTCCCTACTTTCATAACCCCCCCCAGTGTCCACTCTGCTCCACTCAGTCACCTCCCTCTTTCCCTCTCTCCATTACCCATTAGTAACTTGCCTGATGTTTAGCTAATCTCTCTGTCTCCTTCTCCTCCTCCCTGTGTAATACTGCTTTTACTGAAGTATCAGTCGCTAATGCTCCCATACGCAAACACATGAAACCCCTCCCCACACTGTTGTGTCTGGAAGTGTTTTGACCTTTGTCTATAAGGAGATCAGCTCAAGCAGCCGGCCAGTCATCCTAGCTCAAAAGCACCCATCAGTTTGACTTCATACTACTGTTGTTCTATGGTGAAACCTCCATACTGCTACGCTGTGCAGTAGAGTTTTGCTTTTCATTGAACTTTGATACTTGCAGCCTTCTTACATAAATTGAATTGTACATGACAAAGTTGAGATACTTTTCTACTTTAATGCTGTTGCAAGGCCATTTTTTTCACCATTGATCTGTTAACAATCTGATCAATAAAATGTCAGAGAAGAGTGAAGAAGTTCCCAGAGCTCAAGGTGACATCTTCATATAGCTTAACACTCAAAGCTATTCAATATATTCAATTTACTAGGATATTAAAAAGAGAAATGCATGATATTGTTGGATTTTAGAAGCTACAGCCAGCAAAGTTTGGCATTTTAGCTTTCTAAATCACTTAAATGATTAATCTATTGTCAAAACTGTTGTTGATTTATTATCTTTCAATTGGCTAATCAGTTAATTGAATAATTTCAGCACTAAAACATACGTTTAGTCAGTTATCAGCACACTTACAACCTGCCGGTCAGGTTGGAAAAAGTCAACCTGTAGGTGAGCTATGTAGTCTGTTATCTTTTCCTTTGGCCAGACATATTATCAGTCGAGATACCAAGCAGCTGACTTCTTAGTTACTCGGTTAGTAAACTTGTTATTTATTCTGTCCCATTACAGCCAAACACTGAACACTGGCTGTGTGTGTGTGTGTGTGTGTGTGTGTGTGTGTGTGTGTGTGTGTGTGTGTGTGTGTGTGTGTGTGTGTGTGTGTGTGTGTGTGTGTGTGTGTGTGTGTGTGTGTGTGTGTGTGTGTGTGTGTTGTTATGTGGCCAGACGACACATTCCTCTCCCTGCTGGTGAGCTGCTGTGTATGTGCTGGAACGTGGCAGAACCTCCCCTCCACCCTCTCCATCCGCTATACACCACCACCCGCCACCCCTCCAGCTCCCAGAGCGCCAGTCACACAGCCCCGTCTCTGCGCCATCTGCATATCAGCTCCAGCCTCGGCCAAAGCATTAAATTAAATCCCTGTTTGGGTTGATTAACAAATGGCTGGTGAGCTCACATAGTTATGGAGTTATTTATTTAATTGTCATCAAGATTTTGCCTGCTTTTTGTCTGTCTCGTTGTCTGCTGAAGCATGGCATCTGGCAAAGCAGGAGCAGAGGTGTGCTGGTGTCCTAATGGAGTGAGTGTGAGACAGAGAGGCTGGAAAGTTTATGCAAGTTTGTGTGTCTCATTTCTGTTTTGCTGGCTGACGTTCAGCATTACCATTTGTACCTGTCTCCTATTTTTCCTCTCTGCATTTCTTTCTCTCATTCTCTCCCCTTTCCCTCTTTGTCCTGAAATGAATAGTTAATCAGTCCGCTAAATGAGTGACAGTTAGTCAGTGCGTTGTTGTAATTGTCCAATCAGAAAGCTTGGAACGGGCACAGTCACAGCTGATTCATCTCTTCCTCTTACTGCTAAATCCACAAGCTGCAACTGGAAGATGTGCCAACAAGATTTATTTCTCCTAGGGATTCCAAAATAACTTTTAAAAAGTCAAGTTCTTAATGCTTAGTTTGTAGCTCATACCAAAATAGCGGAAAACAAAAGGTCTTGAGGGGTAGAGCCTAACGGTGGAAAGTTTGTCGCTTTTACTCATTCTGTTTTCGTTTACAAGTCCCTTCTTAGCCAAACACTTAACTATGGCAAAGTACAGTGGATGCGGTTGTTTGTATTTTTAAATCTTTAATACTTTTTTATCTTTGTGAATCGGTCACAATGTTACTTAATACTTCCCTAACAATAAAAAAAAGGAACTGGAAGAGTTTAGAAAAGTATGAGTATGCATCCAATCAAGTTAGATGGAAGAGAACGCTGTAGAACTGCTGTACAAGACAATCTTTTTTTCTGTTTTGAACAAATTTAGCCAGAATTTAAATACACTTCAAAGTGGTTTATCTTATCCTCCTAAATATCCTTTGTTCCTGAGATCTTTTTCAGATCCCCCACATTGTCATGTATTACTGATATCTTGCCGTTCTTACAAGAAACAACAAGAGAGTCCTGTTGTCTTAAGCACTGTATAGTGAAGTATTTACTAATTGGCCTTAAGGGAAAAGTAAAGTTGTGCAGAAAACTAAATGAAACTGTAGTGAGGAGTCCGAGAGAGATGGTGTGGGAAGGAGACCGGCTGTTCCGTTTTCTCCAGCAGTCCAAACTAGAGACATGTGGCTCCCTAGACAAGCTGTCCAGAGTGGGAGAGCTCGCTGGACTCATTACAGGCAAGGCCAAGACGGGATAGCTTGACAGAACACCATTGGATCATTCGGAGGATTGGAACGGTCAAAACAGAATTGTGTTAGTTTGTGTGTGCGTGCGCGTGCCTCTGTTTGTTTGGAATGGCATGTGTGGACAACTGTCCATCTCCTCTCTCCGTCTGTGCCACCCCTGGCTGCCCCCCCCCCCCCCCCCACCCCCCCCCCCCAGTGGACGTGTACACACTTACACAAATATACACACACACACACACACACACACACACACATGCTGTCTAGGCCCGGCCAGAAGGATTGCTTAAATGTTTTCAGTTGTCCTGGACAGCTGAGCGATTAAGTGGCCAGCCACAGGCTTCCATTGGTTGGACACTTCATCAGGAAACTGACTCAGAGAAATGACTGGACTTGGACCAGCAAGCCAGCCATCACTGCCAGTTTATAATAGTTTTATCAGTTTAACTTTCCCTTTATCCTCATCCATTTTGTCAGTCAATACATCTATTTCTGCTATCCACTTTGAAGTTAACCACAGTTTCTCTTTTCCAGGTGATCAGGATTTTTTTTATCATTAGTTTTTATAAATTATATGTTCAATCCAAGCACAATACCGTACCAGAAACACCTGTATAATACTTAAAAATAAATCAAGTTCACCAACCCCACAAATTAAATATTTATATTGTATTATATATTATAAGTTGAACCATTAGGCTTTCTGACATCCAAAATCCTCAACAGATTACATGCAGCCCTGAGCTTTCTTCTTCTTCCTCTCCATCCCTTTTTTTTGCCTTTGTTTTTTTAATTCATGTTTTCCTTATGCCTCCCTCTATCCCTCCTCCCATTTAGCCCCTCTCGCAGCACTCTGTAGAAAGTGATCCAAAAGAAGATGCTTTGTTTCTTGAAGAACAGGAGAAGGAAATAGGAGAGGAGGGGAGAGTGGGTGGATTTGTGAAAAAGAGAAAAATAGAGACTGAGAAAGGAGAGGAGAGAGAGAGGTGTGATTGGTAATCCTGATGACTCACTGGCACCCAACAGCATTTTCTTATCTGTCTATCTGTGTCTCTTTCTGTCCCCCCCCACCCCCCACACACGCACACACACACACACACACACACACACACACACACACACACACACACACACACACACACACACACACACACACACACACACACACACACACACACACACACACACACACACACACACACCTCCACCACAAGCAGCACCCAGAGGTACCGGCTGGCCTTGCAGTCGCATGGTCCCTTTGACGGAGCAGGTGTTTTTCTGCGACGTGTTAACGAGCACGGCCTGCTGTCATTTCCGCTTTAAATGGATGTCACAAATAGAACACACACACACATACACACGCATACACACACTGCCTATTCTACTCTCCCAGCGAATTAGCCTAAAAAAGGTGATCAGAGTGGGCCTACATGCACATATGCATCTTTGTCTGTTAGTATGTCTTCACAAGGTGTGTAATTGTGTGTGCATGTCAAGGAACGGCTGGTTAATTAAAAGGGGTTGAGGTAGGGAACATTTGTGTCCTGTGGTTTTTATTTCTGTTGTTTGAAAAGAGAAAGTGAAATGTTTACACATCTCCCTGCTTTGGAAAGTGTTGAGATTGTCAGTTTCTTTCATCAGAGCTGTGCGTCTCAGTATTACTTCAGCCACATACTCTGCATGTGTGCGCACAATTTCATCCCTGTATATGTACTCATCATACTCGTCCAGCTATGTGTGAATCCGCACACGTGTGCACTTTAATCCATGTGTGTATCCATGCTGTTTCCAGTAAGTGTTATCTGCCTCTGTGGTGTGGTAATGTTTGACACTCATGTAATCCTGCAGCGGGATCTGATAAAGCTGTGGTTCCACCTTAGTGCCAGTCTGTGTCAGCCAGTTGGGTTACACTCTGCCACCAGCTGCTCAACAGATGTTGTTATTTGTTGCTGCGGTCTAAGACGGGTCATTCTCTATGTGTAATCTTATCTCATCTCATGTCATCTCGTCTCATCTCATTTTATCTCATCCCTCTTCTTTTCACTTTGCTGGCGACCAGTGGTTTGTGTGTGTATGTGTGTCTTTGTGTTTTAATTGTGAGTTCATACTGTATGTGTGTTTGTGTGTGTGTATATGTGGGTGTGCCTGTTTGGTAGAGGGGTCATCACCTCGACACCTGCCCATGTATCAGCCAGATGATGTTTCTGGCATGGATAGTTTGCTTGTTGTGCTGGTAAACATGTTTTTGCCATTTTTGACATGATAATCCGATCTGAATCTGGCAAGCACTGTGAGAGTCATAGAGATATTGTGTGTATGTGTGTGTGTGTGTATATGTGTGTGATATCCTTTGGACAGATGAGAGTTGAGGGGACAGGCTCTTATCCCTCGAGGGAATAAAATCTGTATTTAAAATCATCATCATTATTGCTATTAATACTTTCCATATATCATCACGGTCATCATAATCATCATTACCCCCTGAGTGCTCTATTGCCTTTAGCATCATCATCACTGTTGCCCTCATGATCTGAATTTGTGTCTGGTTGAACATATTAAACTTACATTTTCCTCCCTCTCTTTGTATCCATCTTTTTCTTCAGGTGAATACATAAAGAACTGGCGGCCGCGTTACTTTCTGCTGAAGACAGACGGCTCCTTCATCGGCTACAAAGAGAAACCTCAAGACGCAGACCTGCCCTACCCCCTAAATAACTTTTCTGTAGCAAGTACGTTATCTACCACACATATAGCAACATAGCCTCTAGGCACTGTGCTCTAAATCCTACTGTCTGTATCTTTTTTTTTTTTTTAAAGGAACACGCCGACTTATTGGGACTTTAGCTTATTCACCGTATTCCCCAGAGTTAGACAAGTCCATACATACCCCTCTCATCTCCGTGCGTGTCGTAACTCTGTCTGACGCCCCCACCGCTAGCTTCGCTTAGCCCAGATCCTGCAGGTAAACGGTTCCAACTAGCCTACCGCTCCCAATAAGTGACAAAATAACGACCAACATGTTCCTATTTACATGTTGTGATTTGTATAGTCACAGCGTGTACAAATAACGTCACATGAGACACAGCCATCTTCTAACCATATACAAACTGGGAACTACGTATATTCTCAGAAAGGCAAAGCACTGCTACTCTCTTCTCAACACAGGGCTTCTCAGCCTGTGTTGAGAAGAGAATATAGTTTCTAATGCCCTTTTTTTGGGCATTTTAGGCCTAATTCCACAGGACAGATGAAGACATGAAAGGGGAGAGAGTGGAGGAATGACATGCAGCAAAGGGCCGCAGGTCGGAGTCGAAACCACGGCCGCTGCGTCGAGGAGTAAACCTCTATATATGTGCGCCTGCTCTACCAACTGAGCTAACCGTATCTGTATCTTTACATTGTATATACTAAACATAACAAAACACAGCTTTTAAAGGCTAACCTAGCTCGTAACAGTTATATTGTCATTTAATGTGAGAGTGAGACCTAAGCTGGCCTGGATGAGTGTATATCTTTCCTACTTCTAGAGGGGTTTGTGCTGTGTTAACTGCCGCTGTTTCAGTCTGTTTTGTGTTCCGGAGCTGGGCCTGCTCATCGGTCATCGGGAGTGACAGCCTGCTAGCATGCTCTGAGCAGCTCCAGCTCCAGCGTCTCCTGTTGACTTCTCCGCGAGCCCGCTCCTTAGTGTGTTAATTCAGGTTTTAAAGGTGCATTTACAAAAAGTTGTGTTGTGGGAAAACAAGAAAACGTCTCTTCAATCAAACGTGTGTGGCCCGTTGCGTCACTCCTCTTGAGGCTCTCCACCCTTGCTTCCTGAATCAATCATCAATCAATCTTCCCCCACACACCTGCAGTACTGCGTTAAATCAGGGTCTACAAACACGCCCCCTCATTTGACGTGTCAGTCTGACCCCGTCCATCAGCTAACCACGCCCACTTCTCTAAAGACACTAGACTACAATCATAACAATACACAGAACAGCACCACTGAATAGGAAAACACTGTCCAAATGCTTACAGATTCCCATCTGAATGATGCAGCTTTTAAATACCTGATGCACTAATTTGGAGGATCTTTTTGTTTTTGGTTATGTCAACACACACTTTACTGCCTTTGCTGTAAAATGCGGTAAATTGCTGTAAACTGTAAGCAGGTATACAGAGAGAGGAGCAATGTGTCCAAGTACCTGCATCTTTTCTGTACATACTGCACCCATGTTCACAGTATACTTCTCTGTAGGTTTATAATTAACAGTGCTGATTATACTGCGACACATGCTGTAATTAACCCTTGCAGGGGATGTTCCAGTTAAGAGCAGAACCTCTGTAGGTGTTGGGAAACAGTGTCTTGCTCAAGGATGCTTCAGTAGGGACATGAACGTCTTTAAGTTAAAGGACATGTAATAGCCTATATACTCTGGTTGATTATATATTTTTTAAATGCCAATGCAAATCACCTCTGTCATGTAAATTGCACTGAGATTGTTCTTGAAATGCTCTTGTGGTTTTTTAGCACAGAGCCGTGGTGAAGCACACAGTTATTGCATCAGTTTTGCTCAGGGTGTGACAAAACATCTTGCTACTCATCAGTCTTCACAGCGTTGGTGTGCTTTACAGGATTCACTGAGGGGTCTAATCAACCATTTATCAGTACATCATCTGTCTGCACCTGGTTAACAAGCCCACAGTGTCTTTGACATGTGTAATTAACCAGCTAATGAGTTAACAAGATTAATCTTAATGTCTCAGTCTCATTACCACCACCATCAACTCTCATTGTTCATACAATTAATGCAGATTGGCAGTACAAGTTTGTGTCTGCTTTCTAGGAGTTCAGCCTTGGAATAAAAACTGTACTCACTCTAACAACTGTGTCTATTATCTGACAGAAGACAGAACTGACTTTCTACTACTTTATAGTACTCACCAATATGGTTTTTGACATTTAGGCTGACATTACGTTTACGTTTTAAGACACAAAATACCACCATTGTCACTTCTGCCATTGGGTAAACATATCAATCAGATAATAACTTTCTTCAACAAATTCCTTTAATTAAAAACAATGTAAGAAAGTGCATTACAGCAGATACAAGTTAGAAAATAAAATCATAAACAAAATACTGATAAGCGTTACTGATATACTGATAAATGTTATCAGTAAAAGACTGGGTATAGTGTGATCTTTTTGTTTAGCGTTATAGTATTTAGAAGCTGCAGCAGCTGTAGACAGGAGAGTATGTTTTGGGTTAGACCAGAGGAATTACTATAATCAAGTTGAAATGAGTGTGAGTGAGAAAAATTAAAATAGAAATGCACCCAGATTATCGACTGATCTACATCCACTATTGTGCTAGATAAGACAGATAAAACATACCGTATATCATACAGCATATGTCCCCCTAATAAATAAATGGATGCATGATGTGTAGTTGTTTACTCTATAACATATATGTACATGAACATAATAATAATAATAAAGATGCCAAGCTTGTTTTTCCACTTCTTGGCCCGTGATCTGTTGCAGATGCCACTTTATCTGCTTGATTTACTAGATTTGGACATGGCAGCAATCGTTTTCTTTAAATTAATGTATAATCATAAAAATATTTTAGTTCAATGGCTTTAGAAGAGTGCTATGTGAAAATAGGGGACAGTGAGGATTGGTGATGGAGGGGACCATAGGAGAGGAAAATGATGACGAATGGTAGAATATAAGCTGATACCTCGGAGAAAACGATAAAGAATGGTACATCAAAGGATGGAGGAGGAGAAAGAAATATAGGAGTCCAGAAGGGAGGACAAGTATGGGGAATGAGCGATGGGAGTCAATTGGAGGGTGCAGAGGAAGAGAGAATTGGAGACGTGGGGAGGAGAAAGGAAGAAGAGAGAGGACGGACATGGAGCAATGATTAGGGTGGGTAGCAACGGATGGGAGATGGAGAGAGGGACGGAGGGATTGGAGAGTGAGGCTTTTGTGGATGAAATATGGGGGAGAGAAAGGGAGGATGAGAGGAGGAGGAGAGGAGGATCATCAGCGCTGAACAGACAGGGAGGAGGAGACGAAGACAGGATTGGGGAACGAGGAAAAAGAGGAGAGGAAAAGAGTTTGTGGGGAGGACAAGCCAGGCCATACATCCGGTCCCGGCTGCTTGGCACAGCACTGGCATTGCCACATCTGTTGCCCAAAGCTGGGAGGCCAGGTGGCGTGTGTGTGTGGTGTGTGTGTGTGTGTGTGTGTGTGTGTGTGTGTGTGTGTGTGTGTGTGTGTGTGTGTGTGTGTGTGTGTGTGTGTGTGTGTGTGTGTGTGTGTGTGTGTTTGTTTAGGCGTGTGTGTGTGTGTGTGTGTGTGTGTGTGTGTGTGTGTGTGTGTGTGTGAGAACAGAAGTGGTCAGATGGAACAGAGATGGTACAGGCCTGTTCCCTGCAGAGGGACTCATACATACAAGCCTGTCGCTCACACACACACACACACACACACACACACACACACACACACACACACACACACACACACACACACACACACACACACACACACATGCTCACACACACTGATGCACGCACTCACATACACCCACTAAACTGCTACACAGATTTCACAATTGCCTGCTGTGGCAAACAACCCAATTTCAGCTAACGTTCAAACTTCAATATCACTTTAACGTGTGTGTGTGTGTGTGTGTGTGTGTGTGTGTGTGTGTGTGTGTGTGTGTGTGTGTGTCTACGCGTGCGTGCTTGCATGCGTGTGTGTGTGTGTGTGTGTGTGTGTGAGTATTTTTTGGCATCAACCGTAGCATGACCTTGTTTTCTGGCAGCACAGTAGGCACGAGTTCACGAGTCAGGTAGTAACTTCTTTGTTTGTATGTGTGTGTGTGTGTGTGTGTGTGTGTGTGTGTGTGTGTGTGTGTGTGTGTGTGAATTTACATTGAAACTCTGCCATGTGTTCAACCTGAATGGTGTTGTCATTAACCTTCCTGTCTATATTTAGGCTGAGCCATGACGTGCTGTGCTGTGCCACACTTAAACAGAAAGTAATTGGAATAAGGGATAGCCGAGGAGAGGAGAGTGAAGGAGAGGAGAGGAGAGAGTGGAGGAGAGAGGGTGAAGAGAGATTGACAGTAGACAAGAGGAGAACAGAGGGAAATGTAGGGTGATATATCTAGAGCAAAGAAGAAGTGGGGGAGATGAGAGGACAAAAGATGGATCATTATGCTCTTTTACATCAGCTCTTGTCCCCAATAACCAGAGAGACTGCTGAGGGACAATGAAGATGTATTCCTTCCCGCAGCGAGCTCACAGCCCCATCTGGCTATGTATGCGTACGTTTCTACATTTGTGTACTGTATTATGCATGTGTGTAATAAAGGCCTACTGTATTGCACATTTTCACAGAAATGTGTCTCTTCGGATCTTCGCCAAATGCGTATGTGCTGCAACACATAATATCCCTTGGCACAGGAAAGCACCATTATTTGAATCATCTGTTGCTGAAGTTATTGCATATTTTTAAACTAACAAATTTAAAACCAAGCTGCATTTTTTCTTAATTGTACAGGCCTACATTATTTCACTATAGGTTTTTATCACAGCAGAATTATTTTTCATAGTATGATAGGCACAGTAACTAATAACATTAGCAATGACTCTGTTCTATTCATGTGTCCCAAGTAAGCTATACCAGTGTAACAGTGAGCCAGCATTCATAATACAAGGAGCCTAAAACTGAAGCCGCAACATTTTTATTTATTTACACCTGTGCTCTTCCTCGTCTGACAAAATGTCTTCCATTAAAAAACCTAAAAACCTACCTTATTTTGCTTAGATTCTTTTAAACCAACTTTAATTGTTGCTTAAGACAAGGTAATTTTATTTATCTATAACATTGTATTACGAGTTAATTCAGTGAACCTTCCATTAAACTACGTATACGATGTAGTGAAGAATATGATAAATGAAATACAAGAAAATGCAACAATAACTGAACCAAAGAAGAGCAAAAACACCAGCCCACATAAAAGACATATAAGTCAAACCCTTCATGCACACATGTACATTGTAACTTCTCATGAGTCTGAGCAAACAGAAAGCTTTACCTTTAACATGTTGTGATTGATATCAGCTCTTTAGTGCAGGACAAAACTACATGTCCCTAAATGCACCCTCGCCACATCTGATCAGTTAGAAGCTCCTAGCTCTTTCAAGTTCCATTTTCTTTCTCCCTCTTTGTGCTATTTGTTGCAGAAACGTTGTTGTAATTGTACTGAAAGACAGCACTGTCTCTCTGGCTGCCTGTTTCAGAATGTCAGCTGATGAAGACAGAGAGGCCGAAGCCAAACACCTTCATCATACGATGCCTCCAGTGGACCACCGTCATCGAGAGGACCTTCCACGTGGACTCGCCTGATGAGAGGTCAGTTCCCTGAAGCCTTTTAGAGTTCTTAGAGCATCCTCCAGTAATTGTTGGTCAGTGAACAACAAGGATGTTTTCCTTTATGGAAATCTG